>JAWDGP010001087.1:212500-552500 GCA_033675545.1 Elysia crispata | reverse complement strand
AATCTATTCTTTTTCAAAATTACATATTACGGCAATATAAATCTGTTATGCAATTTCATTTTTATAGACACCTAGTCGTCATATTTTGGAGTTTGCGTCTCCTCCGTTAATAGAATTTGTAGGTCTTTGTGTATTTAGTTTACGTAAGAAACCTTCTTTATATTTGTGGGATTCTTACCTCTCGGTGAACAAAAATTTTTCTTCTTTAGATGTATTTTTTGACAAAAAATTAAAGCATAATAAATCTACCTTATAAGATGTTTGATAGAATCATTTGTTGTCACGGTAGTCAGCTGACACATGTAAGCCTAGTGAACGCAATAAAGGCTCGATCCCTCTGTAGGTTTTCTACGATACATCTTAATCTCTTTTTTAAATTCTTTTGTTTTTACTCTATTAGCAGGCAAATAATGTTGTAATAAGAGTCGCCGAGACAAAAGTTTGTTTAATGAAACAGGCGTTTTTTTTCTGCTAACCCAGTCCACCATTAGCGCAGATCTCGGGAATAAGTCTGTTTCTTGTAATTGCTTAGTCCAAATCTAATATCTCCATCATCGCAGCAAATCATGGTGAGGATAAAATCAAGCAAGGTTTAAAATAAGATATAGACATTGAAGAGCAAAGTGCACAGTGCAATGATTCAGGTCATTTTGTTTAATATGGATTCTCTTAGGGAGCCTAAAAGAACCTTTTCGGGAAAGCCTTTGCATATATATCAGTTTTGCACAAGTGGGTCCTAGTGCGAAAAACTTCTGAATGTGGCACAAGGACGCCAATGGAGAGCAGCCTCTGTTTTCACCGAAACAAGTGTGTATGTTTTCATTGTGTGGCCAGTGCAGAGTAAGTTACAGTTAATTCAACATTATTTTAAAAAAAACTAAAAATTTTAGGAAATAATGAAATTATAATTTTTGTTTCTGAAATTCAACGTGTCACATCGATGACTAGAATTGAATAAGACTAAGACATCTTTTTAATATTTTTTTTAATACAGAGGATAAAAAATGAATTGCTTTCAATAGTTTTTTTTTTAATCTGATTAGATGAACAGAGACATAAGAGTATGTTTTAAGCTCATAAGAATACATCTATAACTCAATGCGTTCTTCTACAAGGAACACATCACACAGGTTTTTTTTTTTTTTTACTTTCTTTCTTTTTTTCTTCTTCTTTTTTTTTTTTGTTTCTAATCAATCATGTATGGCCCGTCTTATCAATAAACATGACGGGCAATAAAATACTTTTTTTTATGGCTCAAAAAGCAGCTTCTAGAATCCTTAATAAAACGGAACACTTAACGTTACGTCTTCTTGTCGCTGTCGTATCTAACTTTGCTTTCAGTGTTCTTGTCCACATACTTATAGTTTTGCTAGGGCTGAGCTATGCTAGCGCGGCGTCAGGTTTGGGTTAGCTTAACGACTTGGATTAATGGTTTCTTTCTTTTTTTAATTTAATTTTAGACAAAATGAACATAGTCCAAATGGGCAACGTTTATTGTTTATAAATTTAACCTATTGATTTAGAATTATCCTAAGACACTTTGAGCTTCGAATATGTTTTACTTCTTGTTTTTAAGTGTCTAGAAATGAGGCTCAATTCTGGTTGTGGTTATGTAAACAGGAGGTGCTCAGTAATTTAAGCTTGCATAGCTGCATCTGAGAGCAGTTCGAGCCTTGCAGAAACAAGGAAAAAAAACAGCCTAGCTTCATCTGTTTAGCCTATATTTACATTCACAGACGGCTCACAGAAAGCTTGTGAGTACAGAATGAAAGCATTGTGTCCATAGATCAGTGATCTCTTAATCACAAAGAAAGCTAGGTCAAAATTGTCTTTATTATGTAGCAAAACGTTGTCTGAATTTATGCTCACCTTTTTATTTCTTACACTGAAGCAATAAGCTTTGTGAGAATAATACAGATATCAATGTTTCTTTATTTCGTGAAGATGATACGAGTAGTTTAAAATGAAGAATGAAAGTGAGTGTAGAAAATGTCGCGGTCAGTATCGTGCATGATGTGCAAATTAAAAGAAAAATTTCTCAAAAAAGTAAAATTTAGGAGGAAGTTGTGCTCGCTATATTGGTAAATATTTAAAAAACCTGAATTGTTCTGAGCACTCACAGATATTTTTTTAAATGGAAAACATGTTTAGTAGTTGCAATCCATCAAAATGTTAGTTTCCCAAAATATTAAGCAGTCTTATAGTTTTGGCTTTTTCGTTGAAAAAGTTTTAAAACAAGACTGTTGGAGTATCTTTACCAGAATGAAAGGATGTGCAAATCAACATTAAACTGTTTTCAACCAGAGCAGATGTTTCAAAAACTATGCTAGAAACTTTGCTTCGAAAAAAAAACGCAAGTTATTTGTTATGCTGAAAATTAACGTTTTACATTGAATTTAGATAAATTTGTATTTTTGAATTTAGATAAATTTGTATTTTAAAAAAAAATAGAACATAAAACTGTACAGTGTTATCATCCTACTGCCAATCAACTCGTCTTGACCATAGAGAAAAAAAATCAATCACCCCATTTTTGTGCTAGATGCTTGAATTTCTTGCAATTCTTATTTTTCTTTTTTCATTCACTGTCATCATCCAAATACTACTCATTCTACCTTTTGCTTTCTCTTTTGGATCTACGGTTGACACTACCGGGTATAATTTTAATGACAATTTGTGTTCATTTGGAGGGCGTGAGCCAGCCATAAATAGATCTCTTTCGAATCGCTTCATAAATAAGCGATTTAATCCTGTCTCGAACGTTCTTCCGTTATCGGTAATATTTTGCTGCCACACAATTTCCTACGTTTGAAAAAATTTTCCATCAAATGTAAGTTTACTTTTCATTGATGCGCTGTGCCTGTAAGCATACCATGAAACTAATCTAGGCTTTGGGTTCTACAGCCTCAGCATGGTTAGCGTGCTTTAAGGCCTTAAAAGTGAAGGCTACAAGCATAATCTTGACTTCACTTGAGCACAGGTTTCTTTTCTAAGACAAAAGACCCCGACGGTATTCAAACTTTGATAATTTCGAATTTTTACTTCTCACTTGCTTTTGTAAAGCATCATTTATTATGATTTTAGTCGTCTTGGGAAAATTTTCATGATTTCAGAATCTCTAACTTCATTTTGTGTTGAAAATAGTTTTTGAACATTTTTTTATGATTCTTTTTAATCAATAAAAATACAAGTTAAATGAAGAGATACACTTTTTCTTGTGCAATGTGGAAACAATTTACTGGTCTGTGAATGATCTTACTGGTGCAAATATAGCTTGATGTCTTTTTATATGATTTATATGACTATGTGATTAAAAAATAAGAGTAGAAATTAAATCACCAATGTGTACAAACTCATCTGCTTTAAACAAAAAAACATAGCTATTTTCAATTAAAAAAAGTGCATCCCGCATTCTTCCCTCACTAACAGTAATCCCCGAAATATCGTATTCTTCACTTTCTTTTTTATCCCTGATATTGTTAAGCCTGGGCAATCTAGATCTCTCTGTTTTTCTCTTAGTCCCTCCCCCAACCCTCTCTCTCTCTCTCTCTCTCTCTCTCTCTCTCTCTCTCTCTCTCTCTCTCTCTCTCTCTCTCTCTCTCTCTCTCTCTCTCTCTCTCTCTCTCTCTCTCTCTCTCTCTCTCTCTCTCTCTCTCTCTCTCTCTCTCTCTGTATCTCCCTCTGCCTCCGCCATTGTCCACTTTCATATGTGTCAGATATTTCTCTTTGATTCCTTTCTATTACAAAGATTATCCAACACCTTCTGTCCAGATGGCTGTACATATTTTACTATATTTTGATAATCCTAAAATATTTGTCCTCAGGCAAAAAGTATGTTGCTGAGGGCTACATTGTCTTCGAAGATTCAGTTTTGGACCTGTAAGTGGTAGAATTTTAGAGATTATCATTATAACAAGACTAAAGAAATAGTATTTATTTGAGTTAGCTAATCTTTTAAAAAACCTAAACTGTTTAGAGTTTTTTCCAACGCCTATTATCGATAAGAAACATCTGGTAGCAGCCGCAGCAGCAGCAGCAGCAGTAGTAGCAGTAGTAGTAGTAGTAGTAGTAGTAGTAGTAGTAGTAGTAGTAGTAGTAGTAGTAGTAGTAGTAGTAGTAGTAGAAGTAGTAGTAGTAGTAGTAGTAGCAGTAGTAGTAGTAGTAGTAGTAGTAGTAGCAGTAGTAGCAGTAGTAGCAGAAGTAGTAGTAGTAGTAGTAGTAGTAATAGTAGTAGTAGTAGTGGTGGTAGTAGTAGTAGTAGGTGGTGGTGGTGGTGGTAGTAATAGCAGTAGTAGTAGTAATAGCAGTAGTAGAAGTAATAGCAGTAATAGCAGTAGTAGTAGTAGAAATAGTAGTTGTAGCACTAATAGTAGTTATAGTAGTAGCAGGTGGTAGCAGCAGTAGTAGTAGTAGCAGCAGGCGGCTGCAGTGGTGGTGCAGTAGTAGCAGTAGTAGCAGGTGGTGGCAGGTAGTAGTAGTAGTAGCAGCAGCAGAAGTAGTAGTAGTAGTAGTAGTAGTAGTAGTAGCAGTAATAGCAGTAATAGCAGTAGTAGTAGTAGTAGTAGTAGTAGTAGTAGTAGTAGTAGTAGTAGTAGTAGTAGTAGTAGTAGTAGTAGAAGTAGTAGCAGCAGCAGCAGCAGCAGTAGTAGTAGTAGTAGTAGTAGTAGTAGTAGTAGTAGTAGTAGTAGTAGTAGTAGTAGTAGTAGTAGTAGAAGTAGTAGTAGTAGTGGCGTTTGCAATCGTAAGATTATTGTTTTCTCAGCTTATTGATCATAACAGAAGTAGTAAACGAATAAATTGTAGTAACAGAAATAGTGAATTTGTTTTCATTGTTACTTAAGTACTTTTCAAATTTTCCAATCTTGATTTCTCCTGCTCTTGGAGATTATCATATTAGATTTATTTAATTCGATCTATAATTAATGTTTATGTTGTTTTAATTGGAACAGATATCGGCCACACGATGCTGTCAATGCTAAGAGAGACTTGCTTCATGACAATGAATATTTGTTCACGTTTGTAAGTTGGAAAAACTGTATAATCTGTTAGCTTTTATGAAAGAATCTTTGTTATTGAACAATTTTTTAAAATACCTAGCGAAAACAATTATTCTCTCAAGTTGATTTCTTTCATCTGATTGAAAGAGAGAGAGAGAAAGAGAGAGAGAGAGAGAGAGAGAGAGAGAGAGAGAGAGAGAGAGAGAGAGAGGGAGGGAGGGGGGCGATCTCTCTCTCTCTATAAATATATATACATTTGCATTCAAATGACTTAAAGGTTACACTAATTAAAAGACAATTCCGAGACATCAAAATAAGAGTTGAAAATGCTGTTTATTCTCCTCAGTCCAACTACCTCTACAGCACTTTACAAGATTATGGCCTCAACATTGAACTAAGATTCATCGAAATTGATGTGCTTGTAAGTTTTTCAAGCATTTGCTGCTACTGCTACTGCTACTACTACTACTACTACTACTACTACTACTACTACTACTACTACTACTACTACTACTACTACTACTACTACTACTACTACTACTACTACTACTACTACTGCTAATGTTACTATTTTTACTACCACTACATGTACTACTACTACTACTTCTACTACTACTACTACTACTACTATTACTACTACTACTACTTCTACTACTACTACTTCTACTACTACTACTACTACTACTACTACTACTACTACCTCTACTACTACTACTACTACTACTACTACTACTACTACTACTACTACTACTACCACTACTACTACTACTACCACTACTACTGTTGCTGCTGCTGTAGCTACTATTAATGTTGCTGCTGCTACCTATGGATATAAAAAGGGAGAGAGAGAAAGTGAGAAGAGAGAGACAGACAGATAAGTGAGGGATGAAAAGACGAAATTTGTTTGACAAAAAAGAGCAGAGAAGCTTAAATGAGAAAGTGAGATGAGGCAAAAGAAAAGACTTCAATGGTATATTAAAGAGAAAATCTCTGAAGAAGACTCTGAGAGAGATATGACTCATCTCTCTCTATTATAAGAGACGTTAAAGAGGGGCAATATATAATTTGAAAGTAAATTATTGGAAATAGTATTTGAATTAAAATAAAACAATTCAAAAAGGATGATAAGTGAAAAATAAAAAATACAATATCATATAAACGGTATAACTTTCTGCTATACCTGCAAGCAAAGCTGAAAGAATGCCATGAAAAGTCGTCGGATAGCATTTGCAATGTATCATGATTTAAAATCATAACTTGTTCCTCAAGGATATAAATGTACTGAAGCCACGAAGGGGTGAGACCGAACTCAATAAAAGTGACGTAATAAAGCAGTTCCGAGATTGGTTAAAGAAAACAGGTGCTAGAAAGAGACTAAACTACGATTTTGCACTACTTTTCTCTGGGTAAGTTTTAAGCGTCATACTAGAGCTTTGCTTGATAAAAACCGCCTGGAACAATTCCCTCTTGAGTTTTTAATGTAAATTCATAATTATTTTTTAAATTGCATAACATCTCTTTAGAATTTTGTTATTACTTTAGCTGTATATAGCTTAAAAGCATTCAAAACTACTTCATCATCATCATCAATGCCTTTCTCATCCCTTCTCAGGGTATAGGCCACAAACTATCCTGGGCATTCCTTGCAGCTTCCCTCCAGCTGATATCTCCCCTTTTCATGTCTTCCTCTACCTGTCTCCGCCAAGTTGTCTGTGGTCTACCCCTTCCTCTCTTGCCTTGCGGGTTCCACTGAAGTGCATGCCTGGTAATGCTACTTGTTGGTTTTCTCAGCGTGTGTCCAATCCATCTCCATTTACGACGTCCTATCTCTTTATCTATTGGTTCCTGTCCTGTTCTTTCCCATAGAATATTGTTATGAACCTTGTCACTCCATTTAATTTTCATTATCCGTCTTAAACAGGTGTTGATGAAGACTTGCAGTTTTGAAGTTAAAGTTTTTGTAAGGCTCCAAGTTTCATTGCCATACAAGAGTATCGACTTGACATTTGATTGAAAGAGCCTTATTTTTGTCCTCATAGAGATGTTTCGATCCTTCCATACTTTATTCAATAATCCAAATGCTGCTCGTGCCTTACCTATCCTCGTCTTTATATCAGCTCCTGTTCCTCCTTTTTCCTCAATAATGCTGCCTAGATATGTGAACTCTGAGACCTCCTCTAACTGACTGCCCCCCACCATAACCGTTTCTGATCCTTAAGTTTTGACTTTGAGAATTTTTGACTTCCCTGGGTGTATTCTTAGTCCAATTGTTTGGGATGTATCTCTGAGAAGTTTTGTTTTATTTTGCATTTGATCGTGGTTGTGCGATAATAGAGCTATGTCATCTGCGAAATCCAGGTCATCCAGCTGATTCCACAGAGTCCACTGAATTCCGTTTCTTTTTCCCCTTGTAACTTCCTTCAGCAGCCAATCCAGCGCTAGGATAAATAGGAAAGGCGACAGTAGGCATCCTTGTTTTACTCCTGTTTTGATCTCAAATGAATCTGTAAGTTGTCCTTCATTAAGTATTCTACATGTTGTTCCATCATACATTTTCTCTACGAGTGTTACAAGATTTTGAGGAATGCCATAGTGTCTCATGATCTTCCATAAAGTTGCTCCGTCGATGCTATCGAAGACCTTCTCATAGTCAATGAAGTTAATTATTAGTGGTGATTTCCATTCATGTGATTGCTCTATAATGATTCTAAGGGCTGCAATTTGGTCTGTACATGATCGATTTTTCCGGAAACCTGCCTGCTCATCTCTCAAGGTGTTGTCAACTGCATCCTTGATCCTGTTTAAAATAACCCTGTTAAATACTTTACCTGGGATTGAAAGAAGTGTATCCCTCTGTAATTGTCACAGTTGCCCAGATCACCTTTCTTTGGAAGTTTAACCAGGTGTCCCTCTTTCCAATCCTTTGGGAACTGCTCTTCCTTCCATATCTTTACAAATAGATCGTATAAAATATCTTTTGATACGTCTATATCTATTTTTAATGCCTCTGGTGGTATTGCATCTGGTCCTGCGGCCTTGTTAGCATGTAGCTGTTTAGCAGCTTTTGCAATCTCTTCTCTGGCAGGTGGTTCGAAGCAGATCGGTAGATCCTTCCTGGCTGGCAGAATTACTTATCTTATTGAAATTATGAGCTAATGCAACATAAATTAAAAGTTCAAAGTTCAAAGTTTTGATATGTATTAAAATTTGATCTTAAATTAAGGCTAAATAAGGACATAGTCTTGTTTTGTTGGTTTTGTTTTGTTTTTCTTGTTTTGTTTTTTTTTTTTAATTTGCTTAAAAGTAACCATATGCAAGATGGGTGGAGTGTAAAAAAGTATAGTTGTAATAATTGTATTTTTAAACCTATCGCTAACATAAACGAAGTAAGACGAAGTATTTTGTATTATTTGTACCTGTGCTTGAACCAACGTTTTTGGTTTTTGTTTTTTTTTTCTTTTTGTTTCTTTACTATTTTGATTTTTCGTTTATCCAGCATGAACATCTTCTTTTACGTTTCATAAGTTATTAATCTTTCAGTAAGCTGTATCCAAATATTTTTACATGCCAAATATCAAGCAAAGTGACACAAAATCTGTTTGTTTTTATTATTATTTCTATTAATATTATTATAAATATTATTATCATTACTATTATTATTATTATTATTATTATTATTATTATTATTATTATTATTATTATTATTATTATTATTATTATTATTATTATTATTGTTTTTGTTATTATCATCATCATCATCATTATCATCATCATCATTATTATAATTATTATTATTATCATCATCATCATCATTATCCTCATCATCACCATCACCACCATCATCATCATCATCATTATCATTATCAATATTATTATTATTATTATTATTTATATTATTATTATTATTATTATTATTATTATTATTATTATTATTATTATTATTATTATTATTATTATTATTATTATTATTATTATTATTATTATTATTATTATTATTATTATTATTATTATTATTATTATTATTATTATTATTATTATTATTATTATTATTATTATTATTATTATTATTATTTATATTATTATTATTATTATTATTATTATTATTATTATTATTATTATTATTATTATTATTATTATTGTTGTTGTTGTTGTTATTATGATTATTACCAATGTTACATTTTTGTTTCATAGTTTCTAATTTTCAAAATAGAATCCGAAATCTTCCAAATGATACTTTTCTGTGTGTATGTAAAATAGAAAAAAATATATCAACTGTTCTTTTTCTTTTTTTTTTTTCAGAAAGAAATTGGGTGGTATCAATGGTAAGGCTAAAAGCAGATGTTTATTTAAATTATATCTAGAGTTTCAACACTAATTCCAAATATTATGCAAGGTGCTACTTTTTCTTAAAAAGTCTCTTGACTTTATGGCTGTAGGTCAAGTTAGATTTCAAAATTCGATTTTGTTTTTTAGTTGGGGGAAAAAGCTGAAACTATTGTTTTATTATTTCTCTTAATGATAGATCATCTTGAGAAATAACCGTATTACTTGCGCAATTTGTTAAAAAAAAATTTACCACTTGCTGTCAAAAGACAAGAAAGAAAAGATAAACTAAGCAAATACACAAAAGATATTCTTTTGAAAGCCTTACGCACTTTCAATCTTCTACTGAATGACATGAAAATAAGGAATGCTAGACCTATTAACCCAGTTACGAATTATTCATTGAGCACAGTATTCACATGAAAGTTAACGAAGTCTTAACGTAAAGCAAGTAGAATCAAGTTTGGTAATCAAGGGTTTTCCTCATTTCCGGAATTTCGACTAGCGCTGTGTACATGTTGTCTCCGTTCAAGTCCGCGAACCTTCTTTTAAACATTTATGACTTTACCTTTGAATGCACTGCCATACTCATCCTACTTGCATTTGATTTTTAAGCATAGTTTGCTGGTAGAGTGTGTTACTAACATTTGATCAGAATGTGAGGATTACGAATTACTTTATATTGTTGAACTTGGTTTAAAACATATTATTTTACTGCACGTATTAGATTAATGACATTCTAATAGTGAAAAAAATAAATAAGCTTTACTATACAAAAAGCTATAAATAACACGTGTCATAACTTCACATACTTGTTTATTCAGTTCAGAGTGAAATTTTTCAATCTGTTCTTTATGTAAAAATACAGTCTTGAAATTGATTTTAGCACTGTATTTAAATGTTGAGAGAGTATTTTTCTTTTGTTTTATGTATTTTCTGACTGTGATCATTTTTACTTTATGTTTTAAGTTAAAGTTATAAAGTTCTTACAACTGAAACTTCCTACTTACATTGCTGATTCAATAATGTTTTCCACACGTAACAGGGATCGCATCAACTGGAGTCATATGCAGGAAAGAATTTGAACCTACAGGGGTCATTACATTTGGAGCCCAGGCTACAGCAGTTACCCAGGCTCACGAAATTGGTCACATGTAAGATCCCATATTTTTTATAGTCTTAACAAAAAACAATGTTTTTTATCAAAATGTTAAAATGTTATCTTCTATTTTACGATAAAAACACGTTTTGCTATCGGTTAGTGCGAATTTATTTTCGCGCTGTTGCTATAATTGCTTTTCTCGTGTCCTAAAATCTGCTGTTTAAGTTAATCATCAACTCCTTTTCTTTAACTTTTTATTTTTTTTTAAACTGCTTCTTCGTCTTCTGATCCTTCTCCTTCTTTTCTCGTTGCTGTTGTTGTTTTTGTTACTTCTTCTTCTTCTTCTTCTTCTTCTTCTTCTTCTTCTTCTTCTTCTTCTTCTTCTTCTTCTTCTTCTTCTTCTTCTTCTTCTTCTTCTTCTTCTTCTTCTTCTTCTTCTTATTCTTATTATTATTATTATTATTATTATTATTATTATTATTATTATTATTATTATTATTATTATTATTTTTTTTTTTTTATTATTTTTATTATTATTATTATTATTATTATCATTATTATTTTTATTATTATTATTATTATTATTATTATTATTATTATTATTCTCCTACTCCTTCTCCTTCTCCTTCTCCATCTTCTTTTTCTTCTTCTTCTTCTTCTTCTTCTTCTTCTTCTTCTTCTTCTTCTTCTTCTTCTTCTTCTTCTTCTTCTTCTTCTTCTTCTTCTTCTTCTTCTTCTTCTTCTTCTTCTTCTTCTTCTTCTTCTTCTTCTTCTTCTTCTTCTTCTTCTTCTTCTTCTTCTTCTTCTTCTTCTTCTTTTTTCTTCTTCTTCTTCTTCTTCTTCTTCTTCTTCTTCTTCTTCTTCTTCTTCTTCTTCTTCTTCTTCTTCTTCTTCTTCTTCTTCTTCTTCTTCTTCTTCTTCTTCTTCTTCTTCTTCTTCTTCTTCTTCTTCTTCTTCTTCTTCTTCTTCTTCTTCTTCTTCTTCTTCTTCTTCTTCTTCGTCTTCTTCTTCTTTTTTTCTCTCTTTTTTGTAATTATCTATCTTTGACCTATCTTCAGTTTTGGAGCATTGCACAACGGCAAAGAAGGCCATCATGTAATGAGATCTGCTAGATCTTACGATTACATGGATAGGTTCACATTTAGTGAATGCACAGCTTTTGACATCAAACAATACCTGGAAAAATATGGGTGGGTGTTCCTTTGTTATTTTAAGTGAAAAGATAAATACCACCTACGTCTTCAATGAGAAAAAAAAAATACTTTTCTCAAGAGTGATAGAAATAAAAAAACTTATGGTGGATCAGTAAAAATGAAATATAGCAAAACTATCTATGTGAAAGTTGATGACATAAATTTCCTTTTTACTTATCATAAGTTAGAAACATTTGAGCGTAATATTCGATCTCTACTACCAGATCTATCTTGAAAAGAATATTGAGAACTATGCTAAATCTGAAGCCAAATCTATTTTCATTATTGCGCCTTTGACAAGTGTTTCAGTTTTATTGCTTTTTATATCTTTTTTCCCAAAAATGAAATTTGGTGCGTTCCGTATCGTTTCATTTTAGAATTTTATAGTTCTTGTCATGTTTTTGAGAGCTCTCCTAAAATATGCAAAATGCTTTGTATTCTGAGGTACTGCTTTGTATATTATATATTTGGGTTATGAACTTCATTAGAGTTTGCAGCGAAGAGAAATTTATTCAGTAATGTTTATGAAAAGATTTTTCTAATGTGCGCTTTTAGATTTTTTTTTAATCACAATCTTACTTAGCTCCGGTGGGAAAGACATATGTACTAGCTGTGCGTCATGAAAGGTTTCTTTATTAAAAAAAGTGTACAGCATTTTAGAGAATGATGCATAAATAACATGTCAAATTTAAGACCAATTTTAAGGCGTTTTTTATTTTTTATTTTTTTTTTCCCCGAGGGGGGGGGGGTTGAGAAGAAAAAAAATACCAATAGCGATACACTACAAGCTTTTGTATTGAACCGTAAGGTCTTCGTCGTTTAAATTAACTCACTCCATTATGTGTATGTCAAAACTGAAAAGAGCTAAGATAACAGGGAATAGAAGCCAATCGTCCTCGGTTTCTTTTCCAACTCAATCAAGGCAAATAAAATGAATAAAATTATGATATAAAAAAATAACAGTAAAAATCATCAGCATCAACGAAGAATGAAAAAAGGTAAAAAGGTAGGTTTATTTAAATTTTTTTGTTTCAATTAATCAGTTCTAATTCACTTAAAATGAACTTAAATTCTACTTTTCTCAGTGATGCTTGTCTTTTGGACACCAAATCCAAGTCATGGGCACCGAACTTGCCTGTGGAGAAATACAACGGGCGTTTATTTAACGAAGACATTGTATGCCGTCAAGTTTATGGTCCAGGGAGCTTTGCCTGCAATGTAAGAGCTACCAATACAAAATATGTAATTTGGGCCCCACATTATTTTGATCAAAGTCAATTGTATGTGACTTTTGATTGCAGTTGACAAGTAAGAAAGAACTAAATTTCAATGCATTTCAAATTGAACAAATAAAACTTCTTCTAGTTCAGTTTTTGCGGCAATGAGGCTGTTGACCTTAGAGAAACAAAGAGATTAGTGATATCCAGTTGGAACAGTTAGCTTGGTTGCTGGGTTTGTTGGATTGTCGAAATTCAATCAATTCATTCGACAACCATATCTGAATGCTCATTAGTTAAATTTTGGCTGGGACAGATATTATCGCTTGACATTGGGTTAGGCTCTCTACATTTATTATCTCACCTCACCAAGATGAAAAACACCCTGATTGGTAATGTCATATTAGAGTATATTTTGCTCAATCTTGTGGACTCAATCTCTGAATTTTGTTTATTTTTTTTCCTAAAAGAATTCCGGCTAAAATGCGAAACAGGCCACCTAAAAACAAACCTCGATTTAGTGGAGTTGATGAGACAACGACGTTTCTA
This sequence comes from Elysia crispata, assembly GCA_033675545.1. Classification (NCBI taxonomy): domain Eukaryota; kingdom Metazoa; phylum Mollusca; class Gastropoda; family Plakobranchidae; genus Elysia; species Elysia crispata. Next base: position 539,119 of record JAWDGP010001087.1, on the reverse strand, counting down.
AGTCTTAGATTTATCACAACTATCTCCTTTTTTCCATTGACTAGACAATAAACGGCTGATCATTTCTGAAATTTCTTAGATTGTCCAAGGCAAGCATTGATATATCATTCATTTTTTAGGCAATAATTGAGTATTGCAAAGAGAAAACTAAATAGAGCAGAAAATCAAATTGGAAAGTTAGAAAAACAAACTTTATGACATGAAGGTCCACCGAAACCAGTTGGAAAGAGCTGCTTGTAAGAAGAGTGAACAAATATGACAAGAGACGCTCTAGGACAAGATGAATAAGCAAAGAAAAAACTAGTTTCCTTTACTCGTGCAATGATAAAGTTTAGGAGTTATCATCCTTCTTAGTTTAATTATGACTGCCATTAACCAAGGGAAGCTAATATTTCTATTATAATTATAGCCTCCCCTGAAGTTAGATTTTGGTCCAGTATAGGTCATCAACATGGTGGCTATTAAAGCTGTAGACATGTGGGCTGTAGACATGTCCCTACTACAGTTGTTTACAGGCTAAGCCTATATCTATAGCGAGTCTTTGTGACTATTATTTCTTTACATAAATCCTTATAAACGCTTAGACTACCTGCTGGTTTAAAGACTTGCTAAAGTTTTACCAACAGCGATATAGGTTAGACTTAAGTTGAGATTCTTTGCTGTAGAGGATTTTTATATTTCATGAAGACATAAACAGCAGAATATGAATGCATAAATTCCGCAAAGACCGCTCGTCAGTCTAAGACTTGTTACCCCAGAGTAACTGCGAAGTTACATGCTACCCGCTAACTAAATTTTCAAGACAAAAAAAAAAAAAAACTTTTTAACTCACAGACCAGTACTGATTTTTCATATGAGTTGACCGCTAGAAGAAGTTTTATTTGAAATAAGTTGCAGTATTGTTACTGAAAAGTTCACGTGCACTGCAACACTTAGCTATCTCACATTTCACGTCTTCAGATAACCAATCTACATATCTGGTATATGTCTCAGAGTTTAACATTTACCACGTGTATACGTCTCTAATCTAAGTCCCTCTGCTTTTAATATTTAACTCGTTAATGTCATCGTGCTTTTGCCCGATAAGAAAACCTGGGAAAACACTTATGTAGATTGGCTCTACAAAAACTCATAGAATAATAAAATTGCGAAAGCACTTAATTTCCGCGCTTTCTGTTCACACAAGCTAAAATAGTTAAGACAAATAAGAAAAGAATCATTATCAAAAGGCTCTAATGCTTTGAAATTGTCAATTTGCCAAAAAAAAAAAAAAAAACAATTATACAAAAATAATGTTCAGAATAAAACAATGCACATGAGAGTTGTTTTTTTTTCTTCTATGTGATTTGACATTTACCTATGTTATGTTGTTTTGTTTTTTTGTTTTTTAAACTTTTCCACTTAGGAAATAGAAGTTCTGAGTCCCAGCAATTGCAAAATATCTAAAATATGACAACATAAATCCAGTTACTTGCATTCGAATATAATTCATAATATGATTGTTTGTCAAATGCTCTGGCATAGATGCATACACATAAAGATAATCATAGTTTGGTTTTTATTAACTCTTGATTATCGTTCCTCAAAGAGGGTCTTAAATAATCATAAGAAATATAAGGTTTTTACTACATTTTTGAACAGATTCATAACCTAAAGAAAAGTTAGCGATCAATGCCAGTTTTAGTGGATACTCTTCACCTAAACTTTGCATCTTTTCGTGGTGATCGTAAATTACTATAGAAAGGAGAAATAGTTACGAAGTTTAATTGGTTATAATTTGTTCGACATATCTTGATTAAAGTAAATCTTAAGTAAACCTGGGATGACAGTAAAATGATCAATGTTCAGTTGTAAAATTCTCACTGTTAAGAAGAAATCGTTTTAAGTATTTGGTGGGAAGTCGCGGCTTCTTACATTTTCTTCATTAAATTCTTCACTGAGTTTTCAGAAATCAACTTCTTTCCTTTTCAGATACCTAAAACTACCAAGGATTACCGCTCTCCTGACGAGGATCCAGATTGCCTTTTCATATACTGCCAGGATCCCAAGGTTAAAGGTAGACTCTCTTGCCGCGATGCTCAAACTCCAGAGGGAATGCCTTGTGATCATGACAAGGTGGGACAAAAAAAATGATAGGAAATTTTGGTTAATGCGATAAACAATGCGATGAGGACTGACGAAATATACGTCACAAGTAAAAATGTGCTTAGTTTATCAAAAATGTTCAGAACAATTTTTTTTACGCAGCGCAATATCATTACAGAAAAAAATTATCGATATCCATTGAGCACTGATTAAACGGCTTGCCTTATGATATCTATCTTATTTTTTACATAAGAAAGAGCATCGCTTTAAGTGTACTGTGAAATCCTTTATCGATCGACCCCTGAATAATAGGACCATTTCTCCACCTCATGTCACCATCAAACCGAGTCGAGCTGAGGAGGAAAGCGCTACCTTTAGGCTCTCGAACTGCATACCACTAGTCCGGAGGATCTTATAATCAGGGTGGATGTCCAGAGTCCAGCGAAATAATACCCCCACCCCATTATTTGAGTGTGTTCTGTAATTTTTGAAAAGTACATGCACGTCTTGTCTCATTTAATGGCCACCATAATAAATATAAGATAACCGAAAACTTCAACTAAATGGTATTGAGGTGTTTTGTCGAAGTGAAAAATCCAAATGGTATTATTTCTACTTTGAATATGAAAGCTTTTAACGACATTTCGCTTAACATTAGTTAATGTATTGTAAAAAAATAAATTTGCATTTCTCTGGAGGTCCTCTTACTAGTTTCGCCCCCATAATGATTGACGGGGTCAATATTAATTTAATTTTTTTTAAATAAAAGAAATGCTACAGTGAAGCTGCTTTCAAAGTACAATACAAACTCAAAGAATATGCTAAACATAATTTAGTGTGTGCGTGTCGGCTATAGTGTTTTGCCAAAGAGAAAAAGCTATGATGTAAATTCCATTTAGCAACTGTTTGTACCTTGTTCTGAACAATTAATTGTTTATTTTTCCTCGGCAGCAAAGGTGATCCAACTGCATTAAGATATTAAATAATAATTATTCACGAACTGTTGAGAAACATATGTGAAAACTTTCATTTTGTCCCCTAATACTCATCTTTTTTTACTCTCACAAGCGAGTCGAATCTCGCCAGATTTGAAGTAATATCCAATCATTTAACGCGACCAGTCTACGAACTGAAACTGACCACAAAAATTAATAAAAAATCATTGAACTCACTTATCTTTAGGTATGCAGCCTTGGAAAATGTGTACCAAACTCGTCTTCGAAATTCGCAAGAGCAATTGAACGTAAGTAGTTCTTAATTTCCTTCGCACGATAGAGTCTGAGAAAGTAAATTCTTTAAATATCTGAAACAAAAAATAGTTATATCTTTATTTACCGTTGAATTCATGAATCATTCCAATCAAAACAATAATATAAAACTTCATAAGTTGTAGAGAGAAAAAAAGAAGAGCGCACGCTTTTTTTTCCACATCAAGTATTTTAACCAATGTCTATTTTAATTTTGTATTCTTTGTTCATACCAAAACATAACCCAATCATGTAGTGTCTATTGTTTTCCGAACCATCTACTCATAATTTTCATTATATTGATGATAGTTATGGATTTTAGCGCTCTGAATTTTGCTCCTAAAAATGGTACTGAACATGTCAAAGGCGACCGTTGTACGGGCCCACAGGTATGGATTGAACCAAACTATAATCTCTAACCACCTGACTGTAACTAAACAAATCGCTACAATGACGGTGAAGAGCCGTACCTAGTAATCGAAGTTAGATCTAGATCTAGATGATGGAACTTGTCGCAAAATATAATAACCTTTCAAAACAGGAAAACTTATCAATGCTAATCCTTATTTCCCAGAAGCGTGGCATAATGCTTTTCCATTGAAAAACAATCAGATTTTGAGATCTTTCGTCAAAATTTAGTGTGAAATGCGAAAGCTGACTTGCTAAGTCATACTGCTAGATTACTTTTATCGTGGATGCCTAGTTACGGGTTTGGCTCAGTGTATTCTTTCTGAGCGCCGCTTCATTATAAAAAAAACGAGAACACTATGATGCAATTTCTTCACGTGGAAGAAAAAAAAAATTAAAACAGTGCGTAAGCATATCAAATATTTTCAGCTACATTTTTAAAAGTAAAAACCCAGTATGTGTATGTGGAAGGCGTATCGGTGTTTAAAATGTTGCTCAGTTTCTATAATTATATTTTATTATCAATTTTGGCATCCAGGGTTCTTCAGATTGTTCGAAACATATCCCGCAGTCTAGACCTTTTAACCTGACGGATATAGTGAAAGCCATCGAGTAAAGAAAGAGTTAGGATAAAATGTGTTGGCCTTTTCCAGTGTCTCTTTGTAATCCTTTTTACAGCCGCTAACATCTCATTCCGCAATCAAACGAACCAAAGTACAGATGAACAAAGAAATATCTTTTTCCACTGGAACAATCATTCTTTCTCTTGTTTTTCCTGAACCTTAAATTGGTGAAAAAAAATTTAAGAACTTATACATTTTTTCCATCAATGAATACAACTAGATGTGACGCGAGCCCATCTGTACGAATCAGTCTATTATGCCGAACGGGTTTCAATCTAAATGGCAAAGCTGATGCAAGTTTGTGCCTCACAACTACATTTCCATAATTTGCATGTCCTCAAAAGTATTATTTGCTTTTCTAAATCGCTTTATCCACATGTAATTTTCTAAAAATGCTAAACAGTTAGATCTACTACTTACTCACTCTTCCCCTCAATTTTTTTTCAAGCTGGCTGCATGCTTGGGGACCAGGAGGTTGTCTTTCTTGGTGGAAGGAAAACTACTTGTGAACAGGCTTACAATCAACTAGGACCTGACATGTGTGATGAATCGCATCCAAAACAGTACCAATGCTGCAATTTTTGTGCACAGAAGCAAAGAGGCGCAACTAGAGGAGGTATTATTTGCTTCATATTGCTGCAATTTTTCTTTGTAGGGTTATAAATAAGAAGATTTCCCTTTAAGTGAGAACAATATTAAAATATGGTTCAGTTTGGTATTGATCTTACCATTTCAATTACAATTTTTTTCGACATATATTTCTGATTTCAATTAAGTTTGAATTTCACCTCATCACACTTTTAGGAAAATATTTTTATGGGCATCAGAAACAATCAGATATATGATTGGTGCAAAGTTCTGAACATAAAGACTTTTGAAACTTTTTTTCAAATGAAAGGTCTTTTTTGGGTAACTGAAATTTACATGAAGGGGAATGTGATCATAAATAAACGGCATTTTCAATCACCATTCATACCTATGTATTATTGAAAAGTTTATGCTCTAATCACAGGTTGTTTAGGCGATTTCAAATCTGTGAATGTCGACAATGTGGCGAGATCGTGCTCAGATGCAGTACGAAGACTGGGACGAAATAATTTGTGCAAGGATAGTTATGGCAGCAAGAGGTGTTGTAAGACCTGCGCTAATCTCAAAATTTCAGACGGTAAATACAAGATCTGCCATAAACATGTCAGTAATTTTCTTTTGGTCTGTTGTGATTATGTAATTTAGAAATATTTAACGCTGTTCTGCGGTTTTTGTTGTTTTAGTTGCAACTCTGATTGAGCAATTTTCTCTCTGCTGTTAAAAAATGAACATTTCTTTTATGCAATAAATGTAGAAAAATACATTGAAAAGTAACATCAATGTATAATGAGGATTCGAGCAATCAGTGATTGTTTGTATCCGAAAATCATCACGTGTCGGTCAAAGACGTAACAATGTGTGTGTTTCGTTTGAGATTAGAAATGTAGGAGGAGGTGATTGGGCTCAGGATCATTTTAGCTAAAATCCGAGAAAGGCATCTAAACAGCCCCAGGCCCACAAATTAAGTCAAGTTGTCAAATCGGACAATGCCATGGCCCGCAAGCATAATAGAGCTGTGAGAAAAAGCTTGTTATTCCTAACCGTCGGAGAAACTTCACCACTAACTAAAGTGAGCAATTACCTACAAGGCTGTTACTCTGCGCGAACAGTATTTTTGTCATTACCAGTGAAGTAAGAACTATTGAAACATTTATTATAACATCCTTTTATAAAGAATATTTCATCCTTCATATTTTCTTTCGGTAAGAAAATCTTCATGTGAAATCCTATATTCGTTTCACGGAATGCTATGGCGATGAAAGCACGGTGAATCTAGACAATGATGAGTACTCTTGTGCAGGTGCCGTATTAGAAATCGGGGTTAATGCCCTGTGTAAAAACAGTTACGGGAACAGACGATGCTGTAAGACATGTAGTGATGCGAAAGTATCAGATGGTGAGAGGCAACAATTATAATATTGTGATGAAGTTTAACAATTTAACTTTATTTTATACTTTCATGATGCTTAGTTTTACGGTTTTTAATAGTTTAAACTAAGAGCTGGTGGCAAGGGGGTTAAAGTATTTTTCTTCACTGCTTCCCTTTAATTTTTTTTAATAAGTAGCTGATTGTTAAGAATCCCTACTCCTCTACGTACTGAGGTAGTAGCTGGAGAAAGGATCTGAAGTCTCACCTGGAAGGCTGTTTTTTCTGTTACTAGTTCAAGTTTGGATGGAAACTATAACCCTTGAAAAGCAAAAAATAAAAACTGCATGCACCGTTAGAACATTTATAATACAGTATTGATTTAAGAAATATTCCATCAGTGTTAGAGGAAGAGCTATGAAAATGTGAGAAAAAAAATCCAAGTTATCACGAGCTCTAAGTGGAAACTATTCATGCCACCAGGATATACGATAAAGTTTCTACACCAAGACGGATTTGACTTTGCAAGGTGCTAAAGAGACACTAAAACTTAATGGTAAAATGCCGAGAAGTTTTATCACAAGCATGATTCCTCGTCCAAACCAACTATCGACGAAGCTATCGACGTTGAAGAATAGCAAAGTTCATAACAATAAGAGATATATTTCCTGCAGGGCCACCCATACAATTTTGTGACATTTATATTATTCTCATTGATGATGTAAAATAAATATTCTTCCTGTAATAATAGCTTAGAGATCTCAAGCAAAAAGAAAACCAAATCTGAGTATTCTTCACATAACCCTCCGTTGGTTTGTTTTTCCGCCGAGATCATGATGTGGTGCTGATGTGATCAGCTGTAGCTAACATAGTGCCGAACCTTACATAATCGAAAGGTGATTTCCATTAAAAGAAAACAAGCTAAAATCGGACCCTTTTTATTCGCGAACTTCATTATTCATTAGTTCATCTGTCCACTGAAGCCGACCACTGGTCCTGCCAGTTTTTTTCTTTTTTTTTTTTTTTTTCTATATGATCTCCAGTTAAAAAAAAAAATAATAAACCAAGGTAAGATGGTGATTATTTACACAACCTCCATTCAGTTCATCTCTCCACTGAAGCCGACTTCTGTATCTTGACAGCGTCTTTTAAATAAAACATGGTCCCACAGCGTGGCGCATTTGTTTTAAGATTTTATACAGTGCTCTAATACATTCATATTTCACCATCATGATTTCTTTAAAGATGGTTTATTGATAAACGAAAATCTGGTCTAGATTTTTTTTAAATAAATTATCGCAATAAAAAATATTCTTAGATTTAAACGAAGGGTTCTAGAAAGGTATAAATCTATAATCAGAACCAAAAATGTTTTCGCTATCGATCGAAAATCGTCTCTAAATCCAAATCCTCAAAAATCTGCGGTAAAAGAGAATGAATGATTTATTATGATAAAAAATATTTACATTGCAACCCAAATCGTCTTTAAGTTTTCAAAAACTATGTCGCGATATGTAATAGAACTTTATCATATTCATATATTTATCGCCACGATCACCATGTTATTAGATGTATAAACTTTATATATTTAATCAGTCTGCATTTTAATTTAATTTTGTTGCTCTTCTATCTCACACATGACAAACCATTTCTTAATCATATCAATATTAAGAGATAAACCGTGGAAAATCTTAGATAAATAGTTGTAGAGTTATTGTAGTTTGATTACAGATTTATTCTAAAGTGTTAGTGGCGGTCACTTCAGTATATTAAGAGACTAATTGTCGGTAAAACTATCTCGTGTTTCCTATGACATGACAGATTGTTATGGCGATGAAAGCTACGTGAATGTAGACAAGGAACCAAAATCATGCTCAGAAGCACTCAGACTGGCGACACCGAAAGGTTTGTGTGGTAACAGCTACGGGAACAGAAGATGTTGTAAATCCTGCGCTGGATACAATGCGTCGAGAGGTCAGTCAGGTTTATATACTAATATAATTATATATATTTTTTAACGAAAAGTTTTAAGAGATGTGATGATCATGAGATGTTATTTTTTTTTCTAATACACACGACAGCTTTTTTTTAAACTTGTTTGGTCTAACGAATGTCTAAAAAGCTACGAGGTCGTTCCTATCCCTCTTTGTATACTAAATGTCTGACCCAGTTTCTTCTTTATATCAAGCAGCTTGTGTCTTAGTTATTTATCTAAAACTTTTCAAGCAAACTTTGTGATGCAAAAGAGAGAAACATGGGGCAATTTTACAAAATTTTGATGAATAACAAACGTTAAATCAGCGATAAAATACAACTACTGTTACTGGTGCTAAACTAATACTTTACCACTACCGCTGCTGCTGCTGGTACTACTACTACTACTACTACTACTACTACTACTACTACTACTACTACTACTACTACTACTACTACTACTACTACTACTACTCGTACTACTACTACTACTACTACTACTGCTGCTGCTGCTGCTGCTACTACTACTACTACTACTACTACTACTACGACTACTACGACTACTACGACTACTACGATTACTACGACTACTACTACTACTACTACTACTACTACTACTACTACTACTACTACTACTACTACTACTACTACTACTACTACTACTACTACTACTACTACTACTACTACTACTACTACTACTACTACTACTACTACTACTAATTACTACTGCTGTTTCTGCTGCTGCTGCTACTGCTGCTACACCAACTACTACTACTACTACTACTACTACTACTACTACTACTACTACTACTACTACTATTACTACTACCACCACCACCACCACCACCACCACCACCACCACCACCACCACCACTTCTATTGCTTCACAACTCTCCCCTTTGATTTCCTCCAGGGAAGCGATCTTTTGAGAGCCTTGATCTGGTCCAGGAGTCTAATTAATTTTAGACTATGATGATCATTATTCGCGGTCTCTCGGCCATGGCCGGGAGCAGTCGTTTATGCTACACATTTCTTAGTTCAATGAGATTTTGAAATTCCAAGGTTCTTCTACTAGTTTTATCTTTGATAACAAAAATGTAGTAACGAAAACTTAGAAATGGCTAGCTTTCCCTTTTTTTTTTTTTTGGGAATAAATATATTACAAATAGTTCAAAGAATTACTTCTTATAATCTTTTTAATTTCTTTTTAATTTATAACTTTTCCAATACCTTCTAAAATTTTTTTTTATTTTGCGTTTTTCTGTAATTTTTTGTGTGTTATGTTTCTTCGTCTTAACAAGTGAGACAATATATTCATTCAAGTACACTTTTTGATGTTACTCTTTCATTCAATTTGCTCAAGGATTTGCATCTAATACGTAAAGGTGTTTTCCCCCCTTGTTAAATTACTGTAAGTGTTTCTAGAGATTTCAATAATACTCCAAAGATTCTGTTAACTGTTTAAAATAGTGAAAGAGATTTAGTACTTTTCCCTGCGACTTGCTTTTCCTCCTTAATCGCCATGTGTAAAATAAAGTCATTTCTTTTGTTTGCTGTAATTATGGTATTTTTCTTTCCATAGAATTGATAACTTATTTGGAATTGGTTTGTGTAAGTAGCAAAAGTAAAGATAATTAATAGATTTGGTCTTTATGGTAATGGTAGTAATAGGTTCTGTTGATGTTAATGTTGCTGTTTTAATTTTGTTTCCATAAGATAAGAACAATGAAAGATTAAAGGTAGTTACACTAATTTGATCACACTATCGATAATAATAATAATAATAATAATAATAATAATAATAATAATAATAATAATAATAATAATAATAATAATAATAATAATAATAATAATAATAATAATAATAATAATAATAATAATAATAATAATAATAATAATAATAATAATAATAATAATAATAATAATAATAATAATAATCAAAGAGACATGATTGATATTTGCTCTTACTCACAAATTATAGTGCCCCCTCACCCCGGCGTAATTATGTTTAAAAAAAAATATTTTTTTTTATATACGAAAATTAGTCTACAGTATTGATAAAATTCGAACGAATTCTGGAAATTGAATAAAGTAATAATAATTTCTGGTCAACTTCTTTATCCATTATAATTATCGGTCGAAGAACGAACTCAATTTCGTCATAATCTGGCGGGATAAAACTAAATTTACCGCACAGAATCAGACTAATACGAGTTATAGACCTATAAATTTAGTAAGCGTTAAATTAAGGAACAAAGACGCTGTATTAGAAAAAGCTAACGAATAAAATCTATAACATAAATTCAAACTGTACTTTTCTTTTAAGACATTATCACATCAATGACGGATAAAGGAAATATGAGTTAGGCAAGGAGATCTCATCATACCCGCTACAAATCTTCCAAAAAGCAGACGTCACTCACCGTTTAAAAGACGTTGAAAAAAATCATAATTTTAAGATTCGCCGACGACGTGGCTCTCTTAACAGGAGAAACAACTCAACTGGGACTGCAGCTTAATAAACCCTATGAAGTGAGTAAAGAACTAGGGCTAAACCTGCATAGAGGAAAAAACAAAGTATATGAAAACACTTTGAAAAGAAAACAATTTATGTATCAATAAAAAAAAATAGAATAAGAAGCTACAGACGTCTAGGTCAAACCTATAAATTTCAGCGAGATTTACCTTCCTTGAATGCCTGACAAATACAGCCTTGGCCTCAGCATACTGGTTAGCTTTTAATGCAGAGACTACTGTTCAGAGACGAAAAATGTTTATATATCTTGACTTTGAGGTATTAATGGATATAGTTTCAAAATAAAGGCATTTTCTAGACCTGAACAGGTAAAGAAATTATATTTAAAACACTCGCTGAACGATTTGTCTCAGTGGCCATGACATGTTCATGTGAGACACAGAAAGAAGAGACATGAAACGAATCTATGACAACATTGCTATCGAGATATAATCGCATGCCAACTGAGATTTCTTGACTGGAGTTGATAACAGCGCCAAATAATAATACTCTCTCTCTCTCTCTCTCTCTCTCTCTCTCTCTCTCTCTCTCTCTCTCTCTCTCTCTCTCTCTCTCTCTTCCTCTCTCTCGCTCTCTCAAACTCGCTCACTCTCTCTCTCGTTCTTATAGACACAATTCGAGGTGAATTTGGATTTTTATGTAATATGGCCCATTTATTTAAAATTCCATCCTTGAAATAATATTACCAGGCGAGGACGAGGGAGTTGAGAGATAGATAGAGAGATAGAGAGACAGAGAGACGCAGACAAAAAGACATAAACGCAAACACTAAATCTCATAAAGAAGTGTGATATACTTTTCACTGACGCTGAATTTTTGTTTGTTTTGTCAGTGGGCCTTTTTTAAATCTTTGCGTTATTTGGTTATTTAATTTTCCTAGAATAAAAATAATAGTCTTAAAACAAACTTACCAACTTCTTTTTCTAGCTGTGATAATAGAAAGCTCGGACACTATAACAAAGACTAAACAGATGTTCATTTCAAAAGTGTTTCCCGTAATCTATGCTTTGTCTGCAAACTCCTTAACAGAATTTCTGCACTTCCTCATTTCCTTCTAAAAATGTGCATGTGCCTTTGTGTCTAGTTACATCAATGGAACTTAACCAGGTCGTCCAAAAAGTTCTGCATAGAAAGATGGGCAGCGAAATGAAATTAGGCAAACATAGTTATGTCCTTTAACTTAATTTTAAAGAAATTCAGTCCTGAAAAAAGGACATGATCTATGAATTCCAAATTATTTAAGACGTAGTGATACAATATGACGTAAAAATTGTATAGTTCTTTACATATTTTATTTCATTTTCAAAGTTTGTTTAATAGTTCACACGCTTTTGGTTTTCTTTTTTTTCCATATTTTTGTGTTATTCGAGGAATATATATATATATATATATATATATATATATATATATATATATATATATATATATTTAATAGGCTCGTACTCGCGTTCCCTCATATTCCAAATAAACCTGATTTCAAGAAGACGTATTTTATGAATGAAATGATAATAATAAACGATAATTATAGTCACGTGATTTAATTGAAAAAAAAGGAATAAGAAGAGGAAGGGAAAGAGTAGTATATCCTTACAAAATCAAGAGATCACACCAATTTTTTTACATGCATAAAAATAGATTGAGAAAAAAAAAATTAAATGTATGATATAAGTAAAAAATGTTTCAAATAGTAAGATTGCAAAGAATTGAATAAACGATTAAAAAGCAAAAAATCCACATAAGTCGTACTCACAAACAGTCATTATTCAAAAATAAATAGCAAACAGTGTGAAATATAACTATAAAATTTAAGCTAACAATTTCCAAAGTCGTATCAAGTTGACAAGTAAAGATAACTGTCATATTCAAAAGAGTATTTTTAAATTATTGATTTTGTAAAGCTTGTTTATGAAATTACATCCCAAAGTTAAAACAGCAATAACGCTTTTGAAACGGATTTATGATTAATCAATATTGATAGTTTTTAAAATGACAACACTTTGTGAAACATGCAACTGTCATAAAATAAAGGTGTATTTCATCAGCACAATTATCACTGCTATTTGAATTTCATATAATAGCATTCACAGTAAAAAAAGAAAGTTTGACCACCTTTAACTCCATAGAAAGCGTTCAAATCTTGTGTGTATCAGGAGGAAACTGATTGATTGCAAATGATCATTAAAATAATTTACATTAATTATGTCAACTCCGAACAGACTAAAATTAAGATTTTCTTCGTTGTTCAGGGTGACATTTCATTAATATAAGAATGAAGATGATCAGTACAGTACGTCCCCACCCAATTAATTTAACTCTTCAAAATGTTATTAAATGAGAGCAATAAATAAAATAATGGAATTTTACGTAAATCCAAATTACTGGAAAAACAATGTTAAGTGTTATGGAGCGAACGGTTGCTATAATTTATATTTTCAGAGTTATACTCAGTCCTTAATAAATAAAACCCATGTAATACGATTAACAGCAACAATGGATTTGAAATCATTTGCACAGTCAAAGCTGGGGTAGAATTTCACAAAATATCCTAGAAGAAAGGGACATAATTGTGCTGATTGTCAAAAGTAAAATCCAATAGAACAAAAAAAAAATTGACTGTGGCCAAGCTAAACTGTCATCTACAGGCTATTAAGAGACTATTTTCAGTTTGTAGAATATTTGATTTCAGTTTGATACTTGATTTGAGTCTCATTGGTACCCAACCGTTTCTTCGGGGTTTGGCGAAGAGTGTAGCTGATGCATGCTCAAGTTATGCCGCCTTATTAATCTTTTCTTCATGAATGCATTGAAGAATTTGTAACGGTCAAGTTCTGATGGGTAAGACAATAAAATTTATCTTACGAAAAGGCTTTCATCCATTGAGAAACACGCGTTTAATATAAATACATTTGACCAAGCCGTTTTCAAGTGTCCTTCGTTTTTTCTGTTATTTTTCACGTGCCACTTCATCTCTCGCGTTTTCTCTTCAGTTGTATGCCTCTATTTTACCTGTACTTTGAATTCTGTCATTTCTCTTGATCAGTCTTTATCTCAATCTGTTTCTCTCGCGCTCATTTTCTCTCTCAGCCATTTTCTCTTCTTTGCTCTCTTTTATATCTTTTTCTCTCTCTCCATTTTTTTACCCGTATCTAATTCTATAATTTTTCCTCATTCTCTCTCTTTATATAATTATTTCACATTTGACCTCTGACAAAAGGAAAAAGAGCTTCTAAAAAATTTAAGAACAATCGAAATCAAAGTTTATACCCTCTGATCTGCTGCTCTGGCATTGTTTTACTCACAGATCATAAAACCCACTAAAAGCAAGATTGTTCTGAGTCGTTTATGTTTTTTAACACCTTTGGATCACATTTGTTGAGATACCATGAATCATAAATTGTGTAGAACCAGTAATTAAGCAACGATAAGAAAAAGTTACATCATGACTATTTCTCCTTATAACAATGACTGTTTCTCCTTATGTTTCACACGCTCTCTTGCTTTACAGGTAAGTAGCAGAGGTTGGCCAGGTCTTTAGAAAAGGACAAATATGCTTTCTCTGCCAGATTTTTAGAAATTTAGCAACAGTTGAATTCGGTAGATATATAATGGTGACAAAAATTTGCAGACTTAGATGATCCATTTTAATTTTACGGAATAGGTTCTCGGGCTCTTTTTCTTTGATTGATCAGTTAAATCGAGGGTTGTTTTTGCGAAGTACACACATCAATCTTAGAACATATATTTTATTTAAAAATGAAAAGGGTCCCCCAAACCACCCCACTTCTTTGAACTGCAATTCAGCTTTTTTTTTTTTTTTTTTTTCTGCTCTCCAACATAAAACAATATAAAACTATTTTTAGACCTAGCTTGATCACAACGCTCGAAAATGCGAGATTTCGTGCATTTTAGTTGGGCAGCAAGGGCGGTCATAAATAACACTCCCAGGGTACACCTGTTCAGGGATCAGCATGGGTTAGGCGTGAGATACTCGTACCTGCAGTGCAGTTGTGGTTTAGCTGCAAAAATATTTTTAACGCTTTGTATCTTATTAAATAATGATTATCATCTAAAAGTGACATTCATAGCAGTGAGAGCAAAAATCGTTTTGAAAAGTCGTGAAAACCATGTTTTTCTATCACAATTTCTGGCCTCTCTTCAAATACTTAAAAAAACGGATATTTTTTCCAAGTTTCATGTTTAATTCGTTTCAATATCTTCATAGTCAGACGATGACTTTCACAAAGCTTAGCTCAATAGTAATTTAAAAGTAATCTGTCTTTGTAGAGAAGTTCATATCCATTCATCTTTTTGCTTAGTTGTAACAACGAAAACATTTATTTATATTGATGTGGTTTTCCAAAGCCACTCGTTCTTGTTACTTGCCTCTAGTATGAAATTTCATAAAGGCATTACATACAGAGTTTGCTCAGTTACAGCAGTGTAACATTCATGTAATAAAGATCATCTCTGTATAGCCTTACTGTGCGGAACATGCGGTCAACATAGTTCGGGAAAACTAAGAAAGAAGGCAAAAGCGAAGACGGAAACAAAAATCAACTAACAGCATCCTTGTGATCTTAAGCTTAGAATTCTTTTTTGCTACACCACAGTATTTGTAAGCTTGTCTTGGCCGAGAATTAAAAATAAAAAAACAAACTTGTTATCAACATTGCTTCTGTGCCAGCCACTCTATCAAGCATACAGAAAATTAGTGATGTCCATGCAGATTGATGGGACAGACTAAATGACGGGAATTTCTTGAGTTTCGAGGCTAGGCATAAAACATCAAAGAACTGTTTGAACTGAAAGTGTAACTTTTTCTGCCAATTTGGTTGGCCTGTCTAATCCATAAGGGACTTGTCCTCTCATTTGGTGTTTGATGCTAGGATCAAGAGCATTAAAAAGCAAATCGAGGCTTTCAGAAAATAGAATGGGACATGAAACAGAGTTAGATAGTCTTTAACTATTGCCTCACTCCACTTGTACAAATACCGTTGACCTCACCTCTCCTCCCTATCTGCATATTCTCCTAAGTATTGTTTTGAGTTAGAACAACGAACTTCAAAAGAGAACATACAAATACCGTTGACCTCAACTCTCCTCCCTATCTGCATATTCTCCTAGGTATGGTATCGTTTTGACATAGAACAAGGAAATTCAAAAGAGAACATACAAATACCGTTGACCTCAACTCTCCTCCCTATCTGCATATTCTCCTAGGTATGGTATCGTTTTGACATAGAACAAGGAAATTCAAAAGAGACCATACAAATACCGTTGACCTCAACTCTCCTCCCTATCTGCATATTTTCCTAGGTATCGTTTTGACATAGAACAAGGAACTTCAAAAGAGACCGTACTTATTATCTCAAATTTTACTGAGGACAAGATGCCAACGTCATAGAGTCAGGGAAAGTTTTCAAGAAATACATGTATGGGAAAAGCTGGACAATGCTACTCATTTGCGATGCAAAGATAAAATATTTGCAAGACTGTGGAGCCTCAGTGGAAACCAGGAAGTCCCAAGAATAATTAATTTATTTCTATGTGATAGATCAAAAGAAAATACTAATTGATAATATGTGTGATCGTTGTTCTTGTTGGATTTTTTTTGCTGTTGCTCAAGAATCAGGCTCCCCGATACAGATTTGAGACTCTTTTAATAATAATTGAGCTTTTTTTTTAAGAATGGGCACAAAATATAGAGAAAGGCAAAACGCTTTTCTCCAAATGAAGAAATTATCATTACGCAACAGTGAACAGTAATTTATATTTTCCAAGAATTGGTAGGACTTGCAGAAAAAAAAAACTCTAGCTCAGTGCTTTTGTCTTTACTTCATTACTTTAGAAATCATGTGTTTGAAAAGTATTGAATAGGGTATATGGGGCTCATTCTGTTTCATAGGCACCCAAAACTCTGTCTCAGTTATTTTTATCATTGAATACTTTCTAGATCCTCTTTCACACCTGCTAATTTTGTAACCTGTTTTCTTTTTCTTTTCTTTTTTTTTTTTTTTTTTTTGTTGTTTTGTTTCGTGGCATATTTATAATTTTAGTCTTACTTGATGTCCATAAAAAGAACCCTTGTGTGTGATTTTGAGAGTGGAAAGTAAGTATTGAAGATTATATTGAGACTAAATTTACATAATATAGATCTCTTGTCCTATAAAGAGCTTGGTTAATTGCTTTTTTTGGCTTCATTGTTGCCCTTTAATATGTTTTCTCTTTCATTCTTTCAAAGACTCTTTACTTAGAAATTTCAATCTCCTTTACTTTGTGAGCAGGGGAAAACTGTATGAAAAGATGTGGGTTGAACTAACAACAAGTGGCTCAAAGTAGGAAGAGTGACAGAAGCACTGAAAGTGACGAGGGATAGATATGCATGGAAGGTCATGATCACCTACGCTGAAGAGCACGTCACGTGATTGATTGATTTACTTGCTATTTTATATTATCTTGTGCCCAACACATGTAGAAATATAGGCGTTTTGGCTTACTCCTTCTCGCTATGTGGTTGCAGGTAAGCGAGATAAAGTCATTGTTTCTATAGCTTTTTTTTTTAATCAGTGAACTTTATGGTTTTGACTATATTCATATCTTAAGTTAATGTGATAGAAGAAAAAAATTGCCATTATATTTTATTTATAGGATTACCTACTGTTTTTCCAGGGATGTGTTAATGGAACTATAAATGCATTTATATAAAAAAATGAAGATATATAAACCTTTAAGAACATTTTTAAGTGAGCAATATTCTTTAAAATCTTAATATTGTAATAACATTTTACGTTTTAAATCTTAAAATGTAGATGTAGATGAAAAAGAATTACTTTACATTGTATATTGCTTGTAAATCATGTTGATTTGTTGAATACATTTGTTGTTGTTTTTTAAATTACCAGCTGCAACTGCATTTAGAGAAATGACTTTGTGGAAGAAAAAGTACCTTTGAACCTGGCTGTATTGTCTTTGAAATCCTCATGATAAGTTGTTGTTGTTGTCGATCATTCAGATGGTAGTTTGGGTCTCTCTCGCAAAGGTGGCCGTTCTGCGCAGATCATCCAGGCATCCAAAGAGCTTATTCTGCAAGGATGTGGGCTGGTAAGTAAAAACTTTAAAATGAGGAGGAGGTGAGTCAATACATGTATAAATAGGCATGTATTTTTGACATAATAAATTTTTAGTGCTTTTGTTTCTATAGATCTGATCCTTTTTCACTGGGCTGAACTTTGCAGTGATCCATCTTGATCTTTCTCTGTCTGTCTCTCTCTTTCTGTATCTCCTCCATCCCTCCCTTCCTCTCTCTCTCTCTCTCTCTCTCTATCTCTCTCTCTCTCTTTCACTCATTATATATACATAAAAACTGAATACCACTTATCAAGGGATATAATCGAAAGAGTGCAGCCATAACAGCAACGAACAGATGCAACCTATGCATAGCAGAGAAATATTTCATTCTAAAAACAAAACCAAGCCTCAACAAATGAAGGGAAATCTTTTCATGGTTCCTTCACAGAAAGAAGCATTTGCTACGAAACTACCTGTGGCCGGAAACGAAAAACAACAACACAAGGTCGGAACGGCAACAAAACACACCTCGGTCATACCCTAAGAGAGTGGAGGACAAGCGGCAACTTTTTCCTCCGCTTGAAACACCAGTGTTGAATGAAGAGAATTTAAGATAAGATCTTCTGTATCTATTAATTGCTCCCACAGTTGAGCACTCTTATCAATTATTTCAACTAATCTTCAAACTATATATATATATATATATATATATATATATGTATCTGTATATATATATATATATATATATATATATATATATATATATATATATATATATATATATATATATATATATATATATATGTATCTGTATATATATATATATATATAGATAGATAGATAGATAGATATCTCACCCTCATGTATCTAGGCCTTTACCTGAATCATAAAAAGTGCTCTCCTTGTCCCAATTCCCTCCCAAACAGGTCTGAGTCCAACAAGAACCGATTGATGGCCACTCAACATGTGTCAAACTGTCTGCTGCAACAAGACAGTTGTAGATCAAGCATGGTGCGATCAATGGCAAGCGAGAACCAACATGTCTAGCATTTATCTGCAGATTTTTTTTAGATTTTCAAATTATTTTCACTAGTCGTAAACAGTCCATGAATATGTCGAATGAGACAGTTATATTCTTTAGTTATTTCTGTGTGTTAATACAATGCTTTTTTGTAAGAGATTTATTTAGAAAAGAAATCGAAAAATTCTTTATAAATTAAAATTCCTCTACAGCGATTAAAGGTCTGTACAAAATTAGAATACCACAAATAAAATTTCTCACTCACCTTATCAATATTGTCCTTTCTATATCATCAGGTGCTGGTCAAACAGACAGAAGCTAGGATCTGTTGATCTGAGGCAGCCAGTTTCCACCCACTCTGATTTCTGTTCCTTCAAGGTAAAAATTATGCTATTGAAAAGTTTTTTTTTCAATTTGTTTTATTAGGATGCTTGTATATATTCATTTGCAAAAAGGATAAAAATTGTGCTCTGGACTTCATAGATTTCAGACGTAACTGTATTCTATTAACTCTTGCATTTTATGCTCTAATCAATGGACAGTTTGCTCAAACTTACTTACTTACTTATCGCCGTTCCGCATCGTAGTCGTCAGAGTGCAACGCCTCGGCTGCCTTTTGTATTCCTGTGCATAGTATCCTCCACTGATCCCTCTGTTCTGCGATCTTTTTCAGGTTTTCAATGTCTTGCTCAAACTGTTTGGGGTATATTTTGTTAATTTCAAGATGGATAGGATGAATGCTGCTTTTCATGGTAAAACATTTTGAAATTAAGAATGTATCCTTGCTTATAAAATATGGCTGTGATCAAACATTGTCAAAGATGGTAGAACTAGAAGTGGCCTGAGGGGGTGCTGTGCTTTTTCCTTAGATTTTGAAACGAACTCTTTCTCTTGCTTCTGCTTATTTCCTGGTCTTGGAGTTGTAAGGATAAAGAGAAGGGTAGAAAATATAATGAAGTTTACATAAAATTACTCAGGCTGAACTAGTGTGGGGGCAGTGTTAAAGTCTAGTTTCAGGGCTGCAAAAAACATTTGGTTTAGTCAAGGTTAATCGTTAAGGAAAAAGGCAGTTTAACGACTTCATACCATTTTTGACGAGCTATACGTCTTTGATTGAGATATTTTGGTTTCACTGTAACAGAATTGACTTGCCTATTATATTCACGTTGAAAGAGAATGTAACAGAATTAACACAATCCAGTCCACTTCATTTGACTTTTCTTTGAAATTCCAAATTCTGTTTATCAAATTATTATTTTTCATTTTTGATTCAATTGAAGTTTCCAAAGCTGTGATTTTTTTTAAAATTCAAACTAGGCAGAATGTCTTACAATGAATTGTACTGTGACAGAAATTAGTAGTAGTGAGCAATCCATAACCAGGGAAGAGAATTTCGTAAATTTTCTCAATTTCAAATATTTCGAACATTCATCATTTCATATGATCCTTTGTAAATCATATCCTTGTGCCATATGGAAACTTTTTTGCTTAAGGTTAAATATATATGTAAAATTTTACGTAAAAAGAAATGTTATTTTTGCCATTGAGTGTGAACTTGTGCGAAAGTATAGAACTGGCCGAAAAATACACGATACATATATATATATATATATATATATATATATATATATATCGTGTATTTTTTTTTAATTATTATTTATACTTTCAATTCCAATATTAAGATTTGCAAGATATTGGTGCCATCGAGTTGTTAACTTTATCTGTTTATAGCACGTTTGTCCGAAAAACTTTGTTCTCTCTGACTTTACACCCAGATTTTGCCATTATTTCCAACAAAGGATCTTTCTTATTTCTTGTTCTAATCATAGTTAATACAATTAACCATTTTCTGTTTTTGTCAGGACACATCAACTAAATTTAGTCGATTATTAAGATCGATGGGAAATCCCAAGCAATGCTATATCTAGATTGAGAGTAAATCAAAATCTTATAATTGAAACCGGGCATGACATGACATGAGAGAATAATAATAGTAGGTGACTTTTATTCCAAAGCAAATAATTATAAATCTAGATCTAAATGTTAAATTGTTATTTTTCTCTTTACACAGCTTGGTGAGCCCTAAAAGAAGTTTAATATCTAATCGATATTGATCATATTCACTTCATTTGTCTTAAGAAAAAACAAGATGAAAAGAGGAATGCTCAATATGTAAGCTATAGTATAGGCCTTTATGCATTCTCTGATGAGTAAACCTTTATGGTGCCTCAGTTTAGCCAGTAAAACAAGGAAAGCAAAACTTAACATTTATAGGATACAGCTGGAATTCGAGCATAGAAAAAAAACTCAGCTTTTGAATGTAGAAGGAAAGATATTCTTCTCAGTCATGGCATCCCGCTTAACAAAATATCTCACTGAAAATGGGTACATAAATACCTCTGTCCAGAAAGGAGGCATCCCCGGAGTTTCTGGATGCTTAGAGCATGCAACAATGATCTGGGAAGCTATTCAAAGGGCAAAATCGGAGAAACTTAACCTCGACGTCATTCGGTTGGACCTGGCAAATGCTTACGGATCGGTACCACACCAAATGATTCAGCTAGCCCTGAGGATGTACCATGTTCCGGAGGATATACAAGTAATGCTAGATGACTATTTCAGCGGTTTCCGGATGAGATTCTCCACTAATACCTACACCACAGACTGGATCAACTTGGAAATTGGAATCGCCATGGGCTGTACCATACCACCACTCCTGTTCGTCATGGCTATGGAAGTCATCTTGAAAGCGGCAGAAGATAGCGCAGGCCCGGCTAATCTAGGTGGTAGTTGCTACATGCCTCCTTTGAAAGCATTCATGGATGATACCACCATAATCTGCTCAAAGGAAGACGAAACACGCCGAATGCTAGAGCGCCTTGATGTCTTAATGACATGGTGCAGGATGAAATTCAAACCAAAGAAGTCTCGCAGTCTTTCAGTAAGGAAAGGTAAGATAGATGCGACGACGATATTCACAGTGGCCAGTCAGTAGATACCAACGTTCAGTCAAGAACCAGTTAAGAGCCTTATGGGAGATGGTACGATTCATCCATGAAAGATACCAAAAGAGGATTAGAAACAGTAGAACTTGCTACCGAAGGCCTGCTAGCCATCAACAGGTGTGGCCTTCAGGGTAAGCTGAAAGTGTGGTGCCTACAGTTTATCCTAATTCCGAAGCTCCTCTGGCCACTCCTGGTCTATGAAATCTGCTCAACTACAGTTGAGGCAATAGAAGCTAAAATCAATAATTTCACCAGGAGGTGGTTAGGGGTACCTCCGGGTCTCACAGATGTGGCAATGTACTGTCGTAAAGTAAAGTTGAGACTCCCACTAAAATCCATCTTGGAAGAGTATAAATGTGGCAAAGCCTGGCTACTCTCGATGTTAGAAGTCTCCGAGTACCCATTTGTGAAGACAGTGCAACCGACCATAAAGACTAGTAGGAAAGGGAAAGTTGTCGAAGCCGTAGACGAAGCTAAGGAGTGCCTTAAGATTAAAGAAGTGACTGGGCAAACTTAAACTGACCGCAAAGGGCTAGGATCATCTACAGCAAAGTGGTGGTCAAAAGCAGAAGGGAAAGAGAAAAGAAACATGGTCATTAATGAGATACGGCTCAATGAAGATTCCAGAAGGGTTCAGAAAGCAGTCCAGCAACCTCAACAGGGACAATGGACTAATTGGGATAACGCCCTGCAGAAATCCCTCACATGGAATGAGATCTGGCACATGGCACCACTTCGGATCAGCTTTCTCATCAGATCAGTGTACGATCTCCTGCCCTCAAACGCAAATCTGGCACGGTGGGGAAAGAAAGAGGACCCCACTTGTTCGCTATGCCAAGGCAGGCAGACCACAGAGCATGTCTTGAGCCTCACAGGGGCGATACACATGGAGGCATAACAGAGTCCTTCAGGAACTTGCCGCAATCATAAGCACGGCTAAAGGAGAGACTACCCTCCCTAATACCAACGCGTTGATATTCACAACAGAAGGAGGCGCCAAATCATGGCACGAAAGGTCGGTGAGGACAACAAACCAGATAAAATGCCTTCTAGACGGCTGTGATGACTGGGATGTTTCAGCAGATCTTCCAGAATGGGACATTCAGCCCAGTATAATCAAAGAAACGAGATTAAGGCCTGATATCGTGATCCATTCAGCTTCCACACAACAATTGATCATGGTGGAGCTAACAGTACAATAAGAAAACAGAATGGAAGAGACCCACATCTACAAAAGAGAGAAACACATGAACCTGACTAAAGAGCTAGAAAATGCCGGCTACAAAGCTGTGGTGATGCCCGTTGAGGTTGGTGACAGAGGATTCGTAGGGTCATCAGTCTACGACCTTCTAACTAAACTTTCAATATGTGGCAACAAAAGAACAAAAGCTCTAAAGTTACTGGCGGAAATAGCCGAAAACAGTTCCCGGTGGATCTGGAGCAGGAGAAATGAGAGGTTCCTTCAAAAGGATTAAAAATGCTCTAACCATCGCAGGACCAGTTGGCGAAGTGGTGTAGCGCCGGAATCAGCAATCCATCAAGAGATGAGGGTATGGGTTCGAATAATGGCGCTGTGCAAAAAAAAAAAAAAAGATAACAGAGAGACACCTGGGAGTCATGACCTGGGTGTGGCCCGGCCCCCTTAGAGTGTCAGAGATTCAGGGCCGAAACACTTGTTACAAGGGGGGTTTCTTCTCTGAAGACTTCCTGTTATCTAGCTCACCAATGAGTTTCTACCTACAGTAAGAAAAAAATGCTCCACAATCATTGGTGCACAATCAAACTTCGTTTAAGAGAGAGAAAGAGAGAGAGAGTGTGTGTGCAATGACACTGGTTTTAATAAAGTAAAAAAGTTTGTGTCCAGTTTTCAACCCTGCATAACACACCCCTATGGTTTGATGAATAAAACATATTAATAGGGGCAAAATGAAGAAGAAAAAAAAGGGCAAAGAAATAATTTGAAAATGACATTAATATAAGAGCATTATACAGTTGCTGAAGATTTAAAATGGAAATGGTTTCAAAAGATGAAGACAAACATTGGGCAATAAAAATTAAAACATTTAGTTTTATCCAACGTTATCCAAGGAAATAATAACTCATTGCATCAGTGTAATGAGCACTTTACTTTACTCATGGAGGTTTTAATTAAGAAAAGTGTTACAAGAATATAAAATTCATTTTAATGATGCAGCAAAAAAAAAAAAAAGAATGGTAAAGTTCAGAGAAAAACAAACATTCTATTCCAAAATCTTCTGATTTTTGTGAGGTCAACAACTTTGATATCAACTTGGATCATATTCTAGTAGGCATATTTTGGTTCAGGTGTGAGATGCTTAAACTTTTCAATGACTGTTCTCTTTCTCTCTTTTGGCATCTTTCATCTTGATCTGATCTGTGGCTTTCTGGAACTTTCTTTGAAATTTTTGTCTTTTTCATGAAAAATTCGTACTCATG
The DNA here is from genome assembly GCA_033675545.1 of Elysia crispata. Classification (NCBI taxonomy): domain Eukaryota; kingdom Metazoa; phylum Mollusca; class Gastropoda; family Plakobranchidae; genus Elysia; species Elysia crispata. The sequence goes on along the minus strand of JAWDGP010001087.1, from coordinate 514,741 downwards.
CAATTGTCTTTTGCTGATTGAAAGAAAAAAAATGTTTGAAAACTAGACAAAATCAAGTCTCACAAATTTGTTTCTTGTATAAAACTTTATCAGTTTTTCCATTATCGACAAATTTTGCTCTGCTCGACAAAACTACCATGCTGATCGCTACATTCTTTGTAGAAAGGCATGTGTGAGCTACTGTGACAAGATCATTATTTTATCAACATTAATATTATGCTGCATGATATTTTTATACCTTGTCAAATCTCTCTTTTTCTCTCCCTCCCCCCCTCCCCCCCACCTTTTCCCATCCCCTCTCTGTGTAACAGCTGTTCCTTTCTATTCATATTTTCCTTTTATTTTCCAGCCACCTCTTCCTGTGCCTTTTCATTTACTGTCCTTTCCTCACCTTCTCTCTGTTCTTATGTTTTTATATCTCAATACCTGTTTCGCTCTTCAATGTGCTCATGCAAAACTGCATTTCCTCCTACACTGGCCAAAGCCCTAGGATCTGCAGGGCTGCTTCTCTCAACATCTTCAGTGATAATGTGACAGAGATCTTCAACCTCTTCTTCATTTTGAGAAGATCACCAGCCACAGACTAAACTTCTTGAGACAATGTCCCTTTGAGAGTAAATTCTCACCATCTACTGAGTTTTGAAGAGTGACCCAATTAGAATCAATTTGACGCATCAGCCTAGTTAAGTGATTTTTGTCCTGGATGTGAAAGTTGATTTTCTTTTCTCAAGAATTTTTAAACTAGTTTAAATTCATGTGATCATTACCTTTGATACCATAGCAATAAGATCAGTTATAAAGGTAAAAATGAATTAGTATGGACGTGTTTCTTGACTTGTCCTTTTCAAACACAGCATTATACCAGACTTCTGTCATAGTCTTTAAGGAGAGCAGTTGTTACTCTAAGAAAAGGTACTGTAACAAAGAAGCAAAATCTGCTGTTATACATGTTTGATGTGATTAAAAAAAAATTCTTTTGTAAGTTTATTTTCAAATATTACAATAAGCTATTGAGGTCCTTCTATAGTCCAAAAGATATTTACAATTTAGTGCAGTTATTTATTTCTGAACCAACTATAATATTTTAATTTGTTGTTAGAATGATTTTTGTATTTCCAAAGTAAATGGCTGAAGTCTCACGATCTTGTAGTGATTAGCTTAGCCCAATTGGACATGGCCAATAATTGATGGCTTTCTCTAGTTTGATCTAATACTCTTAATTCGCTTTTTTTTTTTTGATTGTGTCAAGATTGTAGTGACAGTAGCCACTTCTCTTGACTGACTCTTCAGACAGTAGAAAAGTCTAGGCCTACTTCCTTCTTTTGACAATAACTCAGCTCTCTCTCAGTGACTACGAGGAACTCACGACGCAAGACATCAACTCGATCTAGGACTTCTGTTTTTCTCAAGCCTTGTTAATTTTGTGACAAATTAAAAGTTACATGTACGAGAGAACATAGTTGTTCTTACTTTTGTTTGTTACTAAAAGATCATTGAAACCTAGGTTTAATTATTGTTTTATCACAATTACAATGGAAATAAGGCTGGTAGACTTAAGAAATCAACTCCCGTTCATGACTTAGCAGAGATATAGGCTTAAAGTGCTGAGATCTTCTGTTGGTTCAATTCAAACAGCCTTGTGACATCATTGCATTTTTATTTTTTTTTGTGTGTGTGTGTGTTTGTCTTTATTTTCTCCAGGACGACAGGCGGGTTTTTCAATCTTTCATATCATCTCTTTTCTTATCCTTTCTGCTCAAAACAAACTTCATTTTTCACAAAAATTATTTTTTGGAGGGATTTTCTCCAAAAGTTAGGAGAGGGGAAAAAATCATTTAATCTTGCTTTAAGTCTTTGTAGGTCAAGACAAATTTTGGGCTACATTTGTAGACCAATCAAAGGTAGTCAGTTTACACCTCATGTACAAGTGAGACTTACTTTTTTACCTTGTACTATTCATATCTTTCTTTTCAAGCAAGTTTCATGTCTGCAAAGTGTTGTCTGTGAATACATTCCTTTGTATTATGGGTTGTTTTTTTTCACTATGTGTGATTTGAGTCCTTTGAACTTTCCAGCTTTGAAAATGTTATAGAACTGGAGTGAGATGTTATATTTGCAATCTGTGCTCTATTTATGGCGGTAGTTGTCTATATATAATTTTATGTAGAGCAGCGCCCAACATATGTGGTATCTATCTACGTTCAAACAACAAAGACGATATATGTTTATATTGTTTACAACTACGTTTCTTATACATACCTTTTTTGTTTTGTTTTTTGTTGCTGTTTTTTTTTTTGTTTTTTTTTGTTGTTGTTTTTTGTAGCAACACGGCAATCCTCAGATGATTCATGGAAAATTCTCTATGTATCAATGAATTAGGTGCCCTGCTTTTTAGATTAAGCAATCATGACCTTCTGCACATCTCTATCCCTTGATACTGTTAGTGCATCTGTCACTCATTTTACATTTTAGCTACTTTTTTCAGTCCATGCTATATCTTTTCTCGCTTCTTTTCCCTGCTGCCTTTTCCTTTAAAATCAATCCAGTTGTCACAAGATGTTTCAGTTTCTTTTTTCTCATCAGATGGCCAAAAAAAGACTGCCTGTAGTTTACATATGGTATTTATGAGCACTGATGTGCTAACTCCTCGTAGCACAGTTTAGTTTGATTTCTTTTAAGTCCATGAATAAGATTCATAGCATTCTCCTTAGGGACCACATTTCTGTTGCCTCCAGTTAATTTTGTTATTGTTTTTTTCAAATTGTCCAAGCCTAACATCCATACATAAGGACCACGGTTCAATAAAACACTCCATTGCTCTTTTTCTCATGTAGATGAGATGTACTCATTTGTGAGTTCTGATTTCAGTCAATGAAAACTCATGTTTAACTTGCGCTGTTCTGGATGCGACTTCAAAATTGTTGTGTCCATCTCTTAACATTAAAGTGCCCAAGTATTGCATTGATCCATGAACTTGAATTAATTTTGGCTACTAAAGAATTCATCTGTGCACACTCATTGTTTCAATTGACGACCATTATTTCTGTATTTTTGCTCTTTAATCCATATCCTTTCCTTCTGCTTTCTTCTTCTTATAATTGTGGCAAGTCTTCGTAATTTTCTGCAATTAATACAGCGTCATCAGCGTATCTCATGTTGCTTACTTTGTGCCCTCCTATTTTAATTCCTGGGTATCCTTCCATGCTTCTCAAATTATTTCACTTTAGAGAGAGAAAAGGTCTGGAGCAAGCAAACATCCTTGTCAGACGCCACACTTTATTTGTTGGGTTTTTTTTTTCGTTTTAATGAGCTGATTTACCCATCAACTCACATTGTTGCTATCTGTTATCCTTTCATGTTGTTTTTTTTTTTAATCGCTCTTGCCCAAGGATCTCCCACAGACTAGCAGAGGGAAGGATACCCTTATTTCTCTTTCCCAGAGTTGGCTCTGATCTGCCGCCCTATTTAAGTCTTGCTTTTTTGCCTCTAAGTTGAACAAATATTATAAACTTGATTTAATCCTAAACCATTCTAAGGTTTACACTTTTTATAAACATACATTTATTTTTACACTGCTTGCTGTAGCCATATTTTTTTTCTCTATAGTAAAGGTCGTTTAATATTGAGCTATACGAATGTGATCTTCAGCTCAACACTCTATGATGTAACTGTCTAAACCTCGCTTCCTTTCTGACTTTTTCTTTTCTCTCCCATATCTGTCGTTCTGTCTTATCCTGGACTGAGACTATGAGGATTTTCTCCTTTTCCCTTGTCCCAAATCCTATATCATTTTTTCCCCACATTAAATCTTCATTTCTGTTTTTCACTTCATATTAAGACATTAGCTCTAAACTCTAATTAGAGCTGGCTCACCAGAGCCAAACCTTTTTTTTTTCCTTTTTCTCCTAACTCTTGAGGCTTTGATGTGAGGGATATGTGGACCCAAGGTTGCGACTAGCCGATTTTGGAAAGGAGGTCCTCGGGATAGGAACAATATTTCTAATCCAGGTTAATTAAAGGCACTTATGGGATTGACTGACAGTTGCAAAAATAGCATTTTATGAAAGAATATATTTGTGAACTTCTCTTCCTATATTTTTTTAAATAACTTTGTACAGTGCTATCTTTATTTAGTTACATGTATCTTTATGTAAGTCGCCATGTAGCGATATATTTTCTGGCTTTATTTTTACTTCAAATTTCAAAGAGGATTAGAAAGAGAGAAAGAGAGAGAGAGAGAGAGAGAGAGAGAGAGAGAGAGAGCACATGCAAACAATGACAATATATTTATATGTATATTATATATATATATATATATATATATATATATATATATATATATAGTAGTCAGTTGAAATTTGAATTCTCAATATTCGTCTCTCGATAATTTTGGCTAGCTTTCTTTAGTCCCAATTAATATTATAGTATTGATTGAAATTAGATATTTTGAACCAAGCTCCCAAGCTATTTAATTCTTACTTAAATGCTCGATAATCTTTGACCTTTGTTACTCATGCCTTTTGTTAAAACCTGCTATTGTTGTTTATTCTGACTATAATACTTTATTTATGACCAACTCTTGAGCCTAATTATTGTTCTACACAGCAAATCACTTATTCTATTTGTGTGTGTGTGTGTCCTATGCTGAGGTTTCTATGCAAGTTGACCTGGGGTGAGCACCGAGCAAGATCCACTTGGTTTGAGTGAACTAATAAAGTCTATAAGGCACATTAGTAAGGATTCAGATGAGACTTGAATCTGCTTTTTTACTTCAGAAGACACGAGAGCAATAAACCATTTCATCTTTAGCATGGGTCCTGATGCTTCCACATTTTTTCTCGGAACCTGGAAATCTTACAAACGGTATAATGAACTAAAAACACAATTACAACGTAAACATGTGAGAGCTAAACGTCTGGCACAGCTCAATTCTGCTAGTTTGAGTGTGGAAAAGAGCCAAGAAAAGTCGTTTAAAGAGCAATGATTCAGGCTTACTATGCGTTGTTTTATCTTCGATTTTTTAAATTAACACAAAGTGGCTCTATGATTTTTTATTGTTTGACATAGCGCTTACTAGTATTATCTTTCTCGAAGATAACCTTTGAGAGAAATGGCTTAAGATCTTCAACTTTTTCTAAATGATAGCCCTAACGTCAATGTTATTAAATTACTAGCAAAGCCCGTTTAATCTGTTTTGGCTTTCCCCTGGAAATAAGTTCAGCTTTTTGTTAGATTTGAAATCTCTCAATTTTATAGGACTACATACTTCTTTCATGAAATTGTTGTTGTGAACATGAAGCTTCAGTCTCTAAAGTGACAAAACATTCTAATATTAGCAATGCTGGACATTTTGCTTTTCAAAGTTTTAACTATTGTTTTCGTCTCAAATATATATATATATATATATATATATATATATATATATATATATATATTTTCAATCCAAAAATAGAAAATGACGAGGCAACAAACGTTTGCATCTCTGGTTCATCCAAAACTAGGCCAAGTGGTCCTACATGGAACGTTTGACCTAATTATTTTTGCCAAGCTGAGATTTTGTTCACTCTTGCGTGATATTTTTGTGCTTCTAATATACAAATTTTAACTAATTAAAACCGGTGTCAGCATTAGAAAAAATCCTCAATACATAAAGCCATTTTAAAATTCATACAAAAGTATATAAATTCACACGTCATGGCTGTGGTGGTCAGGATTGTGGTGGTGGTAGTAGTAGCAGCAACAGTGGATGGAGGAGGAGAAGAAGAAGAAGAAGAAGAGCAGTAATAGGAACCATAACCGTTAGAGTCAATCAATTACGTGCCCTGCTCTATAGAGGAGGCGATCATGACCTTTTATTACTTAAATATATTAAAATTTAAGTTATTTTTGTTTTAAATATTTCACTATATAAGCCCCTAGTTTTAAATGTTACAAAACTTAAAACCATTTCTAAAGAAACTCACGTTCCAGGTATACACATTGCCGATTTTTTTCGAGACGCGTATAATACAAGCCTTTTCAGTTGAATATTGCTCATCCGATCGGCTGGTCAGTCAGCAAAATGTTACGATGACGTTTGTTTATAGCTATCTAGAGCAACTCCTACACAGTCAAAACAACCTCAATCTAACATGGAGAGGACGTGGTTTTCTTACATTGTAAATTTATATACTTTTGTATTAATTTTAAAATGGCTTTATGTATTGGGGATTTTCTTCCTAATACTGGAAACTGGTTTTAATGAAGAAAATTCTTCTTGGTGTAATGACGAGTTATAAATTTGCATATTAGAAGAAGCACAAGAATAATATGTAAGAATGAACAAAATCTCAGCCTAGCGAAAATAATTATGTCAAACGTTCCTGCATGATCACTTGGCCAAGTTTTAGATTGAAAAAAAGCTCCAACGTTTATTGCTTCTAGTCTTTTTCTATTTTTGGGAAAAAAATTACTGATAATCTTGACTGGGAGACGGAATTCCTCCATCCTCCCTAATTTATAATAGGTTTAATCGTAGATAAAAAGAAACTTGTTCAGTTTTATTTTTTTATTTTTTTTTGTATAATTAGATAGAATTTCTAAAAGTGTTCAATTTCACTTTTTTTCTACACCTATAAAGTATGTTCTATTTAGGTAATTACTAAAATCTGATTCGATTAAATTAGCTCTTGAAACAAAGAATTTTGTGTAATTCTTATTAAAAACTATCTTTATATAAATTTTGTCTAATTATTTCATATACAATATATTTCAAATTTGATAAATATCTAGTCTTTTTTTGGCTAAGGTTCAACCCCCATATTAATTTTTTTTTTCTTTTTTGTGATTCTTTTTTTTAGAAGTAAAACGTGGGACCTTGTTTTAATGCTCAAAGCTTTATTATCATCCAGTTACTATTTTCTTTGATAACAGCCTTAAAAAGAACAGGGAAAATATGTTGACTGGAGTAAAAACCTAATCAATGAATGTTTTGAAAAAAATCTTATGTGAATTATCAATTGTGCTTTATTGTAATGCAATGTACGCTGAAAGTCAAACAGATTAAAGTTTTTTTAACAAGCAGTGCCCTTATGTGTATTATCTCTTTTAATGATAATATCATATTCGTTTATATTATCTTCATAAGTTCCATTGACGTTATTTTTAAAAGGCTGTATTATAAATCTTTTTTAGGAAACAATGTGTATAATAAAATTATTTCTTTTTAAATTTTTATAATTTGGATTTCTATGAATAAACTCAGATAACACTCTTTTTATCTATCTTTGTTATTTTTTTATAATGTTCCTGTTTTTAATACCTCCCACATTCAATAAATTGAGAGTTTAAACCCAAAGGTTTTCTTATGTGTTTATGGTATTCATCAAGTTATTTCAATTCATTCCAATTTGCACAGAGTTTAAGATCCGTCATTTTTATACAAAAGAAATATTGAACTCCATTTAAATTAATAGAAACATAAACTCTGTTACCGAATTGATAATGCGTAGATGGTATGTGTTGGGAACATAACATGGAATAGCCAACTGCCACATAGATGGTGAATCAATATTGAATAATTAAAAAGGGGTGAGAAAAACCTCTTTACTTCTATCTCTTCAAACAAGCATGATAAAATATCATTACAATAGAACAGAATAGGGAAAAAAATATCAAAACGGTAGAATCGACTTCGATTTTTTCTTTCTCTATACTAATACAATACCAATGCTGTAGAATAGAAATGATCCCTTTAAATCATCAAAATAATACCATATTATCAAAATATAATCGAATTTGAGACAGGAGTAAAAAGTGCCCTTATTTATCCTTTTCATAATATTTTTTATTCGATTTTTTAATAATATTCATAATATTTCTCTTGGCTATGAGAACTGTCCATAGCATTATTTATAGATACATGTATTGTTATATTTCCACTCCCTTTAGTAAGACACTCTGCTTCCACTGTTATAGCTAATCTTGATTTACCCACCCAGGATATAGCTGGTAACACTCAGCGGCTGTATATATTGAATCTTATAATTACATGTTCTCTTAATATAACAAAAATGACACAATTTTTTTTAGTTGAATGAGTGGGCAATAAGCTTTTTAACTGGAGTTGGAACAAATCTTTACGATTGGACTGATGACTCGAAAAAGATCGAGATCTGAGACGGGCTAAAAAGATAATAGTTATTGTGAAATGTGAGGAAAGAGATATAAGCAGGTACGTGGTCACTAACGTCAACCGGCACGACACTCCATAATGGATTCTAAAAGAAAATTTTTTTAAAAAATGGGTTTTAAGATAGTTTCTCAAAAGAAAAATATACGAATAAAACATTCACTACTACTTCTCGCTAGTTAAACTAATTTCGATTGAAAGGTTTGAAATTGGATAAACTTTGGACCTTGATATTTTTGCAATTAGCTTAATTCATGTTCTCGGTCTACCTAGATCTATACCGGGATTGAATTGTTGTTGAAACAATAAGAGAGTGACCGCCACCCTTTATGATTTAAGGATTGCGGACCATTCAAGAGCCCATGAGGCTATGGAAATCACTCTAGAGGATCTAACAATCAAGAATTTGAAATAGATGAAATTATAATAACTGTTATAGGAAAGAGAGATAACCAGTGTAGTTGGGATGATTTTCAAGTAACTCTGAATAGAACGATTGGACCAGCCGGGGCAGAGGAGGATAGATTTTACCAAGTTTATAAACTTGAGGATCCTACACGATGGTTCCGTATAACAAATAAACCTGAAGCTGACTTATTAAACAATACAACAAGAACAGTCAGCAATCAAACATTCTCTCTGCACTTTAAAGGAAGAGAAGAAGAAAACTTAATAATAAGAATATTATAGGCTCCACCCAAACTAAAATTAGAAGTCATAAATTGTAAAGAGCAATCTAGGGCAAGAGGCAACAGTAAGCAGACCCGAAGACGCTAAAGACAGCAGTCGAATATACCCAAAAAACGTACCCCATTATGTAAAGATAAATAAATGTTGAGGTTTGTTGTAAAAAGAAATAGAAGACGACAGTGTTGCTGGTGCAATATTACTGACCACTGGCCCTACAAATGTTCGAAAAGAGGGGGAGAGAAGGACAAAGTAGGAAGTGACGAGAAGTGCAGAACACAGCTCAACCAAGAAGTTATGTGAGCGCGCTCTCAGGCGGAGAGAGTATCGGAGGAGACGAGGTATAACTAAAAAGCTCACAACACAAAGAAGGCATGAAAAATTAACCGAAGAAAGTTGAAAAGAAGGAAAACGATGGAGGAGAAATAGAGGAAACCATAAAGAACACTGTAATCGCCTCGACCATAGGAAAGAGAGAAGACTAAGAAATTGGAAACTCTAACACAGAAGGCCCTGACCGACAAAATCAAAACAACTCTAATATAGAGGACACAGACGAGGGGGATAGAAGGGAGACTTTCCAAACACCCAACGCTAAAGTCGCTACTGACACGCAATCAGCAAACAAAGAGAAAAGCATACTTAGGAAAGGATTCACTAGAACAACGCAAGATACGTTGATTAAATATAACTTTGCCAACAAGCCCAAAAAGGGAGTCCGTAAAAAATTTGATTCTCCGGTGGCCATATTGTTTTTATGCTATTTAAAGAGATAGAAATATTAGAATTGGATTCCCCTTTGTCTGTCTCTATAAATAATATAATTTCAATATGGCCGCCGGGGAATTCTAAGTTTTCGATCTCTATGAAAAGCATAATTCCAATATGGCCGCCAGTAAATTCTAAATTGGAAATCTCTATAAATAGCATAATTTCAATATGGCCGCTGGGAAATTCTATTTTTCCATCTCAATAAACAGTTTAATTTCAATATGGCCGCTGGGAAATATTATTTTTTTTTATCTCTACAAAAAAACATAATTTCAATATGGCCGCCGGAAAAATCTAAGTTTTAGATCTCTATAAATAGCATAACTTCAATATGGCCGTCGGTTAATTCTACTGTGACAAATCTTTAAATAGCACAATTTCAAGATGGCCATCGGGAAAATTGTATTTTCCCATCTCCAAAAATAGCATAATTTCAATATGGCCGCCGGGAAAATCTAAGTTTTAGATCTCTATAAATAGCATAATTCCAATATGGCCGCCGGTTCATTCTTGTTTGGCAATCTCTATAAATAGCATAATTTTAATATAGCCGCCGGGAAATTCTAACTTTTCGATCTCTATAAATAGCTTAACTTCAATATGGCCGCCGGTTCATTCTTATTTGGCAATCTCTATAAATAGCATAATTTCAATATGGCCACGTGAAATATTAAGTTTTCGATCTCTATAAATAGCATAATTCCAATATGGCCGCCGGTTAATTCTAATTTGGCAAATCTATAAATAGCGTAATTTCAATATGGCCGCCTGGATATACTAAGTTTTCGATCTATATAAATAGCATAACTTCAATATGACCACACGTTTTTTATAATTTGGTAATCTCTATAAATAGCATAACTTCAATATGGCCGCCGGGAAATTCTACTTTTTTATCTGAAAAAAAGCATAATTTCAATATGGCCGCCGGGAAATTCTACTTTCTTATCTCCAAAAAAGCATAATTTTAATATGGCCGCCGGGAAATACTAAGTTTTCGATGTCTATAAATAGCATAGTCCCAATATGACCGCCCGTTCATTCTAATTTGTCAATATCTATAAATAGCATAATTTCAATATGGCCGCCGGGAAATTCTATTTTTTATCTCCAAAAATAGCATAATTTCAATATGCCCGCCGGGAAATTCTAAGTTTTCGATCTCTATAAATAGCATAACTCTAATATAGCCGCCGGTTAATTCTTTTTTGGCGATCTCTATAAATAGCAATTCTTCAATATTGCCGCCGGAAAATACTAAGTTTTCGATCTATATAAATGGCATAATTTCAATATGGCTGCCGGGAAATTTTTTTTTCATCTCTATAACTAGCATATTTCCAATATTTCCGCCGGTTAATTTTAATTTGGCAATCTCTATAAATAGCATTATTTTTATATGGCCACCACTTAATTCTATTTCCTCCATGAGTATAAATAGCATAAGTTCAATGTGGCGGCCGGAGAATTCTTATTTTCTATCTCTATAACTAGCATTATTTCAATTTTGCCGCTGGGTAATCAAATTCTAGTGTTTCTATCTCAATAAATAGCATTTCTAATTTTTTCTATGTATAACTTATTTTCCATATGGTCACCGTGGAATTCTTATTTTGTATCTCTATAACTAGCATTATTTCAATATGGCCGCCGGGTACTCAAATTCTAGTGTTTCTATCTCTATAAATAACATTACTTCAATACGGCCGCCTGTTGATTCTATTTCTTCCATGATTATAAATAGAATAAGTTCAATATGGCGGCCAGGGAATTCTTATTTTCTATCTCTATAACTAGCATTATTTCAATATTGCCGCTGGGTAATCAAATTCTAGTGTTTCTATCTCTATAAATAGCATTTCTAATTTTTTTTCTATGTCGAACTTATTTTCCATATGGCCGTCGGGGAATTCTTATTTTGTATCTCTATAACTAGCATTATTTCAATATGGCCGCCGGGTACTCAAATTCTAGTGTTTCTATCTCTATAAATAACATTACTTCAATACGGCCGCCTGTTGATTCTATTTCTTCCATGAGTTTAAATAGCATAAATTCAAAGTCTAAAGCCGGGTAATTTTAAATTTTAGTTTTTCTACCTCTAAAAAATAGCATAATTTCAATATGGCCACCGGAGAATCGAATTCTAAGTTTCTATCTCTGAAAATAGCACATGGCCGCTTTGAAATCGATCTTTGTGTTTCGAACTCTATAAGTAGCTTAATTTCAAATATGTTCGCGTGGAATCGAACTGTAGTGTTTCTATTTCTACAAATCGCATAATTTCAAAATGGCTGCCAAAGGATTCTAATTTATAAAACTATGGCCGCCGCTGAATTCTCTTTTTCCTATCTCTATAAATATCATAATTTCAAGTATGTTGCCGTGGAATCGAATTCTACTGTTTCGAACTCTATGAATAGTCTATAATCAATATCGTCACTGTGGAGTCGAATTATAGTGTTTGTATCTCTATAAAGGAGCAGCAGGGGGGGTGATTATACCACTTAATTTGGCCCTCCGCAGCCCCCACGCCTACATGCACAATTACCCCAATTCTTTATGTACGTGAAACGCGCCCGGCCTACATGCACAATTACCCCAATTCTTTATGTACGAGAAACGCGCCCGGCCTACATGCACAATTACCCCAATTCTTTATGTACGTGAAACGCGCCCGGCCTACATGCACAATTACCCCAATTCTTTATGTACGTGAAACACGCCCGGCCTACATCCGCGCGGAGCCCCAATTATTTATGTACGTGAAACGCGCCCGGCCTACATCCGCGCGGAGCCCCAATTATTTATGTACGTGAAACACGCCCGGCCTACATCCGCGCGGAGCCCCAATTATTTATGTACGTGAAACGCGCCCGGCCCGCCTCCGAGGAGCCCCGAGAGGACGGCCCACACCCCTCGCCGGCCTAGGGGCTCCTCGGAGGCGGGCTGATAGTCGGGCGGAGCTGTTTAAAGAAGACTATGGTGCAGCCGCAGCCCAAATAGCTTTTGCAGATGGAATCCCCATTTAGATAGCCGCTGTTCTTTAGGTATACCAGAATTATGAAGGGCCACAACCACTGCTCCTGGCTTAAGAGAGGGGAAACCGAAGTCTGCGGGAAAAGCTGCCTGGGGGAGCATTGCAAAATCCACCTGGCTAAGATCCGCAAGGGCTGTAAAGTCCCGGTGTCTTGTAGGTCATGTGGGAAGGGGGTCCAAAGCGATATCCATCTCTGCAGGGGCTGTGGGCGGGACAGAGTCCGACACCGGCACAACGCATTGGAGCAACAAGCTCGAATAGACTTTGATTTGGTTTTAGAACACCTCATCGCCGTACGAATACCCATTTAGAGACTTGTTTTGTATGTTGTATACCCATTCAACATGGCACACGTAGCAAGGACAAGACAACTTCAAGACGAGTTCGAAGCCGCCACCGGCGTTCGACCAAAATATCCTCGATCCCGGGTGGTCCTTCAGGGCCTCCGGGAGACTCTCGACCGCTACGAGGCGGCCAAGGCCAACCTCAAGGCCAACGACGCCCGGAGACAAGGCGCCCAAAACTTAGCAGACGAGTTCTCTCGCCTAAACAAGATCGAAGCTGATGGCTTTGACCTCGACACGCCAACAAGTGCTGGACAGCTTGAAGGGGAAGCTGGCCGGCTCCTACGGCGAGCCAAGGCCCAACATCGACGTGAGGGCGCAGCCCAAGCCTTTAGCTCTTGGAGGCAGGAGACTCCTGACCCTTACGGACTCGGCGACGTCGCCGTGGACGACAACATTAGCATCCGCGGCGGAAACATCGTCAGGGACTACACCTTGACCGCAGAAAGAGCCACAGAGGTCCTCAAGAAACTATCTGATGGCGGGTTCCTCATCAAGGTCAAGTTTCTTCGCGAGCAGGCCCCGGACGTCTGGGTCTACGAAGATGGCTTTGCACCCCTGAAACAGGGCCGAACCCGGGGGGGGGCAACGTCCTTGAGGTTACCCCAGAAACACAGCCCGGCGCTTTGGAGGGGATTGACCGACTGTACTACGCTAACGCCTACCCGGTCAGTGCTATTGTCTACGGCCTCTACCCCATCCGTGAGCCCGACGAGGAGAACCTCGATCCGATGCGAGATGGGGACCTTAACTGTGTCGCCCAGCGAGTCATCAAGCACTTTGAAGGGGCACAGAGGGGCCAGGGTCTTACCCCTACAAGGCGCGAGAAGATCGCCCAGTGGGAGGCTCGAGTGCATGACGTTGGTGCCACCCTCCAGGACGTTGCCGAGCTTGAGAAAATCCTTAAGCGGGCGGTCATCGTCAGGGACATTACTGGAGCCGACCTTTACAACTCAGGGAAGTACCAGCATAGCGGGTGGAAAACAATAGAGCTATCCTGCGAGCTTTCAGGGCAAAGGAGAGGCCGCGCCGTGGTTTCAGCGCTTCGGCCACCCAAGACACCGCATGGCCCGCGTCGCTGTCAACGGCCCACTGCCGAACGACATCGGCACCGGCTTCGCCCAGGTCCGCAGCTGGCAGTTTGCCGCCGACCTTCATCCTGTTGTGGCAGCGTGGTTCGGCTCGCATTTCCAGGAAAAACAATGGGTGCCCACGGCTCTTCTTGCCTACATGGTCGAGACGGGCCTCCTGACCAAGCTCCAGGTCGCTGAGGCCATCGTTGCCTTCAAGAAGCAGACGGAGGTGTGGCTCCCTGCCTCGCGGGACCAGGCGTGCTCTGTCATCGGAAAGTTTACACAGGGCGCCAAAGCTGACGGCAGGAGGCTTACACGCCGGCTTGTCGCAGATCAAGGCGAGCTCGACTTTCTCGTTCGTGACTGCCGGCAGAGCGGGACCCTGGTAGGTGCCACCGAACAGAGCCGGCTGGTTGGATCCTCACATACTACGACGGCAGCCAGCCCCAGTTTGCCCACCTCAGGGCTAGTATGCTGGCTTATGCGCACATTAACCTTCTCGAGATGCTTCGACGCTTCACGCCCAATGAGGCTGTCCGCGTGGCCACAGACAGCATATACGTGAAAAAGACAGCCCTTCACAAGCTCGACGGCGTTGAGGCATACATCGCCCCACTGATTTGCAACTGCGGAGACGAAACATGTCTGGATTGCCTCCTTGGAGAAAAGAGACTTCCCCTCGCCGCACCAGCCTAGTGGCGAGACAAAGGCGAGACTATCTTTAGCCCCCAGGACCATGCTGCATACGAGCCCAAACCCGAGCACTGGGGCGCTAGCAACGACGTCGCCGACAGCACCGCACCGTCCCATGCTGATCTGCTCACCAGGCATGCTCTGAGCTATCTCAACGGCGGCGGAGGCTCAGATAAGACCACGCGAGCCAACGAGCTGTTCCTCGGGAGGAAGCCTCTCGTCTTCACCCCGACCCACCGCCTGGCCAAGGAGATGAGGTCCAGGGGCGTCGACGCACAGACGTACCATAGCTTCTTCAGGTGATCGGGCCAGGCAGAGTGGACCCCGGACCGCATGAGCCAGAAGTATATCCCCCGCGTGATCATTTGGGACGAGGTCTGCACGGTTCCCAGGCCCGTGCTCGAGACCTTCCTCGACTGGCTTAACCAGAGAGGCGTTCAGGTTGTTTGCTGCGGTGACCAGGGGCAGCCCCCGCCCATTGCGGAGGAATCACCGCACGACTGGCTCAAGGAGCACTGCGACTACTACGAAGAGATCACTGTCGATCACCAGAGTAGGTGCGAAAAGCTGAAGGCCCTAAAGTGTGCTATCAGGCTACAGCCCGACAGGGTCCAGTGCAAGGAAATGCGCAAGGCTCTACCCCGGTGCCGGGGCTGGACCGACTTTGTTGACGATTGGCAACCCCGCGACCTGATCCTCGTCACTCGCAAGGCCCCACGCGACCAAGCCCAGAAGCTTCTGTTCGAGCACCACAAAGAAGCCTTCCCGGACAAACTAGTCCCGCTTCTCTACCGGCCTCGGGACACTCGTCTCCAAAACGTCCTTGTGACGATCCCGGGCCCAGACATGGCCAAGGAGGAACTCGTTCTGAACGATGTGGTGGAGGTGTCCGTAGAGACAGCACAGGAGGTCCTCGATGGCAAATGGGGGCAAGACTGGGCTCTTGGCTACGCCCTTACTGTGCACAGCAGCCAAGGCCTGACTATTAAGGACCCACAGAAGGTCTGGATCGTCGACGACTACATCCAGTGGAGCAATCTCGCGTACCTTACTGTCTCTCGAGTCCAGTACCTCAACCAGCTCGCCCGGTGCTGCCCCCCACCAGACACCGACGGCCGCCCCCCGCCAGCTTACGACGAGGCTGTTGCCCGCAAGAACATCGGCCGGAAGATCCAGTCCTACCAGCGCGTTGACGCCGCCAAGGGCCACAAGTGCAACCTCCGTCTAAAGGACGTCGACGCTCTGAAGGAGAAACAGAGAAACCGGTGTTCATCCTGCAACATCGAGCTCCTCTGGTGCTATGAGCCAAAGGATACGCGGCAGTTCAGCGTCGACCGGATCGATAACGCAAAGGGCCATATACGCGACAACGTTCGGTTAGTTTGCCTCGAGTGTAACCGAAAACGAGGAGCCGCAGCACTCACCCATTGCGAAGCAACAAAAAATGGTGGGGTACCCCCGGGGAATGTTTCGGCAGGCCAGTTGCAAGACCTCTTTGACTCCATCTAGGTCTATACCGACGGTATAAGGCGACGCGGAGGCTGCTGCGTATCAGAGGGGACTACCAGTAGTTATTCGCGTACGAAACCACGAAGAGGCCCATCTATGAGGTAATACACAACAGGAGCCCACCCTCGAGTTCGCCGGGCTGGTAAAGATAGCGCACAAGGACATCAGACGGGAGCTTTTGCTCCCGGAGGCCGACAGGGCGGCCGGGAACCGTAGAAGAGGGCCCTCCGCTCACAGACTTTGCCCTAATGGCCTCAGAAGGGCGCTTACCGGTCAGCCGGGTGACCTCTCCATTCAGAGCAGAGACGACTGCAGGCAACCTCTTCGCCCACTCTGTCGATCGTTCACCAACAGGCAGCCGCATCTCCTGGGCGTACTGGTGGCCGAAGAGCCTCTCAGCAAGAGTTCTGTTCCACCGCTCCACGATTCCTTGGTCCCGGTGGCCACCGACCGGGCCGCGCCTGACCTCGATGCTGTGCTTAGCAAGGAGTTGGCTAACTGCTCCCATAAATTCACGTCCAGGGTCAACCTGAAGAAGCTTGGGCCACTTCAGAGGACCCCGTTTGTAGATGCGAGACAGGGCATCGGCGACCTCTGCTGCGCCCTTGCTAGTCAGAGGCTCAGCGCCCTTATACCGCGAGGCGACGTCCACGACCGTGAGAGCATACTTATAAGTCCTCCGTCCCACGCGGTCGTGGGGGAGAAAGAGCAGGTCAGCTTGGTGGACCTCATTTGGCACCCTGACATCAAACTTTGGTCTCGGTATGTGCCTTGGAGCAGGCAGGTAGATCTGCCAGATGGCTTGTTTCTTCAGCCAGTCCTTAGCCACATTTTCAGGAACCTTGGCTGCAGACGCCAGCTTCTTGACGGCTGTGAGTCCCTTCCAGTAGCCCCCGGGGCTATAATAGATCCTCGACAACTCCATTGTTACACGGTGCTAGAGTTGCCATGTATTCCAGAAGCCCAACCAACCTCAAACACGCCGATGCCACGGGCTCGGGCAGCTGCCCAGTTGTTTCTCGGAGGTTCGTCGGGCCAGTCAAAACTTTTGCGGCGAAACGTATTGCCGCTCGCTCATCCGACCGCCAAAGCTCGAGCGAGGTCTGCGCGATATCGATTACTGCGCGGAAACCGGGAATTTTGTGGCGGCGAGCGCAGTGCCCCACCGAAAGAATTGCAAAGTAGAGCTCTTCAGGGCAACCCATCGCTTGCGAGCGCGTATTAAGGCCGGAAAAATGCGGCGGGGCGCCACTCATCTCTTAGCGATCTTGTAAGCCACAAGGCCGGTTACGGCCATCCCCAGGACGACGAAGGCGATCTCGCGGTCTTTTTGGTCGCTGCTCGGTGTATAGAAGTCGGAAAGCTGGGGCCTGGGGCCTAGCGGGTCGAGGGTTTTCCCGGTGACGCGGTTGTACGCGTGCATGGCTTCAGAGACGTCGTGGAATGTCTGAACTGCGTGGTGTTGGCTTTTGAGCTCTTTGTTGATCCAGTCAAGGCGCTCAATACGCTGCCGAGATCAGGCAGCCTGGGCGGTCTGCAGCTGCTCGATGGCTAGGTCGTGCCTTTTCCGCTCTTCGGCTAGGCCAGAATGGCCGAGCATCGAGAACAGGTAGTTGCTCCCCGAGAACGCCAGAGCGTTTACGAGGGCGCCTCCGACCATCAGCGCGATTGTAGCCATCAGTAATTTACTTACATTACATTACATTAGATTTGACGGTATTACGTTTCTCTTAATCAGCTGATCTTTCGTGATTATGGACAAACCGACGCATCCAAACAACATCCCGGCGTCGCGTGCCGTCAAATCGAGCTTCGGCAGTGGCCCTTTAAAGACCATCTGGCCGAGCTTGGCATACCCGATTGCCAGCCCGCTGACAAGTGCGGCGTGGTAGAATGAGTTGACGGCCGTCTGTTCGATCACAGAAGTCATGGTGTTGTTATTCCATATAGTGTGGATTATGCGCAACCTTTAATTGCTGAGCAGGCCTTTCGGGAGACAGGACCGGGGGCTTTTTCTCCTTTGGCGAAGGTTCTACAGGCGCGCGGTGCGCGCGGTGCAACCAATAGGCCAGCCCCGCAGCAGCCACCAGTACGCCTACCCCCAAGGGGGTCATAGAGCCAGCCGCTTCTTTTTTGTCGCTGCGGGGGGCTTCCTCGTTGCTATGCGTTTGCGGCGGAGCAACCGGGGGGGGGGGGGGGTACGTTGGATCCCGCAGAGACTTTTTGGCTGCCGCGAGTTCTCTTTCAAGGCGCTCCGACTTGGCTTTCCTGGCGGCGGCGCCGGCACGTCCCGCGGCAACCTTTTTCGGATCTTTCTGTCTAGGCGACCGGCTGGGTGCCGGCGTCGTCTCGGCCGTCACCCTTAAAACTGGTTGCGCCGGTTGAGACCGTGGCTCCGCAGCATCCTCCGCCAGCGTGGGTGTCTCCACCAGCGGAGGCGTGGGTGTCGTCATCACATTGCTGTCCTCCATCTTCTACTATACGCCTGGGGTATTGGTGTCCAAATTGGCAGTACTTTACCGTGGTCAGCGCGGCGGTGATCGGCGCTAAAAGCTTTCCGTAGCGGTAGTACAGCTCACAAGCAGTACTGGTGAGCGCGTGGCCGACAAACGGGTCGGACTCGAGGTCCTCCATGAGCGGCCTTTGGTTCTCGGGAGGAATTGGCAGCAACAAACTCGCCGCTGCTGTGTACAGCTGCAGAGCCGCGCGCCCCAGAGTTTTTGTCATGGCAGCCCCCAGCCGTGCCTCGTAGCGGGCGTAGAGCTTTCCAACCTCGTCGTCGCCCAGTGCGTCGATTTCTTCCACGGTCCAGGCCTTCCCAAGGTACTGTCTGGCCTGCCCCCCGGCTGCGATGGTGGCCAGCCTCTCACGTTGTGCTGCCGATGTAGGCCCTGGCTGTGTTGGCCCAACGGCCGCGACGCCGGCGGCGGTTTCTTCGGCGAGCAGTCCGTCGATCAAATCGTCCATCTGCATTCTTGGTGGCTTCGTATACAGTAAAGAAATAATTTTCCGAATTTGTCGCCGAGCTCTAACATACTCGCGGACCACCCACAAGAGAACCGCAAGCGTGGCCAAGGAGAGGCTCGTGTGGAGCAAAAGTAGCCACATCAGTCAAGCAGGTGATATGCAGCTGGCTGAGTAGTCTTCAACACCAGCTTCGCATGTTTTTTCGAGGCGAGCTGGCGCCGAATGTCGTTTCTCCTTCTCGTGAGGCTATAACATCGTTCTCCCGGAGGCACTCCTCGAAACTGTCTCGGTCCTTACAATGAAATAAGGCCACCCACTGGGTCTGCTCTCGCAGATCCTTGAGAACCGCGTTGTATCGCTGCGTCAGCACCCAAACAGACTGCTGGGCGTGGTGGCCAGAGAAGGCCAATTCGGAGAGGGTATCTTTCTTCTTAGTCATCGCTTGCGAAGCGCTGCAATCGTCGATGATGAACAGAGTTGGCTCGCCTTGAAAACGGTGATACCAAAAGCGAAGCCAGTCGTGCAGTCTTTCGCCCGGGTCGACAATATACACCTCAGGGTCTGACCAGACCCACGGGCGACCCTGGTAGGCGGCGTTGTGCCGGATCGTGATCGCGGAACACAATATGACGATATGGCGGAAAACTCAGCGATAGGGGCCCTCGAGAAGGTCTAGGACGAAAACGGTCTTCCCAGAGCCTGTCTGCCCACAAATGACTGCCGAGTGGGCTGCGCGGGGTAAGCTGCTAAATACAAGATGGACGCGATTCGGCCATCCTCCAGGTTAAGCTGGGCATCCATGATTAGGAAGATGTACACATCCAATACGCCGGCGGCCTCGGGCTTCTTCGTGATCTGGAGCGTAATACCTTCCGACGCGTTCTCGATTCGTCGCCCCGTACCGTGGAGCTGATCGTCATCACTGGACCGCAAGTCAAGCCACAGGGCGTACTTGGTGGTGAGGTACTCGGAGAGAGAGACGTCCGTCAGAGCAAGGTCTTTTGCGACCATACCTGTCACGGGGTGCCGCTTGGAGCCGCTTGCGTGAAGCTTTCTGGCCTCGTCCCACTGCTGGTGTGAGCGCAGGCCCTGGGCGTAAAGCTGATTTGGGCATCCCTCGACACAAACCTCAATTTTCGAAATCAGTGGATTGTAGAAGGCTCTGTGTCGCGCTGGAAGGCAGCCGCGGGGTCCACAAAGAGCAGCAAAGTTTCCGACATGGAGCGCGCTGGGGTGTTGATGTTTATGATCCAGACTGTGTCGCTCTTATCTCGACGGAGCTTGCGGTGCCGGAGGATACGCTCGTAGAGGATCGCCAAGCGGCTGGCATACTGGTCACGGATCAACCGGGCGAGCGTCACGTTAGTAACCTTATCGAACTCTAGACTGATATTCTCGACCGTGTAGCTAGCAGCAGCATCGCCAGTGGCCAGTATAGTCCGCGCGTAGTCGTTGAACGTGAGCTCGTACTCCAGCCGATCTCCGAGCGCCGCCTGATGGAAAGGCATGTGACTCTCGAGCAGCTCGAAATCGAGTGGCACGAAGAAGCGGTTTGAAAACGCAGTTGAAATGACCTGGTCGGCGGCGACGTCTGAGGCGCCCCCCGCGCCGACACGAAGCTTGGTCGCGTTTCTGTCGGCGGTGGTGTCTATGCCCTGGTAGTGCGCGTTCTCCCTCTCCCGGGCGGTCTTCCAGTGGTCCTGGTAGCAGTAATAGACGTCGCTATCGTCGATCGACATAACCTCGTTTCCGCTGACGCGAATGGTCACCCTCTTGAAGATAGCGCGGCCGATGTTCTGGACCAGCGTCCGGTTGGCGTCGGTCGAGGTCAGCGAGATTGTGAAGGCCAACCGCGCGGTTCAGGGGACTATGACATCGTTGGCCCCTAAATTCGGAAACCGAACGAGCAGCTGCTGGTTTTGGTCCATTGATGAGGGATTGTTTGTCACGACAACTGACTGCCGCACAGCCTTTACCCCTAGGGGTCACGAAGGCGGCGGTATGGGTTGAGCTTGTTTCCGTACGCACTCGAAGCCATGGTGTTTTAAACTTGGACACCCGGTCTTCAAAACAAAAACACCATGCCTGAAATCCCCCTCGGTGAGTTTACTCCTGGCGCTGCTCGGGCCGAAATGCCCGACGCGGGCGGCGACGCTGAAACTTCATTCAGTACCCTGCCCGACGATGTTGCCGGCGACGCTGAAACTTCATTCATTACCCCGCCCGACGATGAAACTTCAGTCGGTACCCTCTACGACCAGAGCATCCGCGATGGAAATGCAATCGATATCCCGGTCGACGTTCACGTCGCCGCTGGAACTTCGCTCGATACCCCATCCACCGAACCTGGAGACAACATCCAGAACCTTCAGGATGGACTGCGTGCCGCCGAACTCGCCGCCGCGAAAACAAACCTGGTCAAAGAATTCTACCAGTCGATTAAAACAGACTATGAAGGGTTGCCCCTCCCCAAAAAAATTCCCTATGACCAATTCGGCGTTAGCGGGGATGGGAAAACCCTTTACTGGACCCCTGAGGAGGGGAAAGTGATTTCGATGAGAAAAAGAAGGGGCGGCGCCGGCTTCCTTGCTCTAGGCACGTTAGCCCAAAAGTACGGTGATGGTGGGACAGATGCCATACGCACGTCCATGGGGCTCGAATCGTACACCTCAAAACGCGAAAAACGGGGAAACTCAGCCCCCAGTGCAAGAAAGCCGTACAACGCGCCTATGATATCATCCCCGCCGAGGATGAGAACATCACCCCCGTCGTGGCCGACCACGCGATTGCAAGCTTAGAGATAGAAACCACCGCCCTCGATGAGGAACTCGCCCCTGAGGAGTCCGCTGCGCTGGGGACCATAAACGACCCGCCATTGGATCTCCAGTGGGTGAGCCCGGCGCGCAGGGAGCTAAGGGGGCTTGGCTCGGCAATGACTCGAATGAGGGATGAGCTGGTGAACAACGAAGCCAAGCTCTCGGAACTGGAAGAGCACCTTGCCTTGGAGAGACGCAAGTTCGACAAGGCCCCGGACGAAGCTACTAGAAACCTCATCGCCCAACGCATAAGAGGCCTGGAGGATCAAATAGCCGTCCGCCGTGAGATTGCTTCCGCGAACAGGGAGGCCCTCCGCTCCCAGAGAAGTCGTTTGCGCGAAACCCTGCACCGGATCCTGCACGAGGACAAAACCCTTGGCGAACGAATCCGCACCCTCTTTCGTGAACAAGGGATTACGGTCGTGTCGATCCTTACAGCGCTCGGGATGACGATTAGCACGCTAGTTCTCGCTCTCACGGGCGGTTCTGGATGCGGCGCCGCCCTCACCCCGCCGCAGCCGCCGCAGCCGCCCGGCAAGGGTGGGGCCAGGGAGTGGATTAAAAAGCATCTCCGCAGCCTCGGGCGGGCCCTGGCAAAACTGGCTGGTAAAGCGGCTGCCGCTTTGCCGGGAATTATCGGGTCGATCGTCTCATATCTCCTGTCCCTCCTCGGGAAAACTGCAGTCTGGCTGGCTGGAAATCTGTGGGCCGTGCTCCTTGCCGTCGGGGGGCTTCTGCTTGTGGCGGCCCGCGAGTGGCTGCTACCTAAGAAACCAAAGCAGGCCTAGGCCGATGGCAATACCGCCTACGACGAGGGCTGTTTTTTCGTCCTCGTGGTCCTCGTGGTCTGAGTTGCTAGATGCTGTTGCAAGGTCCGGTTGTGCCGGTGCCGCACCAGGCTGACTGATAGTCGCCTCTGACGGCCGTGCGGCGCCCATTGGTTTAACAAGCCCCTTTTCGCCGGTGTCGTTTGAGGCGTCTGGTGGGGCGGCATCCTTATTTAGGCCGATATTCGCGCCCAGGCGCTGTTTTTCGGTGGAAATGATGATCAAGTTGTTGTAGCCCGCCACCTTACCCGGAGGAGCATGTCGCCTGGGGCCATGTAAAGACCCTCCCCAAAGGAGAAGTTGACCTCAGAGCGGGCATATTGCAGGACATCTTGATAACGGCTTATTGCAGAGGGGATGTCCACAGGAGAAGCTATGGCGTCCTCGACGTTCGCCAGGAACTGTTTTTGCGCATCTACGGCCGCCCCGACGCCAAGAATGCCTGTGCGGGTCTGGGCCTGGGCGCCGAGGATGGCCCACACGTAAGCTCGGATACTATCATTCAACCTCCCGGCCCCGGGGTGGGTGAAGCCATCTGACTTGTTGAGTATGAAAGTCTTCCAGGCCTTGTCTGCTCCGGCGGCGTCCTGCTTAATGTATTCCACATGGCGAATGTCGTCCGTGGTCTCTTTTGTAAACGACATATCGCTCGGGTCGCACTCCTCTTCGCCGAGCGCGTAGATTCCGCTGTGCTCTTCCCAGTAGATGTAGACTCGACCGAGCCCCCAGCTGGGGCCACTGACCTTCCAATAACAGTGTGGGGGGGGGCGCCGAATTCGCCGCAGATTCTCTCGTACCCCCAGCGGTCGTAAGGGTTGTTTACCGCATCCCATACCCGATCCTGGGGCCGTGGGGCCTGTATCTCTACCAGTATACGGCGTATTTGGTAGTACACGTGGAAGCGGTAGAAGGACTGCAGAAAGCCATCAGCAGCGGACAAATGGTCCTCCACCGAAACTCCGCAGCCTGTGGTGGCGCACCAAACGGCGAAGTTGAGCTGGTTCTGCCAGAACTGCATCGGGGTTGAACGCCAAGCCTGGACCAGTTTGTCTGAAGAAATCGGAGACAGAAGGTAGTTTTCGAAGATATCGGGGTACTTAACCCCGAACCATTTCTACGGGTCGTCGTACTGGACCTGAACCCGGCCTTCTGCGAGATTGCCTACATCGCGGGCCGCAGCTTTTTGGAGGCCCGGCCGGTACTTGGCTCCACTATTAAACTTGAAAGCTTTCGAACTCATATTGGGCCGGTATGTTCCACACGCTTTCGAACGTTCAAAGAGGGGAGGCGGTCCCCCTCCAGCGGTGCATCGACAACCGCTATGGGCGCCTCCTCGTCGCCCTCAAGTCAATCACCTTCGCGGCGGGGTGGTACAACATCGAACGAGGGGAGACGTTTTCTTGGAGAAGCGCTGGCGGCGGGCCGCCAGAAGAGACCCTCTACATTTCGCCCGGCCTGTATGGGTTCGACCGGCTAAAGGAGGTTCTCAAGGGGGCTAGTTCCAGCCCCACGCACACGCTAACGGTCAGTGGAGAGAACGGTTTGATCACCCTAACAGTTGCCCCCGGGCGGGGAATCCTTCTATCCGATGGCTTGCTGACGCTTCTCGGCCTCGACGCCAGTGTGTATACGGGCGATCGCCCCGTAAACTTTGCGACGCGGCAAATGCTGTGGGTCCATCTCGAAGAAATTAACACAGCCGAAAACGTCGTCAACGGGGCTCCTTCGTCACTCTTAACCTGCATAGGGTTGGGGCGCCACGCCTTCGGGGACATTAACACGGTCCGAATGGAGTGCCCTGAATTTAAGCGCCTTCGAGATGGCACGATAGGCGAGTTAAAGATCACAGTTAGGGATGCATCTGGAAAGGCACTTTCCAACCAAGATCTCCCGATACACGCTGCGCTCGAGGTCGTCAGAAAATGAGTATCTTCGGCGAGAGGATCAGCCGCGGGCCTGACATGGCCGGCCGCGGACCCGACATGGCCGAAGTCCTATCAGACTACGCTAAAAAAGACTACGTCGATGCGCAGGACGGCCTCCGTGTCCTGAAAGCGGGCGACACCATGTCGGGTGACCTAACCATGGGGGGGGGGGGGAGGGGCCGGGTGCGCGGGCTGCCCATGAGTAGGGTAAGTACAAGATTAAACGGCGACGAGGCGGTCTCTCAATTCGAGACCGTGGACATCATCAGCGAGGCTTTCCAGCACTTTCGAAAGACTCTTAAGCCCTTGGTCACTATTCATGCGGAAGAGAACGGGTCTCTGACAGACCGTGAGTTTGAGTGGTCCTTCGGGAACGGCGTGGCGGGCGGGAACAGCGAACGGGGATACCCTATGGCGACCTCGGGCCGACTCAAGTATATGAGCCTGGCTATAACGTCATCGAGCAGCCGGCCCTCAGAGGCCCGCGTAAATATCGTGGTCAATGGCGTGGAGACGCGCCAGTATGGCGTTACCAAGCCCCAGGGCCAGTACTCTGGTTTTACAGAGTTTCGACCTCCTCTCGCGCTGGCCCAAGGAGACATGCTAAATTTCAGGACGGCTTCGACCAACACAGAGGTCTCCTCCGCCGTGGTAGCCTGTATACTGGAACTTAACATTAATTAAACCTCGGCTCTCGTAAATTACAAGTTACCGACATGAAACAGGAAACTCCCTCAGCCCCTTGCGTTATCGAAATGACGCCGACTTCGGGCGCTCTATATCCGGAGCTGCCAGACCAGGGCGCTCCCCCGGATCAGTCCTACAGGCTACAGGAGATCTCGCGGCTTCGTAAGCATCTCGAAGACGAACGGGAGAAACGGTCGCAGCTGGAAAAAAAGTACTGCCGCGCGGCGAATATTTTAGATGGTGCTGACACAGCTCTTCTTGATCTGCGCATTGACAGGTGTCGGCGGCGTGGGCCTCTTGAGCACGATAGTCGCGGCCCCCGTGGTTATAGGCCTCGAAGCTGCCGCCCTGCTGTGCGGAGTCGTTGGAGCGGCAGGAAAAATTATTGGCCGCCGCCTGGCTGTCAAAGTCAGAAAACATTGTGAGATTCGAGTCCTGGCGGCTAGTAAGCTGAATACAATCGCTGACCACGTTTCGCGCGCCCTCATGGACGGGGTGATCTCTGACGACGAGTTCAAGTTAATCGTTGAGGAGCTTCAGAAGTATGACCAGTTGAAGGCCGAGATTAAGGCCGGGGCCCGAAAAAAATATGCCGCCGCACTGGACGAGGAGACGAAAAACACGCTTATTCAGAGAGGCCGGGACGAGGCCCGAGCCATCTTCATCAAGAAATTGGGTGCTCAGTAGTCTTCTTTAAACGGCACCGCCCACCCCTGTGGAGCCCCTAGGCCGCCCTCGCGGTTGTAGCTCCGCTCCGCTAGACCTGGTTCCATTTTTTGTTCTATCCTCCGTTTTTTCTGTGCCCGACCTTATGTGCGTGCCGCCCCCCATCTCTCACCCTGTACAGGGTAGGAGCGCCTCTGTCACTCGCAGGGCGCTTGAGTACTGTGTCGTAACCGGGCGGTTCATTCTCGACCACGCAAATGTCGTAGCCCTTGCGCAGCGGCTTCCGCACTCGGATACAACTGCGACTACGTGTTAATAATGCCATAATTCCCTTTTATCTACGGATAGGAGTCTTCAAAACAAGGCATAGCGCCCGAGGAGCCTGGTTGTTTTTTGTTGCGAAGCAGCATGGGTTGGGGGCCCGCCAGGGGGGTGGGGCGGTCCCTTCCTGGTTAATCAATTGCGCGGATGTAGGCCGGGCGCGTACATGGACAATCGAGGCAAATGTGTATGTAGGCCGGGCGCGTTTCACGTACATAAAGAATTGGGGTAATTGTGCATGTAGGCCGGGCGCGTTTCACGTACATAAAGAATTGGGGTAATTGTGCATGTAGGCCGGGCGCGTTTCACGTACATAAAGAATTGGGGTAATTGTGCATGTAGGCGTGGGGGCTGCGGAGGGCCAAATTAAGTGGTATGATCACCCCCCCTGCTGCTAAAGGGGCTAATTTAAATGTGTCCGCCGGGGATTTTAAAGGGATAGGGCCGTAGATTCGAGGAAAACAAGATCAAACAAGATGCACTGGCCGTTGCTATTAAAAGCGGTTCTTTTCAACTCTTACAATCTTGTAATCATCAAGTTATCACCAATCGTATTCTGGTGATCTTCGTCGTCAAAGCCGTTCTTCTGGTTGTTGTTGTTGTTGTTGTTGTTGTTGTTGTTGTTGTTGTTGTTCTTCTTCTTCTTCTTCTTCTTCTTCTTCTTCTTCTTCTTCTTCTTCTTCTTCTTCTTCTTCTTCTTCTTCTTCTTCTTCTTCTTCTTCTTCTGGTTGTTGTTGTTTTCCTTCTTCTTCATCTTCGACAAGTACCACTACCAGAATGACCAAAGATAGATCAAAGAGGATTTCCTTCCCTACACTAATCTAAATTGGATACTATAGCGATATCATTGTATAATTATGCTGGCATATGAAGATAAAAACACAAGAATTCGTTTCTGCAGAGATGATTTTGTTTTACTATGCTGATTTATGGGAAAAGAAACACATGTATTCGATGTTATGTTAATTCATGGCGATAGAAACAGTGATAATGTTGACTATACGGTTATACAGTGATAATGTTGATTTATTATGCTGGCTTATAGAGGAAAAAAATCTAGAAATCGATTCTAAAGTAATTATTTTGTATTGTTATGCTGGTTTATATTAATAGAAACGCTAGAATTCAGTGATGATATTTTATTATTATGCAGGTTTATGAGAGAGAAAAACTAGAATTTGATTCTGCAGTGATGAAATTGTATTATTAAGCGGGTTTAGAGAGATAGAAACGCTAGAATTCGATTCTACAGTGATGGTTTTGTATTATTATGCTGGTTTATGGAGATAAAAAGCTGGGATTTGAATTTACACTAATGATTTTGTATTATTACGTCGG
Source organism: Elysia crispata (assembly GCA_033675545.1). Lineage (NCBI taxonomy): Eukaryota > Metazoa > Mollusca > Gastropoda > Plakobranchidae > Elysia > Elysia crispata. Next base: position 486,907 of record JAWDGP010001087.1, on the reverse strand, counting down.
GTTATAGATAAAGAAAAAATTGAAGTTAATTGGAAAAAGGGAAAGTTGGTGAAAAGGGATGAAAATGATATTTGTAATTTGTCCTTTGAAAAAAAGGATATAATTTTAAAATATTTCAAGTAGAAATCCGACAATGAAGTTGGAAGTAAGTACAACCTGATAACAAAGTTATATCTGTGAAAGGGACATATAGATTTGATTGTGATTTAACATGCAAGTAAAGAGAAAGACATTTTTTCCCATGTTGTGGTAGATTTAATCCACAAGTATATTTATTCTGTAGAGTGGTTAAAAGTAGTATCAGTTACTATTATAAAAATGACGGGTGGTAAGCTCTGTACAATAAATTTAAATCACTTAATGAATAACATACTATTTCACAAAAGTATTTGATTCAAGAGTTAATTTAATCTCATTAAGATCTGACATAGATTTTGGTAATCATCCAAATGGAATACACTTTACAGATTTATTTAAAAGTGAAATAAAACATTTTTAGAAAATCCTTCTAAAATTACAATAAATATAACTGAACAAATGTTTTTTATCTACTATCAAACCTCTTATCAATTAGGGAAAATGGAAGAATTCTCTCTCCCGTTCAAGATTATCAATCATATTTAATGGGAACTTTTTGCATACAGAAACAAAAAAAATTTTCACTCATTCACAGACAGATTCTAGGATGTATTTCGTCGTATGGCTATAGAGTGTCGATTTATTCAAGTGTCCACCATTCAGACAAAATTGTTTTTCCTGGATCTATTTAACAGACAAAATCAACAGAGTCCAAAACGGCGGCCGCCTGAAAGGTAGCCAATGGATCGAAGAGCAATGTTGGACCGTGTTTTCTCTGTGTATGACCTCTGGCTTGTAATTAACTAAATCTAGAACAAGACATTGTTTAGGCAACAAACGTGGGACCGTTTTTCAATCAGTTTCAGCATTAGAAAGAAAAATAAATTAAAAACACAAAAAACTATCTGGGTTATATGCTCATGTGGGCGAGTGGCTGTCATTGAGTTTTCACTTTTTCCTCCCATTGTTTTGCTTTCACCCTATACGTTTTTTCGCATGATGAGCGCGACTGAGTCAACTGGCTGATGCAATAATCGCGACATGTCGCTCAGTGTATTGACCCCGTGACCGCGTGAGCTCAAAATTTCCGAAACTTAGGCACCACCCCTTGTTTTCTCACTGCGTGTGTGGTATGTAAGAAATACAGAGCAGAATTCCTTGAACATATAATTATCTTGTGCAACGCCTAGCATTCCTTCTGTGGGTGTGGTGGGTCTAAGACACATAATAGAATGTTTTAAAAAAAAACATCAATGGAATTTATGTAAATGATATAAACGAATATGACATTGTTACGTATGTTGATATTTGATATATTAAAAGAGATAATACATATAAGATCATTGCCTGTTAAATTGACTTTGATCTGTTTGACTTTCAATTAACATTGCATTACAATTAAACACATTTGATAATTCACATCAGATTTTTTCCTAACGTTCATTAATTAGGCTTTTGCTTCAGTAAACATATTGTTTCTTGTGCTCTTCATATGCGGTCTGAACAGAAATAGAAACTGGATGCTAACAAAGCTTTGAGGATTCAAACAAGGTCCCATGTTTTACTTCTGAAAAGGAATCACAAAAAAAGAAAGATTAATAATGGGGTGGAACCTTAGCCTAATAAAGACTAGGTGTTTGTCAAATTTTAAATATATTGTATTTAAAACAAATCAGATATAATTTAAAGACAGTTTATGATAAGAATTACACAAAATTATTTGATTCAAGAGCAAATTTAATCACACCAAGAACTGACATAGATTTTCGTATATATTTAAATAGAACATACTTTACAGATTTAGATAAAAGTACAGCTGGACATTTTTAGAAAAAACTATCTTATAATACAATAGATATAACTGAATTAACTTTTTTTTTTGGTTTTGTTTGTTTTAAACCTACGATTAAACCTCTTATTAATTAGGAAGAATGGAGGAATCCTCTCTCCCGTTCAAGATTATCAATCATTTTAAGGAGAAATTTTCGCATAAGAGAACAATATTTTTTTTCACTCATCCACAGACACATTCTAGGATGTGTTTTGTCGTATTACGACTCATCAGTGTTCCTGGTCCATGTAGTTCTTGAATGACTCAATTTTTCAGTCCTCCAGGTCTTTCCTTTCTCTTATTTTGTCTCCTGAACATGAGACCCTTAGTTTTACAGGCCTTGGCTCTCTTTCAGCTATTCTTTCTGGACCTAAACTTCTAGACTGGTCTTTGCGGCTTCTGCCTCTGTGATCTCGAAAAAAAAATATCATGACAGGACTTATTACAACATGTTTTTTTACACCCCTTCCCTTTTTTTTAATCATCAGTTCCTGATCTAGTTGTTCTTGTGCACATCAATGCTTCAGGGTTCCGGGTCTTTTTCTTACCTGTCCATGACTATCTCTAGCTTAAGGCTCGGAAGTGTCTCTTCCAGTTTCTCTTCTTGGTCTTTAAGTTCAGGTCTTTGTATCTCCGCCTTTTGTGATCTCTAACCATGATATCATGATCAGAATTACTATAAAAATGGAGAAAACAAATTGAAAAAGAAAAAAAAAAAAAAAAATTTCATTAAAATAGTGTGTATATGAAGTATTGAAAAGAAATGGGACTATTTGTCAGAAAATATTTTTTTATCCTGGAAAACAGAGCGTCTAAGATAAAAGCAAGAAAAAAAGGATCTTAACTAAATCAGTTTATAAAAGCCCTGGCTGGGAAGGAAGAATTCAGCAAGTTTTCATTAGTACTACATCAAAGTAAAAATGACAAGAGGAAAAAAAACGACTTCTTCTTCTTCTACTTCTTTTTCTTCTTCTTCTTCTTCTTCTTCTTCTTCTTCTTCTTCTTCTTCTTCTTCTTCTTCTTCTTCTTCTTCTTCTTCTTCTTCTTCTTCTTCTTCTTCTTCTTCTTCTCCTTCTCCTTCTTCTTCTTCTTCTTCTTCTTCTTCTTCTTCTTCTTCTTCTTCTTCTTCTTCTTCTTCTTCTTCTTCTTCTTCTTCTTCTTCTTCTTCTTCTTCTTCTTCTTCTTCTTCTTCTTCTTCTTCTTCTTCTTCTCCTTCTTCTTCTTCTTCTTCTTCTTCTTCTTCTTCTTCTTCTTCTTCTTCTTCTTCTTCTTCTTCTTCTTCTTCTTCTTCTTCTTCTTCTTCTTCTTCTTCTTCTTCTTCTTCTTCTTCTTCTTCTTCTTCTTCTTCTTCTTCTTCTTCTTCTTCTTCTTCTTCTTCTTCTTCTTCTTCTTCTTCTTCTTCAATCCTTTTTTTCGATCTCTTTCAATAGCATAATTTCAATATGGCCGCCGGGGATGGTTACGGCCAGGAAAAGTCATATATATATATACCTGATATTGAGGAGAGGGAAAACTTGGCGGTGACATTCAGCGTTTTACTATAGAAAATAGAATTTAGAGTAAAACCGAGAGAAAATGAGATGAAGCAATTTGTTTACATAAGCTAGAGTCTCTTTTGCACAGATTATCTATGTATATGTAAAGGGATAACTTTGATTGGATTTTGCCTCTGAGAACAAATATTATAAAATAAAGCTTGTTTGTTAATTTAATTGAAATAAGTTAAAAAGTGGGCTTTTATATTTCCTTCGCATGATTCGTTGCCGATGTTACATAAAGTTTACAGTCTAGGTAAACGCTGAGGTGGTTAGAGGACATTAATTTAGCATTTAATAAACATAACCTTATTATTTATCCCATAATACAAAGCTCATAAAAATAAATGTTTGCTTTAAACAGCTACATAATTTTACAAGGTTAAACTCGCCAGTCATTTGCCTGGTTTATAATAGCTATTTTAAACATACATCAAGTTTAAACTTTGAAGCCTTTAAAATCTAAGTAAAATAATAAAAACAAAAAAACAAGACAAAATTAGAAAAATAAACGATTATTTTTCGATATGTTAACTGAGTGTATGTAGGTTTTGACGAAATCAGTGCTTTTTCGGTCGTCATAACTTTATAGATCAATATTTTATGCATTTATGAGGTCAATGCTTTAAGTGTTTAAAATTATATTCAACAAAAGATTTTGCTATTTTGAGACCAATGAAATTGTAGAATATAGTAAGAATAAACATGCACAATTTTATATACATTTAGATTTCATGTTTTTATGAGGCCAATGATAGTATGGGGTATATACAAAATATATAAAATTACATACATTAGGAGAATGCTTTTGTGGGGTTTATATAATTATATACAGTATATACCCCATAACAATGTCTCAGATAAACGACTTTAGACAGGTCTGAGAAAGGAAGCTTCACTAAGGATGTAATATATATATATATAATTATATATCTTTTTTTTTTTGCCAACGCTATCTCTTCGGCTCTTTTCTTCTATACCAGGTCAAGATAGCCAATACGTGTAAGAGATTATGTTTTGCAGTTACTTTCGTAGTTTTTCTTTCTTTTAATCCCCTGTATTTTTATGCGTATTTTATTTTTTTTCCCTGTGGCACAGCTTGCAAAAGAAGGCGGTGGAACTGTGCTCTACGTTGCTGCCATTTTTCTGTCGTCGTTGTCGCATGTCATCTTGTCTGTCTTCGAGGCTGCTCATAAGTTGAACCATTCCCTGCTGCACTCTTGCTCTCCATGCTGCTATGTTCTCACTTTTCTCAAGCTCCATGTATAGTTCTCATTTGCTGATTGTATCAAACGCCTTTGCCAGATGGACAAATGTTATGTGTGCAATGGGAATTGCTGCTTCAAGCAATACTCATGAACTCATGTAGCTAACGAATAAAGAAGATCATGATTATATTCATTGTTGATTTATTTTATCCTGACCTGCATTGATTATGTCGTAAGACTGTTTCTGTTAGCTTCTGTAGCCGCTTCAAGATGATTCTCTCAAGAGATGTTCTAGTGATGCTGAGAAATGAGTTGTTGATGCTTATTTTTTGATAGGCTAGTGGTTTTAGCATCTCTCATATCTTATGGGAGTTTGACTCCCGACACCTTGTCAATGATTAACGTCAGTAATAATATTTTTTTCTTTCAAAATAATTCTCGGTCCATGTGATGGCATACTGCATCGTCTTTATCTATAGTTACCTCAGTTTGACGCACTAAGTTCATCAAGAACTTTACTCGAGCACAGAGATTTTCGTGTTTGACTCAGCACCTGAGCACAAATGGTTAACTTATGATTAAAGAATGGTTGGCTAAATTTATAAAATCCAAATCTGTTTATAGATACTTTAAACATGAAATATCATGTAGGTTTAGATGATGCGCAGCTATGAATTCCCGTGAATCTGAACCGTTTGACACTTTTAGCGGTAATTCACAGCGCTCTAAAAAGCAATTAAACGTATGTTAAAATAGATGTGGAAAGTACAGAATTAGCCGATTTCCCACAAAATATTTTACACTTGGCGGGATTCCATGAGGCGGCTTTTGGTGCGTTTTTTTTTTTTTTTTTTTTTTCGCCTTTCCCAGCCCTACACATTTCTTTTTGTGCAGCCTTCGTCCGTTTCCTTGGTTCGGTGAAATACCGCTCTTTATTAAAGGGTGAAAAAAGCGTTCAGTAAAATTCGTTGTGAAAGTGAATCTTCTCTGCAAATCCGAACTGCTTTTAAAATAAACTTCATTGGGGTGTCAAAGTCAGCTTCTTTATTTCAACTTATGAATCGTTATCTGCGCCTCATGTTGTTGCATTTTGATGCTAAATGCCATTCTATACTATATGCATATTTGAAAACAAAATGTATTTCTTCTTACACGAGGCGTTTTTAACTTCCTTAAATCTAGGCCTATTACAATGTAGAACCATTTCTACTACTAATACCACCACCACCACCACCACCACCACCACCACTACTACTACTACTACTACTACTACTACTACTACTACTACTACTACTACTACTACTACTACTACTACTACTACTACTACTACTACTACTACTACTACTACTACTACTACTACTACTACTACTACAACTACTACCACTACCACTGCTACTACTACTGCCAATACTACTACTACCACTACTACTACCACCACCACCACCATCACTACTACTACTACTACTACTACTACTACTACTACTACTACTACTACTACTACTACTACTACTACAAGCACGTTAGTGGAGCCTCCAGACCATTGTATCTTAGACGACTCAAGTTGAAAGATCAACTAAAAGGTTGATATCTTTATGAAATCTATTTCTAGATTTAGGCTATGCTCTCTTTTTAAAAGAGATTTCAAACTACTTTGTAAATGGTATCAAGTCAACAGGTCTAGCTTCGAGAGATCGAATTATATATATTATAACATAATCTTTTAAAAAAAAAACCTACCGTGGTAGTCTAGCTACTCTCCTCTGTTGAAAAATAAGGCCAAACTCATGACTGTATCATGTGATATATGACGTCTTTGTCGAGCTATCAAACATGGTGGAAGTCTCAGGCACAGCCTCTTTCGACTGATCGTTGAAACTCAAGCATTTTCAACGTAAGGTATGGAAGTTATGCCGTAAAATAAAACTTTAGATTTTTGTATCTTGGTTAAAACATTTTCTCTTCTTATGTTAATGAGTGAGAAACTTACTAAGGGTTTTTCTTTTCAAGTACGATTCTTAATCTTAGTAGTTTCCATCTTTTTTAAAGGGGAAGTCACAAGGCCTAAGGCCTAAGTCTTTACCTATAATTCTAGATCTAAATCTCAAGAAGCTTTGATATTCTACATTACTAGATCTAGATTAAGATCTGATTTTTTGATTCATAGACCGCTGCTGATGTGCCTATAGATCTTGTCTAGATCTAGATCTAGTACTAGATCTTGGCTACTCTGTTGTTTGTTGAAATTCACAAGTTTCTATCATTTCTCTCATTGATTGGGGACACTCATCATTGTCTAAAGGTCCTGCACGCTGCAGCCACTAAAGCTAAGACTTTTGCTATAATTTTTTATATCTTCTTAAATCTTTTAGTAGCGTACAGGCAATTTAACCAGCTATATGCATTCAATTTCAGGTGCAAATGCTAAAATTATTTTACTCTTGGTGAGGTCAATACAGATTAAATATTCTATAAACAACGAATAAATATTGAACTGACTTACAAGTGGCATAAATGATTAAATCATAATAACACAATTGTAAGTTACAGGCAATTTAACCAGTTCTGCATTCAATTTCAAGTGCAAATGCTAAAATTATTTTACTCTTGGTGAGATCAATACAGATTAAATATTCTATAAACAACCAATAAATATTGAACTGACTTGTGGCATAAATGATTAAATCATAGTAGCACAATTGTGAGATTAAAAAAAAAACAAATGTCAAAAAATATTATTAAACCCACACACAGTTATAAAACAAAAGCAACAAAAACTGAAGAAGAAATTACTTTTAAAATTTTTTTCATTAGAATCTACCTTTTTTTTTCTTTAAAACCTTTCTTGAGACGGTGGCTTTATAAAATATGACACATTTTAACAATCTTAAATTGAATATAACCTTACTGTAAGTGTTATCAAGCACATCATGGCATATGGCACACAATTGAAAAAAATTCAAATAAAGTTTTTGGCTCATGAAGAAGGGCCAGTAGTGAGAGCTGTAATCAAATAAGAGAAAAGAAAAATGAACATCCTTACATTTTATTTATTATTAGCACGTGTCCTCTGACTCCTCATAACAAGGTTCACTTCTAAAAGACAATTAAATTTTAAGTTTAAATACTAAGCTAAAAATAAAAAAAGTAGAAATTTTGATAACCTAGGCATGTCTATCATTGTTTCAGGGAATGTTGGCCTAAGAGAGATAAAAATAATTATTATTTGGATATTGGGGATGAAAATATTCAAACGGTAGTATTTGCATCCCAGATAGAGAATAAAGGCAGGCTATCAGGGTACATGAAAAAAAATGAATGTTAATTTTACACTGATTTAAGGTACAAACTGATTTTCCAGAGAACGGGGAATAGATCATTTTTCAATTGATTTTGTGATCGAAAAGCTTAAAAATTGTTTTAATTCCTCATGAAATGTGTATCCTTACAAGACTAATTACTATTATGCCTCAGCAGCTCATGGGGAACACAAGGGGGTTCTAATTTTCTTCTCTAGACAGAATTTTAAAAAGGCAAAAGCTCTTTGATACTTTGGGCAAGTGGTGAACTTAAAAAATGTAGGACTTTTAGTTTAATTGGATTTTAGTGCAACAAAAAAAGGCTTATACCTTGAAAAGTGTTTATTTGCGATGAATAAAACCTTCATATTGGTTTTCAGCGTATCAAATTCATTAAAAAAAATTTACAAAAAAAAACTCACCATTGATACCATCTTTGACAAGAATCAAAGATTTAGTTGTAAATGATTTATTGTTTCAAATTAAGGATTCCTCTAGCTATGTAGGAACATATTTCCGACGTTTTATTTTGAAAGAATAGATTAACAGGATCTCTTGAGCCATCTCCTTCCTTTAAGATAATGTTGAGAAAATGATTAATTGATGTCTTGAGACCTGTGGAAACATTGGGTCCAAAAATAAAAACAAAAAAAAAAAAAAAAAGGAAAAAAGAAAAGTAGTCTAGCTTGGCATCTGAATTCTTTCAACGAAATAAAGTTATCAAATTGATCGAACATGGAATGGAAGTCGTGTTGATCTATATGTGATAGGAAAAAAATGGAAAGGACAGAAGTATCAAATTTGTCTTTCACAGATTTACATATGTTATTTCTTTTAGCATCATTTTTCAAATACCTTGTTCTGTAGCATTCTCATTGGTTCCTCATTTATCTTCACCTTTTTGACTTTCAGTTCTATCTTTTGTCAATTTTTTTTACCTGGGATATTTCACTTTGTTATTGCATCATTCAGCTTTTCTCTTTGTGTTCTATTGTACCCTGTCTATTTAAAAGACAATGATTCAGATTTTTCTTATTTTTATCTCAATTTTTAAAAATTTGCTTTGTATTTTCAGTTTTAGTCTCTATTTATCAATTAAACTCACTCAGCTCTCTGCTTTTTTAAAGCTCTATGTAAGTTGTTGCTAGGGATTTTGAGGGCGTTTTTAAAAAATCCCTAAATCTATGATTATGAATCCATATATATCAAATTTACCCACATGTTAGTGTAAAAGCATATATATGCTTGAAATGAAATAAATTTAAAGTTAAAAGGTTGAATACTTTTTAAGATATTTTTTATTTTTACAAATGCTTAAAATTTTATCAATTTTTTTCTTTTTTGAGAAGGTGGTTGACTGTGAATAAAGAATATCATATGATCATTGTATATCTTTGTTTTCTATAATGGATGACTGGGGAAAGCAATGTGCAATTAATAACAAGAGTTTTTATGCGAAATAGTTGACTTTTGTATGAAACTAAGAGATCTCGAAGCAGGTCTTTGGACAGAGTTGTATTTGGCAAACAACATACCAAACATAGGTCTCTTTAGCTCTTTGTTGTCACCTGCAGATTTTAGTCTTTACAATTCCTCCTGGGTTTTGCTAGAGATAAATTTCTTTTTCTGCGGCAGCAGTTTTCCTTTTACATTAGAACTGTAGGTAGGCTTTAGGGTGCCATGGATCTACCTTCTGAGTCTGCACTGGACGATAAATTATTCATATTTTTTTTTCATTTCTGTTTCAAGATCAGGGCCATCCCCAACTGTCTATAAGTTCCTCTTAGTTGGAGCAACTTTCAAAAACATCAAAAAAAAATTTGGTTGTAGACTCTAACCATGATCAAGAAATAAGGCCAGTATAGAAACAAATAATTTTTAAGAAAAATTATCTCTTCTTTTGCTTCAAAACAAACTGAAATTAGAGAAGCTAACAAACTAATGATAACAGCTTTTCTTTCGTGGGATTTAGTGTGGATGAAAAAAATATGAATTATTTTGAGGCTTCCTGCAGAACTCACAGAAATTCTCAGATATAAAATTAGGTGATCCACAACTGTAGTGGGAAAATCCCCGAACGCATTAATTTTCTTTGGACCTTGGACACATTTCATAAAATTAGTGCCTAATGATAATGCAATCAGTTTTTTTCCAAATTATCATCCATAACCTTGATGTATTTTTATTCTTGCTGAAAGATTGAATTTTTAGATCTGCCATTCAATTATAGAAGGGAAAGTTAATTTGAAAGTAACTTTAGCAGTCCTGTTTGATGAATAATTTTTTTCTTAATTTCCTTTATATTTTTGTTTTTGTTTCTGCAGGTTGTATAATAAGCATTTTCACAATGTCTGGAAGGTCCAAACTTCTGAAAGTGGTTCTTCTTGGAGATGGTGGAGTGGGAAAGAGCTCTCTAATGAATCGGTTTGTCAGCAACAAATTTGATGCTCAGTCATATCACACAATAGGTGTGGAATTTCTCAACAAGGAAGTTACTGTGAGTTTGAACCATTGAAATGTCCTAGAATGCCTTAAAGATGAAGAACTTATTTTTGTGATCTGAAAGACTGCAGTAGAAATCTTTTTGTTTTGGAAAGTGAATATATGATAATTGTAATTTATTAAAAACTGATTATAACATTATCTATGATGTTTTGTTGGGTTGTTGTTTTTTTTGTCTTTCTCTTCTTTGACATTCTTGATTTTTTTTAAATTACCCTCTTAAGTTTTAGTTTTACTTTTCAGAAGTAATTTCAACCATAGAAAGCTTGCTGAGCTAATCTTCCTTAATCTTAGAATTTCCTGATAAACATTTGTGGCGTGTGGTAACAATGACATAGCAAAAATGATGTAAGAAGGGACAGAAACAAAATTAAAATAATTGTAGCCTTTAAATTATTCATAATTTCTCAATGCAACGTTTAGCTATTTTTAAGCAGTCTAGGATGACTTCCACAGTGTTTCAAAATTATACTTAATCTAGAGATAAGGTAATAGTCCATTTTATTTTGTAAAGTTTTAATTTTTTTTTCAAATTGGTGTATTTTTTGTTCATTGTGTTAATTGATTTAACCTGAAATGTGGGTAAATATTTTGTTATCAGAGATATTAACTTTTTTTCACAATGAAAGTTCCAATGCTCTCTGTCGTAGTTTGCATCAAGCATATGAAATGAATGTCCTCAGATATATTTAAAACTTATAATATACAGGTGATAATCATTTCAGAAGGAGCAGAGGACTATATTGCAGCTTACGGTGCAATAAAACTTGATTCATATTAATTTATTATATATCTTTATTTGGAAGGTGCTTTTTGTACTTATTTGCTTGTAATGGGATATTGTTTTTTGGGTACATTTGACTTTGAAAATAGCTTTGATTTTATTGTCATCCCCAGGTTAACGGAGAGAACTTCACTATGCAAATTTGGGATACAGCGGGTCAAGAGAGATTCAAGTCTTTGAGAACTCCATTCTATCGTGGAGCTGATATATGTATGCTTACATTTGCAGTGAATGACCGTAAAAGCTTTGAAAACCTTCCCATGTGGAAGCGAGAATTCTTGTACTACGCTGATATTCAAGATGGTGCTCCATTTCCCTTTATCATTGTAGGCAACAAATGTGATATGCCTAATAGAGAAATAAGTGAAGAGATGGCCCAGTCTTGGTGCAGTCGCAATGCTAATGCTCCCTACTTTGAAACCAGTGCAAAAGACGCAACTAATGTGCAACTGGCTTTTATCTCTGCTGTTTCACGCATGCGAGAAATGGAAGATCAGCTAGAGGTGAAGCCAGTCCAAACAAATTCAGTAGACTTGAGCAAGAAGCAAAAGCCTTTAAATTCAGGGTGTTGCAGTTAATTTATTGCTTTTAGAAATTTTTGTCATTTCATAGGCTGTAAATAGTGTTGCACTAAGTGTGTGTGTGGTGTTGCTAATATGTCTTGCTGATGTTATGGTTTGTTTTACATTAAGTCTTATGGAGAAAAAAGAGAAATTTATAGGCACTATTTTCTTTGTTATTTTGTTATAAAACTAAAATAGAATTATGGTGAAACAAATAACATGTTATTTCTCATGTGTCTTGCATTTGGAATCATTTCAAATTTGTAAAATATCAAACATCTGAGAAAAAAAAATTATTTTTCGTATGCCACGATTTTTTAATTTCAAAATCTTTAAGATTTCAAATAATTTTAGTAGATCAACTTTAAGCTGCCCCCCCCCCCCCCCCGAAAAAAAAAGAAATGAAAGTGTCCCACTGAATCCAACGTACATGAACTAAAATTCTAACACATACATCAAGATTGTCTTTGTCTCAAAGCAAATGTTTAGAATAAAAAAAAGGGTCAAATTTTTATTGAGTTGGCATGGCAAGCAGTGATTGTAAAGGCCTAAGGGTAAGCATGCATTTTGACCACCAATTATACTTCTATTTCAGTGGTTTAAAATGGATAAATTGGCGTTCGTCATAATTTCAAGGAAAGATATATTCTATGATGCATTAAAATTGAAGAAACTCATATCCTTTCATTACTCAAAATTAATTTTTCTCCTAACCTATGAAATTGAAAAAGTAATGATAGTTTTTCCTTTCAACTCCTGAAGTTGTCTCCATTTCTTTTTATGAATTTCAATGTATACAGTTGTGGCCGAGTGATTGTGGACACCAAACAAATATGCTTGAATATAATCATTTCCCATAAACTCAAAATTTCTAATAAGTATCCACTGGATTTTTCTTTAATGCTCATCTTTTACAGTACTAAGAAGCAGCATATCCGTCATATTAAGTAAACAAAGAGTTATTTTCCTAGGAAAATATTAGATACGAAAATGAAAATGGACGTTTATTTGTGTTGCCACCACCTCAGAGGCCAACAGAGAAGTAAATTTGAGGTTCTTCAAAAAAGCATGGGCTGTTTACATCTCATTACAACACCCAATTAGTAAAAACTGAGGGATAAATGACAATACCTATAAGACCAAGAGTTGTGATGTTCATTTCATTTTCTTTGAGAAGGAAAGTCAATAGTATTAACTGGAAGATGAAGCAATTTCTGCTTTAGAGATTTTTTACCTTTTGTGATTTTGCTGAGAACAATTCTGATTATTGTATACAAAGAATTTTCGAAAATCTGTCAAGAACCATCTTTCCAATAAATTCACTTGTATACTGTGTTGTGATACATGCTTGCTTTTGTTTATAAATGTTAATTTAAGTTATGTTTGCTATATTTCTAAGGAGGTCACTAAAAGTTTGCATGACATAAGTTCTGGGGGTTTTTTTTAATTGATGCATATTGATTGTTTCTCACCATGAAAAATTATATAATAACTATTTTTTATGAATTTGTTAGCACAATGATATTACTTAGACTTATTTGCTGCAGAAATAAAAGAGCAAAATATTCATTTTCACATAGGTATTGGGTTCGGTATGAGCACATCATTTAGATTTAGAGATGTTTCTATTTTGCTAATCTGTTCATCTATCCTTAATCTGATAAGAAATCTGTAAGAAAAAATTTGAAAGCCTTTTAACTTCTTGATTGGTCAACCTGTAAAGAAATTATAGGTGAATATAATATTTGCGCCCAATTGTCAGGTTAAATCCAACAATCCAAAACTATGTATCCTTTTTGTATTATTGAAAAACTCAAAAGATTGTTCCTTTCTGAAAGTGCACACTTCTTCGGCAATTGTTCTTTTAGGCATCCAATTGGAGCATAAAATCATGAGGGCACACCTTATTTTCAACCTTTGGGACTCTGATTGATTACAACATTGTAACTTCTGCAGTCACATGGACTTTAAGGCTTCTTTCTAGCAAAGGATAGTGCAGGTGAGATCAAATCATACCCACCATCACTAACTCACTTCCGGTTAGTTGGAGGATTTCTGTAGTGTCAGTCTTACTAAGTTGTCCGGTGCTTTCAAACTTTAAAGATATATGAATGATTTCTAACATACTTTGCCTCTACATATATAAAGATCATTGTTTTGTAATGAGATACAGCATCAGTTGTAAGGAGCAGGAATAAGTGCAAACACACCTCCAAACCTATAATTTGGTAGAATTGATTATGCTGATGTAAAATATTTATCTTGTGTGTGTCAGTTTAGGGACAATCAGTGTGATGTGCATAATGTGTGTTTTTGCAAGTTGAAACCTGTCTAGATCACACAAATGTAATCCTAGTCTTATCAGATAATAAAATTTCTATCCTAACCAGATAGATGAAGCTAAGATCCATCTTACAACCAGATAGATGAAGGTAAGATCCATCTTACAATTAAAATTATTCTACAGCTTCACTTTACAATTATAATTTTTCTATGTTTCAGAGAAAAAAAACAATGTTAGAATTGTCCCCTGTATATTTTTTTGAAGAAACTGTTGTTCTTGGATTTAAAAAGAAATTACAAACAAGTCATGGTTTTATCAGAGGTTCCTTCGTATTACCCCTTTATCTGAGAAGTACTTAATGGGTGATATTGTGGAGATGGACTGAAACAAACGTGCATTAAGAATAAGAGTTGCTCATTTTTGGTGTACATCTCTTGTACCGTTAAAAGTGAGTTGGATGTTGCAGCTTGCAATTTGCAAGTTGAAAGGATGATGTAATGAGAATTTTAGTATTGTCAATGATAAAAATGGCATGATATAATGAATATGAGATAATTTGGCATTGTGAAGTAAGAATTATGATCATATTTAAAATTTCAAATACTGCTTTTCTTTAAATTAAATCATCTTTCTTCTAAGACCGGACCAATAGATGCTTGTTGCAAGATTTTTTTCATTTAAAAAAATTGAAAAAAAGTGAAGGCACTGAAAGTGCCCTTTCTCTTTTCTGACAATTTATTTACACAATGTTTATGCTTTAGAAACTTTTTTTTTATATTAAAATGATACTGGCCTGCATTTGATGATGGTTTTAACAACTGTCTTTTCACAGATTCTAACTTTGTTTGAAGCTTGATCACAGATGTATATTTTTGTCAAATATTCTTGAGCATGGGAGGGAGTGCTGTTTTGAAAACTGAAGTGTTATTATATTATAAAATTATATACACTATTAATGCTTTTTTAAAAGACACTGTGATTTGCATTTTAGCCAGATGAATCAAATGTCGTTAAATAAAGGACTATGTCAATTATTGCTATTTTTTTTTCTGTACCAGCTTGCTTTGCGAATTTGTCTTTTTCTCCTCTTGCCTTTCTCTCTCTTTTTGTGTCTACTGTTTAATATATGTTTCCTTATTAATGACTCAAGGAGTTAAGTTTTTCATCAGTTTTCATCATTGTGCGCAGAATTTGACTGCCCTTATAACAGAGGCTCAGAAATGTTTAGGAAAAGAAATCTTTGCCTATTTCTTTAAAGTTCAGCTGCCCTAAACTCAATCAATATATCATGGGTCTCCATATTAAAGTATAGGAGGTATATCCTTCTTTCATAATAAGGTAAAGCAGAAAATTGCAAGTTGTGGCAAAAATGAAAGAAAATTTTAAGTGATTTCAGAGTATTTTTATTCATCTAAGTACTGTTTTCTTTTCAAAACACTGGAAAAAATCCCTTGAAGTGAATGCTTTGAACTTTTTTAAATCTCACAAAATGTTGAACCAAACAGCATTGAAATTTTGTGCTTTGATCCTTATGAATATTTTCTGCAAATTCCAAAGTGTGTTGTTTTCACAAATATTTATCCAACTATGGCCATTAAGCTGCTTAAAATCGAAGTTAATCTCTCCATAATACTGTGGGACTAGATTATTCTGCAACATCACATTGCCTTTCATGTTGTGTCACAAATATTATGTCTTTCGTAATTTCATGAGTCCGTATCTTACTTGTAACATTTTCTAGCAATTTGGACCTTAAGATACCCTTGTGGTTTTGCTTTTTATTGTCTTTTAATAGTTAAGCATTTCAGTCTTGCATTTTCTAGTGCTCAATGAATTATGTATATAGTTATTTTTTTTTATCAAATGCTCGCTTCGGCTCTACATGAATTATGTTACAGGAGCAAGGAGTAAGACCCATCTGTGACTGTGATAACGTTTTGAAAGGAGCAGGACATAAATAAGTGGATGACTTTCTCCTTAGGTGTATGGTTCTTACTACATGTATAGGCTTCAGGCTTTGAATTGTATTTTCATTTCATTAACATTACAGGTACTGTATTTAGAAAGTTTCAATTTAGACAGGCTTTTTTTTTCTTGTCTCATTTGATTTGAAAAGTTTTTTATTTTTCAGTCAGCTTTCTGTGTATTGGGTGTATATTGTGTAATTTTCCAATATATATTTCTTTTTTGTCTTTTTAATTGAGATGGTGGAATATTTTGCCTGTCATAAATGTCCCGTTCAGCAAAATTTGTGTGAGTTGGATAAATCTCTGTAAAATTTACCTAAAAATGACCAAGGCAGTTACAATGTATATACAGCAAATGGAATTCATGTAAATCTTTGGTATCTTTGTTCTATTTTCACCCTAGACAGATTTAATTTGTGAGCCTGAGAAATTGTTGCAGAATTTGTATTTATTCTTTTATTCTTTTTTAACTGTTAGTGTGCAAAAAAAATTTTTTTTAGCATAAATAAAATATTTTAACATCTACAAGCACCTATTACGAACCTGAGGACTGATATTTTTTTTACAAATTTATGATTTGCATATAAAAATATGTAATGTGTACTTTTTCCCTGATTAAAGTTTACCAAAGTCTCTTGCTTTTCTCTCATGCCTATTCAAACTTTTCTATCATGAACAACTTTTTTTTCTTTCCAAAAAATCTTTTGTTTGCTAGATCTGTGTTGAAACCAAGTCAGTGATAGTGTTCAATGATTCTAGCCTGAATAACTTTGTTTCTTTTTTTTTAAGATATCTTGTGCATAGTTGCTCCAACAAATGGCTAATATATTCAGTCAGACCTTTTTATCTTACCTGTCTTTTTAATCTTGTACTATTCAGGATAAACGACGAAACTAAATAATTGTGATGTATGTAGGCAATAATTAATTGCCATTAAATTAGTTTTATTACACAAGAAAAACAACTTTTGCAGCTGAAATGCAAATCTTTTATGCTACTGGCTTCTCTTGTGTCTATGACTGGTCTAGTAGCTACCTATATAGCTTGATTTAAACTCATTAAAAAAAAAGGAAATTTCTGTATTAAAACAAGGCCAGGTGGCCTTCTTTACAATTTAAATTTTTATTCAACTTCATGCATGAAATTTTTGTTTTTCTGATAGGAAACATTGCACTGGGATAACAATGACATTATAAAGAAGAATATGACCCTGTCATATTGAGTAAAGCTATCAAAATTGCATTTGTATATTTTAGCAATACTATTGTTCCTTTGTCTTAATTTAAAACCAGCTTTCTAAATACATTTTTCCAGATTTTGGAAGACAAAATAGTGTACAAACTAAAGCTGCTTTTAAACATGATTGTTGATTTTTATTTCTTTTTGAGGCAACTTGAATGAAAACTTGATGCAAAAAACCTCTTTCACTCCCTTTATCTCTAATCTTTTCCTATGTGTGTTTGAAAAAGGACTTTTTTTTTCAGTGCATGTTAAGATCAGATTCATTGATAGGTCTTAGTGGAAACTATGCAAGTCGTCACAAAATTCATGTATAACGTGAAAGAAGAAATGATGGACAATCGGATTAATGATTAGAAGGCATGTGTGAGGTATGTTCAGATGGAGATCTCCAGAAGAAATGTAGAAAATAATACTGGTACTGTAAGATTTTTGTGGAAATTTGAACTCCTTATTTTTACAAAATATGTTAAAAGATCATATAAAAAGTGAAACTAAGCATTTAAAATTCTGGCAGACTATAATAGCGTTAACCAGCTTATGCTGGCCTGGTGAACTGAAATTTTCTTTTAATGTTTCAAAAATACTGTAATATCATAGATGGTACACTCAAATATGTTGATTGTTCACTATTCTATGAGTGCTGTTTTGAGAATACTAAATGTTCAAGCAGAATTAGTACAAATTTGTCTGTTTGCCCACCTTTATTTTTTTTAAATTGTATTCGTGCAACAAATGACAACTTGTACATTATATCTCTTCAAAAAGAAGTTTATGTCTCTTACTTTATTATTTTTTATGTGGTTGTTAACCCATTATTGCCATAAATCTTCAGTGTTGAGAATGCTCTTAAATTATGTCATCGTATCAAAGCATTTCAGATTGAAAATAATTTTCTTCTACACATTCAAAGTTATGTATAATTTTGTGGAATTGTGCAGTCTTGAAGTGTCACCTATATTGCAAAATGGACGGAACACTTTCATCATGTGAAATAAACTGTACTTCAATATAAATTGTGCTTTGTTATTCTTTCTAATTCTATTGAATAACAATTCAATCAGTTCAAGATCATAGTTATATTATTTTCATGCCTTGTCTTTGAAGTTCTCCAAGAAAAAGATGCAGTTGACGTCGGAAAGATTAGATTTTATGCTAGAATTATTTAGAATAAAATCATACCTTTAGTGTGGAAAAAAAAAGGTTAAAATTAATAAACTACCTTTAGTTTTTTTAAATCTTCAAATTAATGAAGAGTATTGATTTTTTTTTTTTAATTGCATGATGTGAAGATTAAATGTGTCACTTTAAATGAGTTCAAGTTACTTCATAAGCTGAGAAATCAAAGAAATGAAAAGGAACAGCTGATAGGTAGAATATATAGTACACAAACTGTCAACCTTTGATCAATTTTTTTTTATTTTTTTTTAACGTTTGAACAGAGCATTCATAACAAATTGGTACTCTTTCTCTCTCTCTCTCTCTCTCTCTCTCTCTCTCTCTCTCTCTCTCTCTCTCTCTCTCTCTCTCTCTCTCTCTCTCTCTCTCTCTCTCTCTCTCTCTCTCTTTCTCTCTCTCTCTCCTTCCCTCTCTCTCTCATTCTCTTGTTCTCTCTTTTCCCTCTCTTTACTCTTCAAGCGAGGGCCTCTCCAAAGTATCTCCTTCCTCTCTCTCTCCTTTGATCTAGTTTACCTCACTCATCGATCGGTATAAGTATCTATCTTTCCTAATAAGGAAGTGGTTGATCGAAGACGATATTGCATTTATTCGCTGTGAAGTGACAATAATTATGACTCTAATCCTAGACTTTGTTTACATCTCCTCTCCATAGATGATTTTTAATGCTACCATATCTCAGACAATCTCTTAAATGAACTGATAACAATAGGCAGCCCTTGTCACTCATGAGCCCGAGTTTTGATCTGGACTATAATAGATTTCTCCAATTTTTCTACGCGTTATAAAGATAACAGTAGTGGAAATTGACTTCATTTTAAATGATTATCATGTGACACGTTATGTAAAAACGTTAACTTTTTTTTTACTTCTTTACCCGTCCAAAGTAAATACCCATCTATTAATTATTAGCGTCACAAAAACTGAAAATAACTTAAAACAAAAAGCAATGAATGACTACGGTTTTTATTTTAATTTTTATATGCTTCAACCCCAACATTCTTAAGTTATTATAGTTAAGATAAACATGAATTTATAGAATAAAGGAATCGAAACAAGTTTTTCCGAGAAATAGTGAGCAACGGACATGCTACGTGATTCTGAACTTCCGTAATACTGGTCTGGATGGTCAAAGATTCCTCTTCATTGAAGAGCTCTCACTCATACATGGTTGTGTCATACGTCACAATGTATTTGATGTGTCAGGACTCATTTTATCAAGTGGATCACAAAGCTTGCAGTCAAGAGACCGCAGGGTTCGTGTAAACGCACGTCACTAAGACAATGACGTCAAGTGGAATAGTGTACTCTGACATATATTGTTCTGCTTTATCGTCTGAAGTACATGTACGTGTACTTATCGCGGTGTCCATTATGTCGTGAAAATGTTCAATGTGAATCCTGTGTGAAAAAAAATCACGAAAAAGGTGAATGCAATGACGATTTTAGGTACTTGTGGCAGCTTTGGTGAACCAAAAAAGGCCCATCTCTGATCTCAATTCCAAGCTTTTAAAGATTGATAATAAAAAAAAAATACGCCCCACCCCCACAAAAATATGGACGCTGAATAATTATAACTTATTGCCCTCAGTTTTAACACGGAATCTTCAATGATCTCTTTCGCCTTGGTCACATTTGTAGATCGTGAGTGTTGCACGAGCCTTGGGATACCTTTCCAAATTGTTAGCATTCACCCAAATCATCTTCATTTTAAATCAGATATTGCATGGCGGTGCCGTCGGAATGCTTGATTATTAGATTGCTATCATAGGAACTCCTTCAGTCATCGATATATATATATAGTGAATAAAATAACTGTATTTTTTATGAAATTGTAAGCACAATGATGTTACTTAGACTTATTTGCTGCAGAAATAAAAGAGCAAAATATTCATTTTCACATAGGTATTGGGTTCGGTATGAGCACATCATTTAGATTTAGAGATGTTTCTATTTTGCTAATCTGTTCATCTATCCTTAATCTGATAAGAAATCTGTAAGAAAAAAATTTGAAAGCCTTTTAACTTCTTGATTGGTCAACCTGTAAAGAAATTATAGGTGGATATAATATTTGCGCCCAATTGTCAGGTTAAATCCAACAATCCAAAACTATGTATCCTTTTTGTATTATTGAAAAACTCAAAAGATTGTTCCTTTCTGAAAGTGCACACTTCTTCGGCAATTGTTCTTTTAGGCATCCAATTGGAGCATAAAATCATGAGGGCACACCTTATTTTCAACCTTTGGGACTCTGATTGATTACAACATTGTAACTTCTGCAGTCACATGGACTTTAAGGCTTCTTTCTAGCAAAGGATAGTGCAGGTGAGATCAAATCATACCCACCATCACTAACTCACTTCCGGTTAGTTGGAGGATTTCTGTAGTGTCAGTCTTACTAAGTTGTCCGGTGCTTTCAAAGTTTAAAGATATATGAATGATTTCTAACATACTTTGCTTCTACATATATAAAGATCATTGTTTTGTAATGAAATACAGCATCAGTTGCAAGGAGCAGGAATAAGTGCAAACACACCTCCAAACCTATAATTTGGTAGAATTGATTATGCTGATGTAAAATATTTATCTTGTGTGTGTCAGTTTAGGGACAATCAGTGTGATGTGCATAATGTGTGTTTTTTGCAAGTTGAAACCTGTCTAGATCACACAAATGTAATCCTAGTCTTATCAGATAATAAAATTTCTATCCTAACCAGATAGATGAAGCTAAGATCCATCTTACAACCAGATAGATGAAGCTAAGATCCATCTTACAATTAAAATTATTCTACAGCTTCACTTAACAATTATAATTTTTCTATGTTTCAGAGAAAAAAAACAATGTTAGAATTGTCCCCTGTATATTTTTTGAAGAAACTGTTGTTCTTGGATTTAAAAAGAAATTACAAACAAGTCATGGTTTTATCAGAGGTTCCTTCGTATTACCCCTTTATCTGAGAAGTACTTAATGGGTGATATTGTGGAGATGGACTGAAACAAACGTGCATTAAGAATAAGAGTTGCTCATTTTTGGTGTACATCTCTTGTACCGTTAAAAGTGAGTTGGATGTTGCAGCTTGCAATTTGCAAGTTGAAAGGATGATGTAATGAGAATTTTAGTATTGTCAATGATAAAAATGGCATGATATAATGAATATGAGATAATTTGGCATTGTGAAGTAAGAATTATGATCATATTTAAAATTTCAAATACTGCTTTTCTTTAAATTAAATCATCTTTCTTCTAAGACTGGACCAATAGATGCTTGTTGCAAGATTTTTTTCATTTAAAAAAATTGAAAAAAAGTGAAAGCCACTGAAAGTGCCCTTTCTCTTTTCTGACAATTTATTTACACAATGTTTATGCTTAAGAAACTTTTTTTTTTGTATTAAAATGATACTGGCCTGCATTTGATGGTGGTTTTAACAACTGTCTTTTCACAGATTCTAACTTTGTTTGAAGCTTGATCACAGATGTATATTTTTGTCAAATATTCTTGAGCATGGGAGGGAGTGCTGTTTTGAAAACTGAAGTGTTATTATATTATAAAATTATATACACTATTAATGCTTTTTTAAACGACACTGTGATTTGCATTTTAGCCAGATGAATCAAATGTCGTTAAATAAAGGACTATGTCAATTATTGCTATTTTTTTTTCTGTACCAGCTTGCTTTGCGAATTTGTCTTTTTCTCCTCTTGCCTTTCTCTCTCTTTTTGTGTCTATTGTTTAATATATGTTTCCTTATTAATGACTTAAGAAGTTAAGTTTTTCATCAGTTTTCATCATTGTGCGCAGAATTTGACTGCCCTTATAACAGAGGCTCAGAAATGTTTATGAAAAGAAATCTTTGCCTATTTCTTTAAAGTTCAGCTGCCCTAAACTCAATCAATATATCATGGGTCTCCATATTAAAGTATAGGAGGTATATCCTTCTTTCATAATAAGGTAAAGCAGAAAATTGCAAGTTGTGGCAAAAATGAAAGAAAATTTTAAGTGATTTCAGAGTATTTTTATTCATCTAAGTACTGTTTTCTTTTCAAAACACCGGAAAAAATCCCTTGAAGTGAATGCTTTGAACTTTTTTAAATCTCACAAAATGTTGAACCAAACAGACGTGCATAAAGCGTTTACTTCATTGTCACATTTCTCTCAGTCTGTGAACTAGACATAGGTTTGTTTTGTTTCCTATTTATAATATTTGTCCATCCTATCTTGACTTCTTTTAAGGTGTTTGACTTTAAAATTTTCTAAAGTTTTTAATATCGCCTTTTCTTAAAAATTATTTTTTCTCTATTTGAATCGTTTTTTTTTTCATTTTTCTGGTATTTTCTACATGATCTCTATCAAAAACAGCTTCATTTATCTTTGGCTATCCATAGCCACTGTCTCTTCGATGTTCCCGGATTTTCACAGAAAGGTATACATTTTTACCGATTCTCTACATAAGACAGTACATGTTTCACTAAATAAAGACCAGTAAGTGCCTCAAAACATCTTTTAATAACTATCATACGCTTTTTCGTTCCATACAATTACTGTTCCTTCTTGATTTATTTGATTGAAACACTATTTTGTAAGATAGTAGTAAGTGTACGTTTTTGTGATTTGAGTCTTTTAAAGGTGCTTTGTTTTACTCTTGTAGGCTTACGGAGATCATCTGTTATGAGATATTTGCAGGGATATCGGGCTTCTCGATGGTTTCTGGCGCGATGTAAAGACCATAGAGTCAAAAAAAAAAAAAACCAATGCCATTGCTGATAAAGAAAGAACAGCATGAGTTTTTGCATTCTCAGGGTTTTTGGGTTTTTTTTTTGTCAATTTGATAGAGCAGTTTTAATGCTGCAAGCAGTGTTTTTTTTTTTAGTTTTTTAAAGCCTCTTAAGTCCCTCTCAATATCCTTGAATAGATCAGTTCCTGTTATAAATACTTTTGTAATGGCTAGGTCCAAATCACTTGTACCCTGTTTTGGTTAGTTGATTGATTGATTCTTTTGACTACGAAATGCAAGATGAATAGATGTTATGCTGTACGAGCACAAGGCCAGGCCTTGCAGGTCGTAGATTGTGCACCTTATTGATATGATACAAACGAGACGCTTTTTCTAACTGGTACTGTAGTCAAAATATCTTGTCACGAGGAAATGATGACGCACTTTTGAAAAAAAAATTCTAGTCCAGTGACACAGAACTTGTTTTCAATGTTTCAGTATGGCAATCCTGCCTTGGTGATACGATTGTTATCATACTATGTACATGTATTGGGATAAAGTGGAAAAAAATGTAACTTTACATGATCGTACTATAATGATACTCTTTTTCTTCGTTGTGTGGTAACAACATTGAATAAGGTTTGATTTTCAATTTCGAACCCATTCTACATTTTAAAAAATCTTGCTGCGATGATAAAAAGTGTTTTTGCAATCAAAGCAGTAACCCTCGTTTTGAAGGTATTTACACGCGTCAAAGAAACAATACGTGATAAAGATACGGGTGACTCAGTTATACGAGTTGAAATGAGGTGCCCTATCAAGCGAGGGCCGATAGTTAACACAGTACAATTTATGAATGACTTGAAAGCAATGATGTATGAGAAGCAAAATAATGGTGCAGATGCGGATACAATGCTGGACGTTATGGTCATCTTGATCAAGATGAAGATAAAGGATGATAGTAATGATGATGATGATGATGAGGAGGAGGAGGAGGAGGAGAAGGAGCAGCAGAAGAAGGAGGAGGATTAAATGATGGTAGAAGAGGACATGGTTATAATTTTTATTATAAATGTGAAAGTGTTATGATCGGTTTTAGCCAAACACTGACGGTAAGAGATAGCATGATAATAAAGAATAGTTTCAAGAACGCTCTACAATTTGTAAAATGACAATAATGTTTTAAATCATCTGCATATTTTCGACTACTCTGCAATGATGGCATTTAGGATGATGAAGTTTAATTGAGTGGTCAAACCTCTAACCGCCAGAAACTTGCTCACTATTACCGTTGCTTAAAAATCGAATGACTGTGCGCCCACGTAAGTTATCAGCTGATTTGCTCGCCACACGTGATCATAACTGAATGAATCACGACAGCACGTATCTCTCGAAATCAGCGCACCGATTGCTGATACCAAAATCTTAATAGACTTCAAGTTATGCCAAAATGCTGCACCGATTGTCTGAAAAGATACATTGTGGACAATATTAGGTCAAGCGTTATGAAGTTATGGAGTTATCAGAGCAGAAAGATAGCCACGGCTGAAGACATAATAGACTTTTGCCTATTTTGCAATACGCACTGCCTTAGCTGGAAAGCGCTTAGAAAAGCTAATTATTACTTTCTTGTCGATGAAACCATCATAATGTCGTTAAAATGTTTTCGAAATAAGGCTTAGACCCGGCCAATTTTAATACTGGATGGAATCAGGGAAAATATGTACTAATATATTTATTCTTCTTTTCATTAACATTTATACCACAAGCATTTTATCCAAGTGAAATTTCTTCTTTTGCCCGTATTATGTCGATATCAACTTCTATTTTGAAATAATTTTCTATTTATTTCTTTTGAGGTTTTGGATTTTACGTTTTTCAAAATCCTATTTGAAATTGTTTTCAACCGTCACTTTGTTTTGTTGCTCTTGTGCAAGTGAAAAATATATTTTATCTTTTCTTTTTGTTTTATCTTGAAACGGAACAAAAAACAAAATGGAGTGGTTTAATTAACTTGTATGAGATTGAGCCAATTTGACAGACTTGTCTTGACATAAAAGAGTCATTATCAATACTCTGCCAGCCCGGGTCTTTGAAAATATTATTTCTTAGTCCATTTTTAATGCTAAGGTAACCACTCAAACGTGACATGTATTTATCTTGGATATAGATTATACAAAAAGTAAATCTAAGAGTCACAAGTGTAGTGAGTGTAGTGAGTGTAGTGAGTATGCAATGAAGATTATCTGTGACATTTGTCACATTTTAAGAGATGTGTTTCCACAAACCTGACCCACTTGGCGCTTACTACACCTCGGTGGTTGTACATATACATAGAGATAAGACATGGTAAACCTGTCCTTAACAACGGCCTTGGTCTATCCGCCCAGGATGAGATTAGTTCAAGGCTATTGAATGGAAGGTCACGGAATCGAATCGCTTACCTTCCGAAGAGACAATTAAAAACCACCAAGAAAA
Source organism: Elysia crispata (assembly GCA_033675545.1). Taxonomy (NCBI): domain Eukaryota; kingdom Metazoa; phylum Mollusca; class Gastropoda; family Plakobranchidae; genus Elysia; species Elysia crispata. The sequence continues at coordinate 461,253 of JAWDGP010001087.1, read as the reverse complement.
TAGCTTTTAACGTCGACCATGATATCAAAAGGTTCAGTGTGCCGTCTTTGCAGTTGGTACAAGGATTTACTGTCTTTGTTCACATCTCGACGGCACTGCTTACCAATGTCATCAGTTCAGACTATGACTGTTTACTACATGTATTAAAAATTCTTGTGAATATAGAATACCCACTTATGCTTAACAGATGATCACTACTCCATCTTCCTTTTACCTCATTTATCTTTTAGTCTGGATCTGTTTGGCCACGAAAAATGCTCGGGCGAATAGTTATCTTTTCACCACCCTTTTCTAGTTTCAGCCTTACGAAGGGTTTCATCTAACATTAAACTTTTCCAGTAGTTTGTATTGCCTTCTCTTTTTATGCACTCTTTCTCGTGCCCGAAAGGATCATCTTAATACATCCCGTCCTTGTTGATGTGTATGTACTGTACTTTCTCAGATTTTTTACACAGACTTTGTGAGGCCGTTTTTCTTGTCCGATTCTATCTTTAATTTGGAACAATGGTCTTTATTGTAGATCTTCAAATGTCTTCGAAACTATCTCATTTTTTTAAATGTTTATTTCTTTCTTTCTAAATCTGATAGTAAGGCTCCATATTTCATAAACGCACAGAACGATTAAATAAGCATGGACGTGGAAATGTTTTTATCTTCCCAGATAATCTTGAGCTGTAACAAACCTCTAATTGTTAAGTACCTAAAACAGAATTTCTTATTTTGACCTTTACCCGCCACCGCTGCATTTGAATCTTTCCAAAACCCTCGTTGATTCCTTTAGTACTGTTGGTCAGCAGCTTTATCTTTTCTGCTCCGGTTCCACTGCAATAAAATGTCTTTACTACTGAAGCGACTTACTTAACAAAGTATTTTTCGCCAGGAGGCGTTTCAAAGTCATCACCAAAACCTAAGTAAGTGATTGATCTGCGACCTGTGATGGGATTTAAATCCCTCATGATCTTCCAAAAATTCTCTCAAGGAATAAAACAAAAAAGAATGGGTGGAAGCACACACCTTGGTCTGACTTCTGCTGTTGTCTTCATACACTGCCAGTATAAAAACAAAAAGAAACCACCGTATTGGTTTTATTGTGGGGTATTTACTGAGGGACCTACTTGAATCGTATCTATGCGATCGAAGAAGCATTGTGCCTGTAAGCAGATCAATCGAAAACAATTTATAGATGCAGGTTTACAAAACAAATTTAAGAAGTCGGGGGAAGAAACATTGAGAAAATGCAGAGAAAGAGAAAGCGGGGTGGGGGATAAAAAAGGTGGGGTTAGGAATATAAATTATTAAAGTTTAAGTTCAAATAATTGTTTGCATAACTGAAAACACCTAACGTTGATTATGTTTACTTTCGGAAAGCTATTTATTTGTGATTGTTTGCCTTCATTATTTGATCATAATTATACGCGTTGTGAAACAAACTTCCTCAAGCACGGTATTCTTTCGGTCAGTATGACCATCAGCATGTTCGCGCAAAATATATACATCACACACATTCTTCCACATACAGTCACCAGTGTCAGCACGCTAAGAATCATGTTTATGCAGCAGTGCACTTATATGATGTGCTCAATGATGTGAAAACAGCGCAGGTCGTTTAATTATGGTGAAATAATTGGGGCTTATAATACAACTGTTCTTGCCCTACCCCTAGGGCACATCGGGTGTGGCAAAAAAAATGGAGATGGTCTTCCAAGACAGCCACACGATTGTGTCACTGGGTGAGAGTAGGCAAATCGTAGGAGATCATAAACCCTATCATCACGTTTAATTTCTATGAAGAGAAGAGATACAACTGCATAGAATACTAACACAGGGAACATCTCAATTAACTACTATTACGTGGACATGAAGAGCAATTAGGAACGCCAATTTGTTAACTTTGAATTAGGCCGAGAATCTTACATTTACCACTTAGACTAATACGCTTTTAAAAACTAAAATAAACTTAAAGACTTTTGTGAGGATTAAGAACATCAAAATCTAAAAAGTGTAAACTAAATTCTTAAGAGACTTCTGCGAGGAGCTCCAAGGATCATAGACTTGGTCATAAATACACACAGTAAGTGTTACTCAATGATGTCATTTTTTTTAAAGAATGATTTTATGTTACCAATAGACTTTATTGCTTCTTTCTTTTGAAAGTAGCTATAGCCACGGTTTCAAGTACATTGATTGCAAATTTTGAATGTATTGGAGTTAATTTTTCCTTTTGAAATCACTACTTTTTATTTCGTAGAAAAAGATTGTTGCCTCAATCATTATTCTTTGTGTAAAATATATTACTTTAATGACTTTATCTATAAATTACAGTTGCTCCTTCAATACTATTTCTTGAATTTGTTGATTATTGTTACAGCTCACAATAGTGCTTTGTATTATTGAATTTATTGTAATTATTGACACTAAAACTATTGTTTTATATCTTTGTGGGGGTTTTTTGTCATTGTTTTTTTTTCGTTTTTTTTGTTGTTGTTGTTGTTGATGTTGTTGGTTTTACATTAACTATCAAAATATTAATGCTTGATTGACTGCTATAGTAGCAAAAATGATTAATGTTGTTGTTGTTGTTGTTGTTTTTCTTCTTCTTCTTCTTCTTCTTCTTCTTCTTCTTCTTCTTCTTCTTCTTCTTCTTCTTCTTCTTCTTCTTCTTCTTCTTCTTCTTCTTCTTCTTCTTCTTCTTCTTCTTTTATTATTATTATTATTATTATTATTATTATTATTATTATTATTATTATTATTATTATTATTATTGTCAATATTAATATTATAAAAAGCAGCAGCAACAGCAAAAGTAGGCAGCAGCAGCAGCAGTAGTAGAAGTAGTAGTAGTAGTAGTAGTAGTAGTAGTAGTAGTAGTAGTAGTAGTAGTAGTAGTAGTAGTAGTAGTAGTAGTAATAGTAGTAGTAGTAGTAGTAGTAGTAGTAGTAGTAGTAGCAGTAGTAGTAGTAGTAGTAGTAGTAGTAGTAGTAGTAGTAGTAGTAGTAGTAGTAGTAGTAGTAGTAGTAGTAGTAGTAGTAATAGTAGTAGTAGTAGTAGTAGTAGTAGTAGTAGAAGTAGTGTTAGTAGTGGTAGTAGTAGTGGTGGTGATAGTAGTAGCAGCAGCAGCAGCAACAACAACATTAGCTGCAGCAGCATTAATACTATTAGCAGACGTCAAACATTTTCTTTTGTCGATATCTTTTTTAATTCTTCTAACCTGAGCACAAGTATTAGATGTTCGAGTTGTAAGCTTCTTTTTTATTAAAAAAAATTCAACACTGGAAAAATATACTGGTTTTTTTAGATAAAATTTGACGCAATTAAACATCATCATTAACAGAAAGTATCCTTTTTTATTGGTTAAGTTTCTTTTATAAAAGCTACGTTAATACTTTTTGTTTGATATTTATTGCCTTTGAAAAGTTCGAGAGATTGGTATCGAGGGAACCAACGTGACATAAGTTCCGGTCACAATGCATTCACAATGAAAGTAAATTAACAGTAGGACCTAGCACTTCCGCAATTGAATTACACAATCAATTCGAAAAACACAAAAAAAAAAAAAAGAAAACAAAAGAAAACCCCAAGAACTACAAATCTGGTTATTTTTCTACGTAAAAGCATTATGCCAATATTCTGGAAAAAATTTCTAACAGTTCAGTTTTCAGGTTATTCCTTTTTTGCGGCAAGATCCAGATCTAACTTTGAGTACTCGGTACAAATTTTCACCCCATTCATGGCAAAGCATTTAGTTACCGGCAGGTGTGCAGAGAATGAGGCAGAAAAATATTATTGGACGAATCGAAGGGGTTGATTGAGTCAATACTCGGCTTTCAAAATTTTCTGGATAAGTCAAATTTTTTTTTCATATTGTATTTTTGTAAAATATGTATTGAAAACTTTGTACATTAATAATGATAACTAATAATGACATGGCGATCAATTCATGATTATTTTGATGCATATATCTAGCTCATGGATTTCAATAAGCTTCTTGTCTTGGTTCGATAGTGTTTTTTTTCTTCCAAGTTGAACTACGCCTGCAGCCAGGAGATACTATCATCAATTTCGCGCATATTAAGACAATTCCTACCTTAAAAACATATAAAGAAAAATAAGAAGACAATAAAATAATGAGAACAATTTTTTCATCATACCTACACTTGTCCATGCTTTACTCCATCATACAAAGTCTACATAATTGTTTTTTATCACAAGACTCAGTGAATGTTAAGAGTCTCTTATATCGTCTAATTCTTATCTTTTGCGTTTTAAATTCTTTTTAGCATCTGATTTTTGCATTAAGTCTGCAATCATGGTAAGCAGGCTTTTTAAAAAACGAGCAAATTTCTGTAGATGAAACGTCAGACAATTGTAAAAAATAGGTATCAGAATGGATTGATAGGTTTCATCATTTCACTGTTTCCACTTTTATAGAAAGAGAAACTTTAGGCAGAAAATATGTCGCAAATTTTTTTTTCATTATTTACTACTAACTTTAAATTTGTTATTATCCTACCAGCTTTTCTTTGATATGCATACGGTTATTTAGTGTCTCGCTATTTCTCATAATAGAACAACATCAGCTTTTTCAAAGAGATTTCGATAGTCTTAAAAATATGTAACACGTGTATGTAACAGCGACTGTGGTAGTTTTCCTTTATTTAGCTAACATTTTTGCCATTTGATATATCTTAAGCACTTGACAAAAATCATGTCCAATGCCAAACTCCTTAAAGGCTATTAATCTTTCCTCGCGTTTTTTTAAATGAAACCTCAATAATCTTTCATAAGAAGAGATGTTTCATTATTCACTACCAGCACATGATCTTTTTTATTTTGAAAATACTCACCTTGAAGGTATATTTAAGATATAGAGCTTACTGCCAATTTCAACAAATTTAAACCTCGAAAAGTCTATATTTTTTATTCGGCAAACATTTTGAGAGATTACAATACATGACGTAAGAACATAATTTACTACAGATCGCAATTTACCTATTGGCCGATCGGTAGGCGCCCGCCGTTCTGCAACTTGTAATAATGTTTAACGTATGATTAAGACGCACGCCTTAATATGGCTACAGTACGATTAGCTTAATATGGTATCTAGACGTACATACTACATACTGTATTAAAAGAACTAATATGCAACCTGATACCTACTCTAAAAAGAAAATTAGAATGCGCTTAATACGTCCCATATAAAAGAGCTCGATATGTTAAAAGTCATAGAAATGCCAAGTTATCCAAATAATATTTTATGTGAATTTTTAAGCACTATACGTCCTGTTCTTGTGGGGGTAAATAGATTTGTACTGTAGATGTAAGCCATAAGTTAGAAAATAATCCTCTCGTGAATGATTTAAGTAATTGATCAGAAGAAAGTAAGATGGATTATATTACCGCTGGCTTTAGATAACCCAAATAGACGAGAAGAAATTCCAGAAAAATCATCACAACAAGTGGCTCGAAAAGGCGAATAAGAACTTAAAAACTTCTATCCACGGAAAAATTAAATGCAAAACATATAAATTGTGAAATCGCACATAATGTGAAAGATTTTTTTGGAGGAATGTTTGCTCAAGAATGACTCGATAGCTTATACGATTACTCATAGCATAATAAAAAGAACGGCAAGAGTAATAGTTGTCATCGACTACATCTGACGTTAGAATCTGTATTGAATTGTATTTCCCAACCGTTGAAAAACATTTTTCGACATCCTTCTTTGTTGTTTTCATTTTAATAGAATTTATTCAAATTAAAAGGAAAGACATTGTTTCTCGGAAAAAAATTGCGAAAGAACTGAATTGGCCATTAAATGTCAGGAAAAACTACTGCGAGAAAGACAAAAGTGAAACGAATTTTCCTTTTCTTATTTCAGCACCTGATAATTATGAGTTACCTAGATTCGTAGATCGCCGTCTTCGCTGCTAACGTAGTTTCTACTCCATGAGCATAGAGGTTCATAAAACCCTTATTAGCTCCATACGCCACAGAGATGTGGTCTGCTGCATGTGGCTCTATTCCACAACCCCGTTTGTTGTGAGATTAACTAGTATAAGAACATACTTGGGGTCCTAAATTGGCCGTATTTTGCGGAACTTAGTTTTAGAGCTATTTTGGCATCCTAAAAGCCGCCTATTTTATTTCTGTTCAACCAAAATGTCTCCTTTCTCATTACCAACGAGAATACAACGAGAGGAAATCAGTTAAACTGCAAAGTTGAGCTATTTGTAGGAGTTTTTAGTTTACTTGTTATCATGCCATGGATCTGCGAGGTTGACTGGCTGGTTTGTAATATAGGCTGTGCATCTGTCAGGAAAACAACATTGCTCTACTGTTAAATATATTCTTGCAGCACTTGCCAAACCGTCAATATAAAGTATATGGTAGTTTGAATCAATGCCAGTTGGCAAATATCTTTTCTCATGTGTTGCCAGGAAGTCAATATGGTTTCCGGTAATTTCTGAGGAAGCCATATTTTGCCAATTTATAAAAGATTCATGAATAACAAACCTCACTATTCAATATCCTATATAATGCTTCTGGGACAGACAAAGAGAACGTTATACAATTAATGAGTAAGCTCTATGTCGAGTTGCAAATCATTTTTTACTGCTTAATTCATACCAGCAATAATGTAACCATCAAAATGATAAATAGAAGTTTCTTAGAATAATGTTCAAAATTTCAGCGGTCAACATGCGGCATTTACCCATATGGACAGGTTTATAGGCATTGAGACGAATTTCATATAGAAGGAATGGAAAATTATAGGCAGAGGTTAAAACATTTTCTTAATCTACAGACTATTAATTGTAGACTAGTCCTTCACCCAACTGTTTGTTTTTTTTTTCTTTAGTTTCTTCAACTCCTGCGTCTCATTTTTTTATTTCTCTATCCATTCTTTTTCATCTCTGATTCCCCCCCTCCTCCCTCTCTCTCTCTCCCTCTCTCTTTCTCTCTCTCTCTCTCTCTCCCTCTCTCTTTCTCTTTCACTGTCTCTTTCTCTCTATCTCTATCTGTCCTTTTACCACTTCTTGTTGGTATGAACATATTTAGATCTATTGAGAAATAAATAGTTCGTATTTAACTATCAATATAAAAAAAACATGTATTTAGTCGAAACCTAACTCGAATATCTTTATGTTAGTTCTTGTTGTTTTTCATTTCTTTTAGATACTTCATTCGTTTCCCCTTTACTTTTTTCTTCCGTCGATCCGAGTTTTGCATCTTTGACCGTGTGGTTCAGTGGAGTGTTAAATTTAGCATTATCCAACTAATTTTTCGTTAGTAAGTCTACGCCTTTTTGCCTCAGGCTTCGACAAAGGTATGAAATCCTCGACTACAGTGTGACGCAGGATACACAATGTTCAGGCGACTTATAGAAACTTATAGAGCAGCTCCGCACTGCTGGCTTATCGCCGTCATTTGGATGCCGTTATGTCACATGAATATTTTGGACCTGTCCGCGTTATACACTCTTCCTTCGTTTGCACAGTTGTTTTTCACCGATCATATTGTTAAAGTCACCGTGGCTAATCACGGCTTAGTTGTTCTGTTTGCTACTACATTGATGATGACAATCTTATAGGTGCACACCAACCAGAGCAGTTGTTTATGTGACACAACTACTCGTCCACGTTTGAGTTGGGATGTAAATTAATGACCCTTACCTTATTAAAAAAAAACACGAAGACGGTCGCGCAATCCTAAGTTTTGGCCCTGTTTCAGTTATCAAAACTTAAAGTGATAAAGCAAACATGCAATGGGTGAAGCATGTAGGTTATGTCAATAAAATATTTATAAAGGAAAATGTAACATACGAAATAGCTGAAGTATTCATGGTCTAATCTTTTAAAATCGTTCATGTTCTTTTGTGATTATTTTACTCACCCATTTTCTCCAGACATGTGTTTGTTTTTCATTTTATTCTTTTATAGTTCTGTTTCTCTCTTAAATAAAAATGTTTTGGTTCTTATCACCTTTTTTTTATTATAGCGCAAATTTATTCAAAGATTATTTATTTCCAAGCGTATATGTGATGTTTTTTGTCAATCAGATTAGGCAGCCATAAAGTTTGTAGATTTTTTTCACATATCGTTTTTTTTTTTACTTTCATATAATCAAATGTTTGTATGTAAATCTTTGTCCCTGGTGGTTATCTATTCTCAGAGGTATCTTCACTCAGAATAATTAGTAAGATGAAGTATCCTTCATTTTAGTGGTTTTCAAAATGCAGAGCCGCCATAAGTATTCTTTGCTACCAACAGAGCCATTAATACCTAGCGATGATAAGACTTGCAATTTCTTAAAGATCTGGAAGTAATTCAAACACAAATCTTATGAAGTTAGAAAAGTCGTGGAAAAGCAAAGCTTATACCCGACTGTTTAACCTTATAATTATATCTATTCGCGGCCGACTTTGTTTTTTTTTTTAATTCAGGCTTTTGGTAGAAGTAAAAAGAAGTATTTTGAGGTCACAGTGATTTTTCAACTTCTTCACAGAGAGGTCACAAAGCAACCAAAAGGTAAACACAGTCAATTTTTTAAAATGATCCTAAGTAAAATGTGGTGTCCTTGTGGTTGAGAAATATCGTTTGATGTTAATTTTATCTACCTTTCTGGTGAAGATGAATTATAATTGAGATATATGCCATTTTTTGATTCTACATGTTTCGCAGGTGAGGATTATTCCACAACTAGCTGCGCCCACCATTCGAGATGAAGTTTGTGGCTACTGCAGAACGCTTACTTCTGGGTCTTATCAGCATCTTTTTTGTGGTTCACACATCCCATGCTCAGCGTAAGAACTAAAGTTTGTCATCTATTTGTACCTCTCCCAAATACGATATCAACTGAAACTCAATGACAAAAATAGCAATTTCTTTGCTCTACTTTACGAAAAGAATGAAAGACAAGTTTTTAGACATTGAATTTAGTTGGTTCCTTTCATTTCTATTGTAAATGCAATCTATCAAATCCTGTAATTTGCTTTTGCACGCAATCTATTGAGATCTTCTTGGAAAGAAAGCTAATAAGTGCGTGACTTTGGAGTCATTTTAACTCGATAATTATATTCACTGGCAAAGAGGTTTTTGATCAACCTCTCTAAAGCATTCCGAGTGAATTTCAATATTTTCAGCAATCATGGATTCCCTCATTATTTTTTCCTGTCAATCTCTTCCCCCACCATCATTTACAACAGTTTGCCAAGGTAACATAGATATCGTCTTCGCCATTGATGACTCGGACAGTACACAGAGGTCTGATGGAGCTGGAGGCACCACCCTAGCGCCAGGAGAGCTAAGTCTGGCGCGTTATTTTATTCAGAACTCCCTATTTGGTGCGGCGAGTGATATCAGTATGGCTATAATTGCTCACAGCTCTTCTGGCCGAGTTCTCCAATCTTTTACTACAGACACGGTAAGATTGTGCAGGCTCATTCAAAAAATTCAATTCACTGTTTTGGGACAATTTGTTCACTTCTGTAGGGAGGCAGGGGCGAACTCTAGATGAATTTGGAAGGATTTCAAATAAATCTATAACATTTGATTGTCTGAAGCAAACTTAAAAATCACTTCAGTCTCCCGAGAGAACAATGGCTATAGAGTTTTTAAGCAGAAAAATTGTATATTCCACTCTACCCCAAATCCAAATGTGTGCATATGTCTATTCCTGTCTAATTATGAGATGGTAGCAATATGATCTGAAATAAAAAAAAGGCGTTGTTTCCTTGCTTTTCGAAAAAGTGTATTTTATAAAAGATAACAGGAGATATTTTGATTCAAGGACAGACTGATTCATGAGAGTCCTGCACATAAGTAGGCTAGCACATGTTCCCTATCTCTCAAAATCAATCAATCATAGCAATGGTCAGGTTTTGAAACCAAAGCTCCTTCACTAAATATCAATACCTGAAAAATCCAAATTTGCAGGAACACACCACCATACTCATTCTATTCTCTTTGAAGGGACGGCCTTTTAGTATCGCAACTAATGTGTATGGAAAGGAAATACAACAAAGTATTTTTCAGTCTCCCCAAAGACAATGAATTTGTACAATGCAACAAAGCTTGCTCACGATTCCGACAAGCCCTTGATAGGGTCGCTTAAGTAAATCTCATTCCACTGCCAATTAGCCCATACTAGGGTCCGCTTGCAGAAAACCCATATCGTCAGTCAGGCGCTCTACAGATTAGCTATCTGGAACACATTTTAAAAAAGTTTAAGACTTTCAACTGCTCTCATTTTCTCTGTTTATCTCGCTCACTCATATCTTTTGCCTCTTTCTTTCTCATGCTCTTCCTCATTTGTTTCTCTTTCTTTGTTTTCCAAATGCCTTCATAACTCCTTACTTGTTTGTCTCTCTCTCTCTCTCTCTCTCTCTCTCTCTCTCTCTCTCTCTCTCTCTCTCTCTCTCTCTCTCTCTCTCTCTCTCTCTCTCTTTCTTCCATCCTTAATCTCTGTCTGAATGTGCCTCTTTCTGTCTCTCTCCCTCCTTCTCTCTCTCTCTCTCTCTCTCTCTCTCTCTCTCTCTCTCTCTCTCTCTCTCTCTCATTTTCTCACTTATTCGTATATTTATTTATCCGACTACCTGTATATCTCCCCACCTCTCTTTTTTACGGTCATCTCTCTTTTCTTTTTGCCTATAAATATATCTCTCATTTTTTCTCGTATCTCCCTCTCTCTCCCTCTCTCTCTCTCTCTCTCTCTCTCTCTCTCTCTCTCTCTCTCTCTCTCTCTCTCTCTCTCTCTCTCTCTCTCTCTCTCTCTCTCTCTCTCTCTCTTTGAACAAAAACAAAGTAAATGAAGATCAACTAGTCAAGTCTTGTTCTCTATAGATCTTATCTCAGGAGATCATTTTTTTCTAAGAGTGAGATTCAGAATCTCGAGCAGGGTCATCATACCTTGAAGCTCTAGCTGTTCTCTTGACCTTTGCGGAGAAGGGAGAGACGCTCTCGAAAAACATGACTTTGCGTTGTAACTGTTATCTTTACCAAAGGTTGTGCTTGAATCGTCGTTGGTCTTCGCGGCTGAAAACCAAGGCAGCAACACTGGCTCTGGTTTGCAGACAGCCATCGACCTTCACCTTGCTTCTGGGAGATCGGGTGCTGATAAAGTCATCATCTTCCTCCTGGACAGCGGAACATCCGACCCTGTCGCCTCAGCGGTGAGTATAAGATGAACTGGGATCATTATTTTAATATTAGAAGAAAAATGTTAACAAAATATTTTTGCAACTCGATAAATACTAGCTTTGAATGTTTGACGCTCATACAACAGGTTCATATCAAAGTGACTGTAGGCATGCAGAGCATTGGAAAAGACTCCTCCCCCCCCCACACACACACAAACACACACCTCCTTGGAACTTTCTACAATGCCATGCCATAGTGTCCTGCAAAAAAATAGGCCCCCGAACCTACTCCATTGACCAAGTTTACTCTGTGATTTGAACCCGTGACTTTGAAGTCCAAGTAATTTGTAGTTTTAGCCTACAGCTACCAGCATCTCCACAAAATTTATTGATCCACGTAGTTTTACCACTCTCTTTGTCAGTTAAATCTATATTTTGGCTTCGGATGCACATACTATTTGTTAAGACCATCATGAGTTTCCAATAGAAATATAACGATAGCAAAATATAAAAAAAAATAAAAGGCTTAAAAAACAATAAGAAACCTTAGCTATAACAATGCTTGTCAGGCTGCACATACTCTTGTAAAATATTAGATTGGCTATGCGAAGATGTTTGCTTTAACTGTATCTCTATCAAAGAAGTGATCATTTTTATCTCAGTCAGTTTTAATGTAATTCTCAGTTTCTTTATTTTTTTGCTCCTTGAATGTTACGTGTTTTAAATTTTGGGGCCAACAAAGTTGAGAGAAGAATTAATATTTGGAGATGTTAACAGGCATAGTCATTTAATGCACACAACCAAGTATATCAGTAAGAGTAATAATATTGATGAAATTAGAAAAAAATAATGTTTACACAGATAAAGTCTATAGATAGAGTAACTTCAAATCTGTCCATTTCCTCACAGACCCAGGCCGTGCGGGCAAGAACTAATGGGATCCGTGTGTACCCGGTGGCGTTTGGAAACGGTAACCCTGCGCCAGTTACAAACGTGGAGTTAGGACTGCTGGGAGTTGATCCACAAGCCTTCTTTCGGGTCAACTCGGATCTTGATTTATTGGGAGTCGCGGATCAGATAATTGGGCAAGCATGTCCAGTTGCTGGTTTGTGATATGAACTTTTTTCAATCTTTTTATACATCCATATATATATATATATATATTAATGTTTAAAGATGTCAACTTTAATTCAGAGTTGTGTGTTGCGAGACCGTTTTTAAAAATATTGCCATTGAGTTATAGCTAGAACAAAAGATAGTCATAATTCAAGTATATTAATTTGTCGAAATCACTGTAAAAAGTTTACAGTTTCATGTTGTATTCTTTTTTACATTTTGATTCATATTTTGGTAATTTATTTTCTTTTTTTTTTTTTTTATTAAACCCTGTAATGATAATTATTATTCGTTGGAATTTTGCGCGATATCTAGAAATCATAACATAGGAGTTTATCTTTTCATTATTTAGAGAGAGAGAGAGAGAGAGAGAGAGAGAGAGAGAGAGAGAGAGAGAGAGACAGACAGACAGACAGACAGACAGACAGACAGACAGACAGACAGAGACAGAGACAGAGAGAGAGAGAGACAGACAGACAGACAGACAGAGACAGAGAGACAGACAGAGACAGAGAGACAGACAGACAGACAGAGACAGAGACAGAGAGAAAGAGAGACAGAGAGACATAGACAGACAGAGACAGACAGAGAGAGAGAGAGAGAAAGAGAGAGAGAGAGAGAGAGAGAGAGAGAGAGAGAGAGAGAGAGAGAGAGAGAGAGAGAGAACGAGAGAGAGAGAGATAAAACGATAAAAAATATATTTTTGACAAAAGCGAAAGGACTTTTATGTGAAAGGATGGCAGTATCAAACTGTGTCTTACTGTAAATTCAGTGAACTTTTTATATGTTTACAAAATTTTCCGAATTTAAACTCAGAAAACCAAATGCTCCATTCGAAAACGAAAGAAGTTACATTTTTAATTGGCAGTGGAGGAAGTGCAAGGTGGCACCGTAGATGCGTGAGTTGCGGTTTTTTTACCAACTCTTAGCAGTGCATGTTGAGTTCTTATCAATGGTTATGTCGAAGCAGATTGAACATGTCTCTTTTTTCTGATTCGCCTACCACAGTTGCGCCAACTACCACACCTCTTGAAACAACAACAGAATCTTCTCAACAAGAAGGGAACACACTTAATGAAGGTAGCATGCTTGTTTATGCAAACCTAGTTTATACTAGTTTTTACATTTGTCGTTTCCGTTTTCATGAAATATCGCAAAAAAATTGTGTGGCTTGATTTCCTATTTCCAAAATTTTAGGCAAAAATTTTAATCGATTTACTAGTGTTGTCTATTATTTTTCAAGCTTCAACGTGGTTTTCAAATGCGATGTAGAGAAATCGCTCTATCACTTACTTCAGTCGTTTAATATCAAACAAAGCGAATTTAGAGGATAAGGAAAAAGTGAAAAGGAGGACGAATACATTTAGGACAAAAGGAGAAAACATAGTGTATTTCGAACAAGCCACGACAAGTAACAGTAAAACCCAGGGCGCGCATTCCATCCCACGATTGAAATCTCTACTTCCGGGTTCGAGAAAAACTCGCTTAGTTGTTGCTTTTTTTTTTAACCATAAATAATCGAGTCCAGATGGACTTTACAATCAGTACCCTTGTCTGCTGCATATTCCAGCTTGTCAAGGTTTCGCCGACATTCTTATCGCCATCGACGACTCCTCGAGCACTCAGAGAGCTGCACCAGGGGGAGGGACAGAGGTAGCGCCTGGGCAGATCGAACTCGCAGAGTACTACATCCAAAACTCGCTGCTGAACACGGCAAACATCAACATCGGTCTCATTGCTCACAGCAGTTCCGGCAGAGTGCTTTCGGGATTTTCCAATGATTCCGTGAGTTACTTTAAGCTTTTGCTGAATTTTCGAAAATAAGGAGCCCTTTTAAAACATACGTAAGAGTTAAGTCGCTTGTGTTTCACAATACACAATGCTCACAAAATTTTGTTGCATGACCCGGGAAATTCAAGGTCCTGTTGAAGATTAATGTTAGGGCACAGGTTCTTCGAAAGTGATCGGTTTATAAAATAGCTAATTTGAATTTTTACAGTTTGTGATAGAAAATTTCAATTTGAACATAAACTTCTAACACTGATTTTGATTTGATATGGTCTGTCAAATGTAAGGTGGATATGAGGTTTAGTCAGGTATTCAAAAGCCAACAAAAAATGAATCTCTGCAATGACGGAAAGAAATTGATAAATGATTTTTTTGTTGTTGTTGAAATGGGGTAAGGGGGGCGGATAAGTGAGATGTGAGGATGCGAGATCTAAAGAGTCTCTTTTAAATAATTATGCAAAGAGAATGACAATTTTTTTCCAAATTCTCTTTATGCATATATATTGAAAGAAATTTGTCTCATACAAGTGATAAAATTATGCATATAGTTATGTATACTGCAATATAGGAGTTTGCTTTCTTATCCTAACTTCTCGCCATGTAAATTCTCACTGCTCTTATATCACTGGCTTCACCAAATATTTTACTCTTTCTTTTTTCCACTTCCCTTGTTTCTCTCTCTCTCACACCATACACACACATACTCTCTCTCTCTCTCTCTTTCATCATCATCATCATCATCATCATCATTATTATTATCATTATTATTTTTTTTCAACAGACAGCTCTTAATGCCTCCTTGACGTTCACACCAGAGTATTCCAATAGTAACACAGGCGCAGCCCTGTCAACATCCACGGATCTTCACATTTCGTCAGGCAGAGCAGGGGCTGCGAAGTTCACCATTCTCCTGATAAACTCAGGCACTAGCACTCCTTTTACGACTTTTGTAAGTTTTTCTTCATACGAATTCTTCTTCTTCATCTTTTTTTTTTAATTAAAAACCTAAAACCATCAGGCAGTAATTTGTTTATTTCTCTTGTCAAAAATTGTCAATTCTTCATAAACGCACAGTTTCTCAACTATACTCTGATTGCTTCGAATAGATTTTGAATACGACGATCAAGCAATATTGATGAGACTCTGCTTTCTTTTCTACTTATTTCTCCCCCTTCCCAATATAACTTAGATTGAAGTAATGAAAATTTCTTCCCACATTTTTCCTCCCATCAAATAACGTGCTGTGATGTTGAGTATTTTAAGTAGTCATTCGGAGTTCATCTAATTTCTTGAATATAATATTTTCGATAGTTCTGTCTGAGAGATATTACTCTGACGTAGCGCATCAAAACCAGGGTAAAATATAAGTTCTTTTAGGTGGTTGGCACAGCCTATCCACTGTAATGTTTTCGCATTATTATAAGAACTATCATAAAAGGAAATAGTCTTTTCTGTTTTTTTACACAAAAGTACATATTTGGATATCTAAAAGTCCACTTCAGGCAATGCCAATCTTAAAATAGCTGCATCAGCGGAAAATGCGATTACTTTCTAGACTGCTCGGAACTTTTTTATAACTTCCTAAGTTTGTCAAAGAAACTAAAAAAAGAAAACTCATTCTAGACACACTGAAGTTTTTCTCAGGATTCCTCTCTTTCCAATGAAATAGAAACTAAGGTAGTCTAGGGCTATTATATACACTTGTAATCTTGTTTCGCTGCGGATGCGGAATGAAGATGTTTTTCAATGAATATCAGGAGGCTATAGATTTTGTAACTTACTTCTCAAAAAGCATGGAGATACTGCTAATACATAGATGGTTAGATGATCAAAATGTTTTTCAAATGGAAGAACAATTTCAATTGACATTTTACTGTTTTTTTCCTACCAAGCCACTAAATTGAACTAAAAGCTCATGGAGCGTTTTTTTCAGTATAGGTCTTGCTTTCTAAAGCTATGATAAAACTAACATTTTACATGTATATTAACCTTTGTATATCAGATTTCATATCAGGTAGTGTCTTCATGGTCCATTGGACTATGTGATAGATACTTAGCTAGATGATATATTGAATATAAATACATAGAAAGACAGATTTCTTTTTAACATCAATGTATCATTTTTTCACAATACCATGATGAAAAAATGCGTTACCTAATAATTAGTGAATATTAGGATAATATCTTAAGAGAAATGAGGGATCACGGGGATCATGTTCAAGAAACATGGATAAATGCACAGAATAACAGTAGGAGAGTAGAGAACTCATGCAGTTTGATATTTTTCGTTCAAGACTATTACAAAGTAGTCTCATAACATGAAATAGTCTTTTTTGGATCTTTACTCAAACGTCCATATTCGATCCCATTTCCAGTCTCGAAACGTATAATTAATTGTCGTTATTCTTCTTTTTTTCGATAGTCTTTCTGACCTCAGACAAAGCTCTCCAACTGGCATACACATAAAATAAAGATTTTTGTCTTTCTCTTTTCTATTAGGCGCAGGCAAGTCGTGCCAGAAACAGTGGAGTTTATGTCATGCCTGTTGCGTTCGGCAACGGTGGAAGTATTCCTGTGTCAAACCTCGAGCTAGGTCTTCTTGGAGCCAACAACGCTGCGTTCTTCACGGTGATGAGTGACGCTGATCTCATCACCTTAGTAGACTCCATCACTGCCGTTGTCTGTCCTGGTAAGAACTCGGCCCTGAAACGCGATGAGCATCGCTCGTGATGTCAAAGGATGATATCGATTGGTCCTTCTTTTGCTTGTTTGTTGGTTTTTTTTTTTTATTTGTTTTTTGTTTTTTTTTGCACACCTAGGCTTTACGGCTCCAGAACTATTTCACTTTATAGTTCTTTCTGTCAATATGAGAAGTAAGTATCAAATACATGTAATTCAAGTTGTAATCCCCGTGCACGAGACTAACTTCTTTTCTATATCTTCGAGTAAGGTTCTGAAAAAAAAATTAGAGGGCAAGGAACAATTTTCATTTTTTTTTTAAGTTATGTAATGGATAGCAGATAAATGTAAGGAGGCAAACTAAGCTCTTAAATAAAACATCCACGTCGCATACTGATAAATACACGCACGCACACACACACGTATATATGTCTATATATATACATATATATGCATATAGGCAATATATATATATATATATATATATATATGTATATATACATATACATATATAAATAACGAGAAGTGATCAAAAATATATTTGTTCATTTGTTTCATAATAGTTGGACATTTCGATTGCAATATGTTTCGAATATTAGTCCCTTAATTTAACAAAAAGCTGGGTATATAGTGAGTCAAAAGAAAAAATTAATGTTTCAAGTCGCGAAAACATTTGATACTTTTTTTTTAAGATATAAAAGTAATCAGGCTGATCTTAGTGTTATTATATTTATAGACTTTTTTAACCATTTATCTTTGACACTATTTCATGAGGGATGAGAACTCGGTGTTCACTTAAGTACTTGTTTAGTATGAAAAATTATTTTATTTTTTTCCGTAATGCAATGTATTCCATTGTTCGTGCACGCATGTTTGTTTTTAACTCTATAATCTGTTTGAATTTTTTCGTGAAAATTCTAAATTAAAACATATTTGATTTTTCGAGCTCTACAGAAAGATGTAATTAAAAATAGACGGCTTGTAAACTGAAATTAATCTCACTGAAGAACAAGGAAGTAAGACAAGCTAATATTTGCTGTTTTTAAATATTCCTTTGCAGGTGCAATAACGACACCGTTCGTATCTACAACAGCAGCACAAACTACCGTATCTACATCAACATCAACTGATTCTCCAACCACCACCACAACAAGTGCAATACCTATATCAACACAATCTATGACGCCGGGACCATTGGGACCATTGAGCGCGGCAGGTAACTTAAATCAACGATTTGCTACAGTTCAACAAATATTTGATGCTTCGAAATTATTGTTAGTTATAATAACATGAAAATAAAAATCGGTTCATCATTTTAAAACTCAATCCTGAAAAAGTTGAATTTCCATTTAATAGTGATGTGATAATTTATCTTAGAATTAGTTTGCATTTCAGGTTTTTTTTTTTACTTGTTTAATATATTTATATGATGTGTTTATGGAAGAAACCTAAACCGAAATGTTAAGAGAAGGAGAGGACGTTTTTTACTAAGTCAGTCCACCTGTTTCAAAAAGTCATCTGTCTCAACCAGGAATGTTTTTTTTAACAAATGCTTAAAAATGGAATCCCAAGCAGTTCAAAGTATGATTAAAGCTGACTGATCAAAAGATAATAATGATTTTTTTTGTAATTTTTTTTTTCAACAATTTCTCAACAGATGCACTAGCGCTACAATGTCGAAGTTGTAGTCATGTTACTTTGCTAATCTCTGCTAGGGCATCCATGTCCTCTAACATTTGATTTGCTCATTGCCAAAACATTTATTATTATTATTATTATTATTATTATTATTATTATTATTATTATTATTATTATTATTATTATTATTATTATTATTATTATTATTATTATTATTATTATTATTATTATTATTATTGGATTGAACTTCTCCTCTGAAAGATATTATTTTTGTATCTGCTTTTCACAAATCAGTAAGATAAGATAGATAAACTATAACTATACATGAGAAAAATTTGTGTTTGATTGTCAGAATAATCAAATGCATTCATATCTCACTTACGCAAAAAAAACGAGAATTAACCTTTTTGCAGTTGTCGTTGTTGTTGTTGTTGCTGTTGTTGTTATTGTTGTTGTTTTTGTTTTAGAGGGGTGAGCTGGTTATCTTATTTTATATTTTATCGCCCATTTATAGAACAGTGTATTAAATACTCTGTTATTTTTTAGACAATGTGAACAAATATTATTATCATTTTAATTTTTATTTATTAAAATTATCAAATCTATTATATCCGTTATCATTATTCATCATTGTTATAATAATAATTTCAATATCATCATGATCAGCATTATTGTTATTATCAACATCATCATCACCATTTTTATCAATATTGTCATCATAATCATCGTTATCATCATAATATTTATTATAATTATTTTCTGAAATACTTTGAACATAATGATAACCCTAGTTTACCTTTTTCAGTAGTCTGTGGAAAACTTTTATATATTTTTAGCAGCTTTGTGTAAGATAGTATCTATAGTGCTGTGCATGAAATTGTTGAGAGTGCGTAGGAATCTCAGTCTATAATCCAAAAAGTTTGCAGTCTGATTACTTTTACACTATTGTCATACTTTCTACCGTACGATCAGCTTGTCAAGGTTTCGCCGACATTCTTATCGCCATCGACGACTCCTCAAGCACTCAGAGAGCTGCACCAGGGGGAGGGACAGAGGTGGCGCCGGGGCAGATCGAACTCGCAGAGTACTACATCCAAAACTCGCTGCTGAACACGGCAAACATCAACATCGGTCTCATTGCCCACAGCAGTTCCAGCAGAGTGCTTTCGGGATTTTCCAATGACTCCGTGAGTTACTTTAAGCTTTTGCTGAATTTTCGAAAATAAGGAGCCCTTTTAAAACATACGTAAGAGTTAAGTCACTTGTGTTTCCCAATACACAACGCTCCCAAAATTTTGTTGCATAATTCAGGGAATTCAAGATCCTGTTGAAGATTAATGTTAGGGCACAGGATCTTCGAAAGGGACCGGTTTATTAAATAGCTAATTTGAATTTCCGCATTTTGTGATGCTAATTGAAAGTTTCAATTGGAACATAAACTTCAAATATTAATTTTGATTTGATACGATCTGTCAAATGTAAGGTGGATATAAGTTCTAGTCAGGCATTCAAAAGCCAAAAAATAAAAACTGAAGCTCTGCAATGACAGAAATTCTCTGAAGCTTTCAGTGTCAAATCCAAATAGAAAGACAAAAACAACACAGTTGGAGGACAATATTTGGGCTCAGACAGGACAAATGCACTGTTTGGGGAGGGACAGTCGTATAATGCTTCAAGGTTCAGTGCAATGGCTAGGAATGGTGGTGGCAAAGGGCCTGATCTTGTTGATATACGAGTTTGGTAAAGCCGGTGCGTGTATTTGGTATTGTCCAATATTTTCGCGCGTAGATCTATGACCCGTTCGTTTACGATGAACCGAAATTCGAGCACTTAGATCAACTAAGTTTCCGGAAAAATCTTAATAATTATAATGTGTATCTAACACATGTTTTTCTCAAGCAAGTTGGCACAAAAAAAACTGAAAAATATTTTTTTTGAGTTCAAATAGGGGAGCGGGAGCGGATATGCGAGATTTGAGGAGACGAGATTTAAAGGGTCTCTTTTAAAAAAATATGCAAATCGAATGACAATTTTTTGTACAATCTTATAGTTGGGCAAATTCCCTCTTTGCATATACATTACTGTATCTCATTCAAGTGATAAAATTATGTGTATAGTCATGTATACAGCAATACAGGAGCTCTCTTTCTTATCCTGACTTCTCACCATGTAAATTCTGACTGCTCTTATGTCACTGGCATCGTCAAATATTTTACTCTTTCATCCTCATCATCATCATCATCATCATCATCATTATTATTATTATTATTATTATTATTATTATTATTATTATTATTATTATTATTATTATTATTATTATTATTATTATTAATCTTTATGTTATATACTGTTCTATTTGATCCCAAACTATTACTACTACTATTATTATTATTATTATTATTACTTATTACTATTATTATTATTATTATTATGTCACTATTACTTTACTATTATTATTATCATTATTATTCATCATCATTATTATTATTATCATTATTATTATTATTATTATTATTATTATTATTATTATTATTATTATTATTATTATTATTATTATTATTATTTTCATCTTCATCATCATTATTATTATTATTTATCAACAGACCGCTCTTAATGCCTCCTTGACGTTCACACCAGAGTATTCCAATAGTAACACAGGCGCAGCCCTGTCAACATCCACAGATCTTCACATTTCGTCAGGCAGAGCAGGGGCTGCGAAGTTCACCATTCTCCTGTTAAACTCAGGCACCAGCACCCCTTTTACGACTTTTGTAAGTTTCTCTTCAAACAAGTTCTCCTTATTCTTTTTTTTTTTTTTTTGAATGAAAAACCTTTAATCAAAAGGTAGTTATTTGTTCATTTGTCCTGTCAAAAAATTGTCAATTCTTTACAAACGCACAGTTTCTCAACTATACTCTGATTGTTTCGAATTAATTTCGAATACGGCGATCAAGCAATATTGATGAGACTCTGCTTTCTTTTCTACCTATGTCTCCCCCCTCCCAATATGATTTAGATTGAAGTAATGAAACTTAATTCCGACATTTTCCCTCTCATCAAAATAACATGCTGCGAGGTTGAGTATTTCAAGTTCTCATTCGAAGTTCATCCGATCTCTTAAATATAATATTTTCGATAGTTCTGTCTGAGAGGTCTTACTCTGACGTAGCACAATAAAGTCAGGGGAAAAGATAAGTTCTTTTAGGTCGTTGGCACAGCCTATCCACTGTAATGTTTTCGCATTATCATAAGAACTATCACAAAAGGAAATAGTCTTTTCTTGTTTTTTTTACACAAAAGTCCATATTCGATTCCATTTCCGGTCTCGAAACGTATAATTAATTGTCGTTATTCTTCTTCTTTTTTTTTTTTTAATAGTCTTTCTGACCTCAGGCAAAGCTCTCCTGTAACTGGCATTCAAAAAAAATATTCTTTTTTCCTTCTCTTTTCTCTTAGGCGCAGGCAAGTCGTGCCAGAAACAGTGGAGTTTATGTCATGCCTGTTGCGTTCGGCAACGGTGGAAGTATTCCTGTGTCAAACCTCGAGCTAGGTCTTCTTGGAGCCAACAACGCTGCGTTCCTCACGGTGATGAGTGATGCTGATCTCATCACCTTAGTAGACTCCATCACTGCCGTTGTCTGTCCTGGTAAGAGCTCGGCCCTGAAACGCGATGAGCATCGCTCGTGACGTCAAAGGATGATATCGATTGGTCCTTCTTTTGCTTGTTTGTTTATGTTTTGGTTGTTGATGTTTTGTTTTTTTAATTTGTTTTTTTTTACATCTAGGCTTTACTATTTACGGCTCTAGAGCTATTCAGTGTTTATTTGACTTTATAGTTCTTTCTGTCAATATGAAAAGTAAGTGTCAAATACATATAATTCAAGTTTTAATCCCCATGCACGAGACTAAATTCTTTTCTTTATCTCCGAGTAAGGCACTGAAAGAAAATTAGAGGGCATCGAAAATTTTCATTTTTTTTAAGTTATATAATAGAGACCATATAAATGTAAGGAGACAAATTCAGCTCTTAAATAAAATAGCCTCGTTGCATGTTGATAAATACATATATATATATATATATATATATATATATATATATATATATGATTGATAGATATTACAAGAAGTGATCAAAAATATTTTTGTTCCTTTATTTTACAATAGTTAGACATATTTTGCATTATGTTCCGACAATTTATCCCTTAATTTTACAAAAGCTGGGTATTTAGAGGAATCGAAGAAAATTATTGGAGTCGCGAAAACATTTAATAGTCTTTTTTAAAGATGTAATAGCAATCAGGCTGCTCTTAATGTTATTATGCTTTTAGATTTTTTTTAACCATTTATCTTTGACACTATTTCATAAGGAATGGAAACTCGGTGTTCACTTGTTTCTTGTTTAGTGTGAAAAATCAACTTAGTTTTGTTCCGTAATGCAATGTATTTCATTGATGAAAAGCATCGCAATGTTCGTGCACGCATGATTGTTATTAACTCTATAATCTGTTTTAATTTTTTTCGTGAAAATTCTATTTTAAGACACATTTGATTTTTCGTGCTCTACAGAAAGATGTAATTTAAAAAAATTGACGGCTTGTAAATTGAAATAAACCTCGCTGAAGAACAAGTAAGTAAGGCAAGCTAACATTTGTTTTTTTTTTTTTACATTTCTTTGCAGGTGCAATAACGACACCGTTCGTATCTACAACAGCAGCACAAACTACCGTATCTACATCAGTATCAACTGATTCTCCAACCACCACCACAACAAGTACAATACCTGTATCAACACAATCTATGACAATATCTACTGAAGCTCCAACAACAACGTCTGGACCATCGGGACCATTGAGCGCGGCAGGTAACTTAAATCAACGATTTGCTATAGTTCTAAAAATATTTAATGCTTAGAAATTACTGTTAGTTATAACAAAATGTAAATAAAAATCGTCTCATTATTTTTAAATTCAATCCTGAAATAGTTGAATGTACATTCAATAGTGATGTGATAATATAACTTAGAATTGTTTGCATTTGAGGTTTTTTTTTTACTTGTTTTATATATTTATATGATGCGTTGATGGAAGAATGCTAAACCGAAATGTTAAGAGGAGTCGGCGTTTTTCACTAAGTCAATCCACCTGTTTGGAAAGGTCATCTGTCTCAACCAAGAATGTTGTTTTTTTTTTGTTTAACAAATACTTTAAAATGGAATCTCAATCAGTTCAAAGTTTGATTGAAGGTGACTCATCAAAAGATGATGTTGATTTCTTTTGTCGTGTTTTTTTTTTTTTTTTTTCGTTTTTTTTTTTTTTTGTTTGTTTTCACGAATTTTTCAGCAGATGCACTAACGCTACAGTATCGAAGTTGTAGTCATGTTATTTGCTAATCTCTGCGAGGGCATCAATCTCCTCTAACATTTGATTTGCTAATTGCCAAAACATTTTTTTTCTATTGTTATTATTATTATTATTATTATTATTATTATTATTATTATTATTATTATTATTATTATTATTATTATTGGATTAAATCTCTCTTTTAAAAGATTTTTTTTTGTATCTACTTTTCACAAATCAGTAAGATAAGATAGATAAACTATAACTATGCATCAGAAAAATTTGTGTTTGATTGTCAGAATAATCAAATGCATTCATATCTCACTTATGCAAATACAACGAGAATAAAAAGTTTTTGCATTTGTTGTTGTTGTTGTTGTTGTTGTTGTTGTTGTTGTTGTTGTTAGTGTTGTTGTTGATTTTTGGGGGTGAGATAGTTATCTTATTTTATATTTTATCGTGTAGTTATAGAATTCAGTGTATTGAATACTCTGTTAATTTTTAGAGAATGTGAAAATATTATTATCATTCTAATTTTTATTTATGAAAATTATCAAAACTATTAATTCCGTTATCATTATTCATTATTGTTATAATAATGATATTTTCAATTTCATCATCATCATCCTCATCATCATCATCATCATCATCATCATCATCAACAACAACAACATTTTTATCAATATTGTCATCATAGTTAGCGTAATCATCATAAGATTTATTATAATTATTTTTTTAAATACTTTGAACATAATGATAACCCTAGTTTACCTTTTTCAGTAGTCTGTGGAAAACTTTTATATATTTTTAGCAGCTTAATCATCATAAGATTTATTATAATTATTTTTTGAAATACTTTTAAAAAAATGCTAACCATAATTTACCTTTTTCAGTAATCTGTGGAAACATCAATGGTTTTTATACATATTTTTAGCAGCTTGTCAAGGTTTTGCCGATATTCTCATCGCCATCGACGACTCTTCAAGCACTCAGAGAGCTGCATCGGGGGGAGGGACAGAGGTGGCGCCGGGGCAGATCGAACTAGCAGAGTACTACATCCAAAACTCGCTGCTGAACACGGCAAACATCAACATTGGTCTCATTGCTCACAGCAATTCCGGCAGACTGCTATCGGGATTTTCCAATGACTCCGTGAGTTTCTTAAGATTTATGTACATTGCAATTATCTCTATTTGTGCCAAATTTTTTTTTTATGATTCACCATGTTTTTAAGTTTGCACAGGAAATTCTAAACAATTCACAACCATTCACAAATCGGCAGCTTCCTACGAAGGAAGTAAAATGAATACGTTGCATTTTCGAACGCATCACAACTATATTTATATAATGAATTTGATAGATGCATTTGAAGCGAGTGTTGTTTTGTTTACTTTCAAGGCAAAGAAAAAAGAATTCTTGTATCTGATATATTCTAGCAATATCTGTTGAATTTTTTACCCAGGTTTCTTTGGCCCCTGCGCACTCTATCTTCTAGCCAGCTTTTCCCCTTTGACACAGCATTTTACGAGCAGAACTTTATCGTATTCTTCAAAACATAAGTTAGTCTTATAGTCGACAATAAAAAAGGTTAAAATCAAAGGTGACTGATATTCAAGTTGAAGTTTTATTTACGACAACATATGCTTGCGCTCTATCAACAGACAGCTCTTAATGCCTCCTTGACGTTCACACCAGAGTATTCCACTAGTAACACAGGCGCAGCCCTGGCAACATCCACAGATCTTCACCTGTCGTCAGGCAGATCAGGGGCTGCAAAGTTCACTATTCTCCTGTTAGACGAAGGCACGACCACACCTTTTACGACTTTTGTAAGCTTTTTTTTTATCTTTTTTGTATAAGAATTATGATATAAACCGGGCCTTGCCACCTGATCTTCAAGTTTTCTCTTCACCGAAGAGCTTCCACCAATGTAAAAATCAAGGACGCTTTAGTTATAGACGATGTTATAAGAGCATTGACATCTTCCTGAGTGAGTTTTCCCTTTCTTCAATATAATATAAATCTAGATAACCCCACATCTTTCGGTTTTGGATTTGTTAAACAAGCTATCTCTTTTCTTTTAGGCCCAAGCTAGTCGTGCCAGAAACAGCGGTGTTTATGTCATACCAGTGGGATTTGGCGACGGTGGAAGTATACCTGTGTCAAACCTGGAGCTTAGTCTTCTTGGAGCCAACAATGCGGCTTTTTTTACTGTCATGAGTGATGAAGAGCTTATCAATCTAGTCGACTCCATCAATGCCATTGCCTGTCCAGGTATTAATTTTTGCCTATTGTTTGTAAACCTTTCTTTTTTCCTCACAACGTAAAACATCGCGTCACGATTTTATTTTTGAACAAAGTGTGACCGTATAAGTTAAATTTTTTCAATACTTATCGTGATATGAATAGAATATAGCAACGATATAAAATTTACAAAGGATAATCAAAATATAAAACGTATTTGGTAACAAGTTGATCTGAGGATAAGGATTGCAATGTTATGACTTTCATCGTGGTATCAACAACATGTTACTTCGAGGAATGCCTTAATCTATAAGTTGGTGAGTATGTTCTTATATATATAAATATATATATATATATATATATATATATATATAATGTTTTGATAATTCTTGTCATTTGAAACACGATATGGTTGGTCATTATGAATAACAATGTCAGTGTTACTGAACCTATCCGTATCTAAATATTTTTCAGGAGCTATTACAAGTGCAACAGAATCTATAACTAGCGCAGCAACGGTCACGTCCACATCGGTTACAACTGAGACCACGTCCATCTCTACAACCATGGTCACCTCGACCGAAACAACGACATTAACTACAAGTACCACCACACAATCAACAAGCGAGATCACTTCGACGTCAACTTTAACTTCAACTGTTTCAACTACGCAAACCGATACTGCAACATCTAGTGATTCTACAAGTAGCACCACGCAAAGTGCATCGGTGACAACAGCACCTTCAGGACCGGCAGGTAAAGTTGCAGAGAGTTGCTATAGTTGTTTTTTTATTTTCTTTTGAGTTCAACATCAATTGAAAATTGCTAGTTTGTTGGGTTTTTTTAAACCACGCGCTGGTATGGTAAATGTTAATCATATTTTAAAAATGCAAATTAGATTGAACGTATCGCAGGGACGAACGCTTCAGGAGGATGTTTAATCTTTACCGATTTTAGTAAAGTTGTTTTTTTAACATACAAATGATCAATTTATTAACCCATGAGGCAATTTGTATTGGAATGTCACAATATTCAGATTCAATAATATGGCATATACGTGAAGACAACTACTACTACTACTACTACTACTACTACTACTACTACTACTACTACTACTACTACTACTACTACTACTACTACTACTACTACTACTACTACTACTACTACTTTTACGGCTATTATTATTATTATTATTATTATTATTATTATTATTATTATTATTATTATTATTATTATTATTATTATTATTATTATTATTGTTATTATTATTATTATTATTATTATTATTATTATTATTATTATTATTATTATTATTATTATTATCATTATTATTATTATTATGACTATGACTAATTCTGTAAGCACTATCATAATTATTTAAACAGCATTGATGTCATTATCCTCATATTCGTCACCATCATTATCATCATCATCATTATCATCATCATCCTCATCATCATCATCATCATCATTTTTATAGTCATCTTTATCAAGATCATCTTAAATATTTTCTCAAATAATTTGAACGTACTGGAAACTACAGCTTACTAGCTTCAGCAGTCACCTTAAATGTTTATGATTTTATATATTTTTTTCGCAGCTTGTCAAGGTTTCGCCGACATTCTTATCGCCATCGACGACTCCTCGAGCACTCAGAGAGCTGCACCAGGGGGAGGAACACAGGTAGCGCCGGGGCAGATCGAACTCGCAGAGTACTACATCCAAAACTCGCTGCTGAACACGGCAAACATCAACATTGGTCTCATTGCTCACAGCAGTTCCGGCAGACTGCTTTCGGATTTTTCCAATGACTCGGTGAGTGTCGCTAAATTTTTGATACATTGCAGTCTCCTGGGAGCCGATGAACCCTTATGTGTCAGAATTTTTTTTTTTCTGACGCGGCCAGTTATGCTTAATTTTCCCTAGAACATTTTCAAACTATTCACAATAATTTAAAAATCATCAACTCGGAATGGGAAAAATGACATAAATCTGTGCTCAATACATCGACTTTGCAGTGTCAAATGATACGCATTGATCTATATTCAGTAAAATAGAAATAATAAAACGGCTATTATAATGTGATAGAAGAAACAAATCATAATACCTGATGCATTCTAGCAAAACCTGGCTAACACCTTCGCCATAAGCTATCTCATCTTTGACTTCCAGATGCTTTAAGTCTTCATTGACACCTGCAGAATAAGGTCGAATTTTTTTAAAACAGATTTGTAGTCTTAAAATCGTCTAACAGTTAAGAATCGAACGAGTTTTTCATTCAAGTTGATTTTAATGACAACATCATGTGCTTGTGGTCTATCAACAGACAGCCCTTAATGCCTCCTTGACGTTCACACCAGAGTATTCCACTAGTAACACAGGCGCAGCCCTGTCAACATCCACAGATCTTCACCTTTCGTCAGGCAGAGCAGGGGCTGCAAAGTTCACCATTCTCTTATTAGACTCAGGCACCAGCAATCCTTTTACGACTTTTGTGAGTTGTTTTAACTTTTTTTTTTAACTTATACCTAAGCAGTTCGTGGTATAGGAACCCTGTCACAAATTGTTCCTCCCTGGCTTAGTTTCATGATATCAAGCAGCTTTCTCTACAGCTCCCAACTAGTTCTCTGAGCCAAAGAGCTACAATAAGTGTATTAATCATGGAAGCCTCTTTCCAGATGGTTCTATCGGAGTAATCGCATCTTATCCATCTTCTCAACGCACACAACTTTTCTCTTTCTGCAATAATTCTAGTCCACTCCATATACTGCAATATTACTATTTTTCGGATTGATTAGACAAATTGTCTTTTTCCTTTTAGGCCCAGGCTAGTCGTGCCAGAAACAGCGGTGTTTATGTCATGCCAGTGGGATTTGGCGACGGTGGAAGCATACCTGTGTCAAACCTGGAGCTTAGTCTTCTTGGAGCCAACAATGCGAATTTTTTTACTGTCATGAGTGATGGAGAGCTGATCAATCTAGTCGACTCCATCACTGCCATCGTCTGTC
Source organism: Elysia crispata (assembly GCA_033675545.1). NCBI lineage: Eukaryota > Metazoa > Mollusca > Gastropoda > Plakobranchidae > Elysia > Elysia crispata. The sequence continues at coordinate 432,304 of JAWDGP010001087.1, read as the reverse complement.
CAGGTAAAATTTACCTTTTGCATTTTTAGAGGTGTTCTTACTTCGTAATCGTTTGCCTCATGATTTTATTCCTTGGATATTCATTACACTACTTTGAATTTTTTTAATACCTATCGTGATATGATTTGACGGAAGGACTTTTAGAAAGTCTACATAAACTAAAAAAGGAGCCAAAATTAAGTTTATGAATTGGTTGGCCTCAGCATTTCGATTGCAATGTTACTACTTCCATTATGTTGCAACAAGATGTTATACTGTCGTAGTTTTTTCCTCGCGAGTTTAATTTTATCTATTTGAGACCCATAATGGGTAGTTAGGGTATTAATAAGATAGCTTTGACTAAGTTTTATTCCGACATAATAAATTTCGGAATTTCTTTCACACCATGTTTGATCCTTATGAATAAAAATGTCGGTATAACTAAACCAACTTGGTCCAAAAATCAATCAGGGGCTATAACAAGTGCCACAGAATCTACCACGAGCGCGGCACCCAGCACGTCAACCTTAGTAACAACTGAGACTCCAACCATCTCAACAACGGCATTAACAACAAGTACCACCACACAATCAACAAGCGAGCCCAGCTCGACGTCAACTTTATCATCAACTGTTTCAACCACGCAAACCGAGAGCGCAACGTCTACCACTGCTCCGCCATCCACAACGACGTTAACTGATTCTACAAGCAGCACCACACAAATAACGGTGGCACCAACTGTTACACCAACTTTTGCAACATCGACCACAACACAAAGTCCAACATCAACAAGCACTGAATCGATGACAATACCACCTTCAGGACCAGCAGGTAAACTTACAGAAACGTTAGTATACGCTGTACTTTCGCCGTTGATACATTTGAGTTCATAATAAATTTAATATAAAAACAAAGAAATATCTGATGTTGAATCTTATAGATTTTATGTGTAGCAGTTGAGGATGGTCCAAAATTTTTCTCATGTATGCAAATATAAATAAGCCAACACATTTTTTTCTGTCCTCAGGTTTTAAAAAGCAAGTTTAAATAATAACATACATAATAAATTGTATGCAGTGAGTGAATAGTTCAGTGATATGCCTAATGTTCACCTCTTTTTTTCACCATTAATTATAAATAATTTACCAATATTATCGGTGAAACCTTTACGATTTATTAGAAAAGTCGAATAATATATATATATATATATATATATATATATATATATATACATATTAAAACAAAACAAAAATTTTTTGTTCTTGTTCTTTTTTTGGTTTTTTTTTTTGCATTTAAAGTCTTGATTTCCATGACATCACTTAATATTTGGGTTAAAGTAAACACAGGTACGAATAATAAAGCAATGTTAGCAGATCATACCAGAGAGAGACTGATTGTTGCTAACTAACACTTGAACAGGCTTTGTGTAAGATAGTATCTATAATGCTGTGTATGAAATTGTTGAGAGTGCGTAGGAATCTCAGTCTATAATCCCAAAAGTTTGCAGTCTGATTACTTTTACACTATTGTCATATTTTCTACCGTACGATCAGCCTGTCAGGGTTTCGCCGATATTCTTATCGCCATCGACGACTCCTCGAGCACTCAGAGAGCTGCACCAGGGGGAGGGACAGAGGTGGCGCCGGGACAGATCGAACTCGCAGAGTACTACATCCAAAACTCGCTGCTGAACACGGCAAACATCAACATTGGTCTCATTGCTCACAGCAGTTCCAGCAGAGTGCTTTCGGGATTTTCCGATGATTCGGTGAGTGTTTCTCAAATTCTTTTATTGCAGGATTTTCAATTACCAAGGCCTTTCTCGTTCGCGACGTACACATTCAGATAAAACGAATGCGATATATATATATATATATATATATATATATATATATATATATATATATATATATATATGTAACTTTACGATTTGTTGCTCTGTGGACTGTGATTATAAAACCAATGTAGATCTAGTTTGTTGGGGGTTATGTTGTTTTTGTTTGAATTTTTTTTTAAGCTAAGCTTAATTCTTATAGGTATTTTAGTACATATAAAGAGATCCAATGCCACTACGCTGCCGATGTTAGGTAATTGAGATGGGTTTAGTTTTAAGTATCATGTGCTTGTGTTCTATCAACAGACAGCTCTCAATGCCTCCTTGACGTTCACCCCGGAGTATTCCACTAGTAACACAGGCTCAGCCCTGGCAACATCCACCGATCTTCACCTTGATACAGGCCGAGCAGGGGCTGCAAAGTTCACCATTCTTTTGATAGACTCAAACACCATTGCTCCATTTACCACTTTCGTAAGCTACTAAAAGGCGTAGAAACGATAATCGACAATCAAAATATCACTTCAACACATTTTACTCATCATTTTGTTTCAGATAATATAATCATAACAATTAATTATGTTTAACACTTCTATGAATTCTCTAAGCATTGTGTTTAAGATAAAAGTTAACGTGTAAATTTGAGAATAAACTAATCTTTACATTTATAACCGCAAAGATGTTCACATCTTTTAAAAAGAAGTATACTCGTTTGGCATAATGTTATACCTTTGTGAGCCACTATTCTTTTCTGTCATGACTGTATTCTTCCTCCTTCTCTTTTTTTCTCCGCATTATGTTAAACAGAAGTAATTCTTCGCTAAGTACTTCGTCAGCCCAGATCGTCTCCGTATCGTTTTTCTTGTCTATTTTTTTTCCTCCAGTCTCAGGCGAGCCGTGCCAGAAACAGCGGCATTTACGTCATACCTGTCGCGTTTGGTAACGGGGGAAGTCCCCCAGTGAGTACCCTTGAGCTGAGCCTACTGGGCGCCAACAACAACGCCTTCTTCACAGTGCGCAATGACGCCGAGCTCATCAACTTAGTAGACTCCATCAGTGCTGTTGTTTGCCCCGGTAAGGAGAGTTTTGCCCTTCTGTTTTCATGCGCACATAGGTCTTCTTTGTGGACTCCAAACTGGCATTTATGTCACACCAATGCCTCAGTTTAAGGGCCAAGATACCAGCTGTAATATGTAGGAGGATATTGTCGAAAAAAAGCTCCTCATTTCAACTGCAACTTTAAAAAAGAATACACAATCAAAGTACTACTCCCGCAGTACTATATTGGTAGAGGTCTCGATTTTGGAAGCAGCATACGTTTATTCCTTTTCAACAACAATCTTCTGATCATTTTAAAAAAAATTAGTGAGTAATATGTGCATGTATGTAAAACATTTTAATGAAAGTTTTTTTTTTAATGTATATTCTTTTTCCTTTACAATTTTATCTTTTGGGTAAATAATTCAATATTTAAGGAGGTTTTGTAATACCAACTGGTTGGTTTTTTTTTTTTTGGTACTTTTCTCCTACTCAAGTTAAATCTAAATTAATTTTTACGCTATTTTTCTGATGTAACTTTCATGTTATCCTTCATTTTAATTATAGGTCCACTACCAACTGAACTTCCAATAACTGGGATGACACTAGCTGAGACAAGTAGTGCTTCCACAACAAACACTGGTCAGTCATCAACAACTTCACCACCAACATCTGAAACAAGCACAACGACAGCGCCGACAACGAGTACTGGTCAATCAACAACAACTTCCCCAACAACATCTGAGACAAGCACAACGACAGCGCCGACAACGAGTACCTCTCCGACACCTACAGTTTCAACAACAGTAACACCGACACAACCTCAGACTATCAGTACAACAGCTGGAACGACTGTCACGCCGAGTAAGTTCAGATATCTTATAGCAGTGTGATGCCCATATCATTATCTCTCTGGCATGAACTTTGGGAACAGAATTTTATAGTACTCAAGATACTCGGTGTTAAATTGTTTCAAACATGTATTTCGATACCATGTTTCAAAACTGTTCAGCTAAGGTGTTATTAAAGTTCATATTTAACCCAAAAAATGCGTGCAAGCTCAAGAAATTATTGCACATAACTTCTTATTGATTTTTGCCATCGCACCATTCCATAGCCTAGAATAGGAAAAGAAATGTATCTTTAACTTTTCAAATTAAGTAACCTTTAATCATAGACTGTGATATTTATACCATCTTAAAGTGTGCAGAAGACATTTTCTTGAAAAGTTTTCATACTTAAGACAGAAGGAAACAGAAAGAATCCATTTCATCAGTCGACTCGTTAGGCGAAAGTTTATTCTTGATAACCAACTTTGATTTTATTATCGAGTGATAAATACAAGCTATTTAAATAAAAAAGTTATTGAGTAAAGACCAAGACATCTTTAAAGTGTCTAGTGTGGTCTTGTTATTTCCTTTAATCATGTTCCTCTAAAAACAATCAGCTTAAGCCAAATTATAACCGGTGTTCAGATTATAAGATTTGACAGGATCTTAGTGTTTTTTATGTTTTTGTTTTCATGTTTTATTTTTTTAAGGTGCTTTTTTGTTTTGTTTTGTTTTTTGTTGTTGTTTTTTTTTTTGGTTGCTTGTTTATATATAGTTTTTAAGATAAGTTGGAATAATTGATAAGAGTGCTCAACTGTGGGAGCATTTCATAGATATAGAAGATCTTACCTTAAATTCTCTGCATACTACACTTGTGTTTCAAGCGGAGGACAAAGGTGTCGCCTGTCCTCATACCCGAAGAGAGCGGAGGACAGGCGACACCTTTGTCCTCCGCTTGAAACGCAAGTGTAGTATGCAGAGAATTTAAGGTAAGATCTTATATATATATATATACATATATATATATATATATATATATATATATATATATATATATATATATATCTTACACAAAAAAATATATGTGTATATATATATATATATATATTTATACACATATATTGTTTTGTGGATGACTAACGACCCGCAGCACTCATAAAAATCATATTTTTTATTTTATTTTTTTTCCAGCCTGCCTTGGCCTTGCAGATGTGGTCATCGCTATTGATGATTCTGCTAGTACCCAGAGGCAGCCTGGTTCTGTCTTGGCACCTGGCGAGATCGAACTAGCAAGGTACTTTGTGGAAAATTCACTGCTTGACGCAGATAACATCAACCTGGCTCTTGTCGCTCACAGTAACACTGGCAGGGTGCTCACCTCATTAACTGCAGATCGGGTAAGAGTCATTTATATAATTTTTTACAATTTTAATATAAGCTGTGGATACCATTGGTTATTACCTCGGATAGCCAAGTTAAAGCGCTCATGGTACATTCACCTTGTGATCTTTTTATCATGTACCCAGGTTTTGAAAACTTATTATTTCTTATTCTAGCTTAAGAGATTGATGGCCTCTAAAAAACACTGACAGAGGTTTACTGTTCATCTGGGCATTGAATTTGTTCCAATTGAAAAATGCTCATCCGAAGTGTTGTATCTTTGCGGACATCGTATGCATTGAAGTAACACAATTCCCTTCAGACGGCTTACTGTGAACATTTTAAAATGCGTCTCATATTGGCACATCTTCATGCTCTATAGCATTGGACCGGAAAGAGGCACAACTCTTGACTTTTTTGCTTCTAATTATTAAAAATAGACTTAGTCTTACTTGCTTGTTTGTTGTTGTTTTTTCTGGTCAAATTGATGTGATACACCCGTTTTTGTTTTGTTTTTGTTTTTTGTTGTTTTTTGTTGTTTTGCTTTTGTTTTGTTTTTTCTTTCAACTACTTTACTCCAATTTTATGCTGTTTTTTTAAATGAGTCCATTCCCTTATGGTGGTATATTCCATTAAATTTCAAGGCTGTCTTGAACAACGCCCTCGACAACATTGTGCCTGAGTTTTCCAGCAACAATCTGGCGGCCGGTCTCCAAACGTCCATTGACCTACTCACCAGCAGCTCACGCTCACAGGCCAGCAAGTACATCATTTTCCTGCTGGATTCAAGGGCGACAGATGCAATCCAGGCTGTAGTAAGTAAATTACTGCCTCTAGCAGAGAGGAGTAAAAAATGCTTAAACATGAAGGGTAAGGTTGGAGCTGTCAACTTAGCGGGGTAGCATTGTTGCCAAAATTTTGCAATTGCTAATGATTTCTCCGATTATCTGAGGTTTGATAGAGTGTTATAAATACAACTGAGTTAAATCTCTCATGAGTCACATCAAGACAATGGCATAAAATATTGAGTTTCTATTTTTCTATCCTATTCGCATGCAAAATTCATGATAGTAATATGCCAGGTAACGCCGCTTTGAAAGGATCCGTCTTATTTTTTTCAATGGACAATACTATTCTAATTTGGTTTCCTTTTTTACCATTGCTATATTTCCAATAACCATATCACACACTTAACATTAAAAAATAAATAAAGATGAAGTTGTTGTTTTTTTTTATTCTATCCGTCTTTTCTTGAGTGACATTTTTGCATAGTTTTAGTTCAATTTCTCTCCATTCAGACAAAACGCAATGTTTGATGCTTTCTAGATTTTATCTTTTATGTTTATTTATTGTCTTGCTCACACCAATCTGTCTAATCAAATGATGTTTATGTGAGTAATAAGCCATTTAGATACCATGACAGAGCAGGAGTCTGTGAATTGAGCGCTAATGTAATGAGTAATAAGCCATTTAGATACCATGACAGAGCTGGAGTCTGTGAATTGAGCGCTAATGTAATGAGTAATAAGCCATTTAGATACCATGACAGAGCTGGAGTCTGTGAATTGAGCGCTAATGTAATGAGTAATAAGCCATTTAGATACCATGACAGAGCAGGAGTCTGTGAATTGAGCGCTAATGTAATGAGTAATAAGCCATTTAGATACCATGACAGAGCAGGAGTCTGTGAATTGAGCGCTAATGTAATGAGTAATAAGCCATTTAGATACCATGACAGAGCTGGAGTCTGTGAATTGAGCTTTCATGTAATTTAGACGAATCTTGGAGTCATCTATAAAAAGAAAGAAAAAGCAGTACATTTTTCACTGACTGAATGTAAATAATAATAGTATATTTCAATGGGTTTTTTTTTTTAGTTGTTGTTTCTTGATATAAGAATAAGATAATTCTTTTTATTTTCCGTCTCCTCCCATGTGAGAAAGGCAGAGGAGAGACACCCACAGACTGTAAAACAAGTCTAGAAATAGTAAAGACTGTTAAAGCGTTACTTCTTTTTTGCTATCTCCTCTCCCGTTTCCGATAGTGTTTTCATATCTCTTCACTCTCCCTTTGCTAGTCTTTTAAACGATGCTGGTTTTGAATGTGATTTTAGATTTTTTTTAAAGCCTTATCAAGCTTTTTTGCCATTGCTTAATGTGCATGTATTTGATCCTGCTAAATCAAAATGCAGACTGAGATATAAATACAATTTTCTTCATCCATCCTGAGTTTGTTCTTCTTTCTTATTTTTTCAATCCAGCTGCTAGCTGGCAGAGCCAGGCTTCTCCGCATCAATGTGATACCGGTGGCATTTGCTTCAGGATTCTTTGTCTCGGACCTGGAGTTGAGTCTGTTAGCCGCGAATGGTGTATCTTTCCGGCGTACAAACAGCGATTCGACCTTGATTAACCTGGCAGCGTCCATCTCGGCTCTCGTGTGCCCGAGTGAGTAGCCTAGCCAGATGCTCTTATTGAAAGTAATTCCCGTAATATTATTCGTCAACCACACAGAGGCTCTCCAGTTTTTACACTTTAACAACATTTGTTTAAGTCTCTTTCGATATACGTGTCCTTCATGCCGCTTCTGATCCGGTCTCACTATTATCATTTATATTTATCTAGCCAGCTTGGTAACACATGTATATATACATATAAATATATATATATATATATATGAAAAAGCCTGTTTCAACAAGGCTCTGCAAAAGCATTTCATTTTCCCCCGACAGTTTAATGCAAATATACATTGAAGTCATTCTATGCGCCCTCAGTTAGGGTGGCCATTATTTTGGTAGGGCGAATCATAACTCTTCAAACATGAAAACTCTATAAGTTTCCTCAAAGATTATTTTGGCACGCTATTGAGCTTATTATAAAACCCAACATTTGCAATTTAGATAAAAGTACAAATTCTCCTATCTATCTCATTTTAATTTTTTTTTCCTTTACTTTTTGTTGGGACAAGGTAATTTAATGGTGATAATTTTTTATAATCGTTTTTGTAAATTTAATTGTAAATATATTTAGTTATTTAATCCTCTTGCTGACATTGGATTTTACTATCAAATTCAGTCAATCAAATACTTTTTCAAACTATCTATTTTTTTTTCATCACGCACCGCTGTTGTTCAGAGTTTTCTTTATCCATTTTTTCGTGATCAGGTGAGATAACAGCTGCCCCACCTATCACCTTCACGGGACCTACTGGTGAGTTTAAAGTTTTAATTCCGGTTAGTAAGACCATTTACACATCACACTTTACTTGGCTGTACTAAACTTCAACCAGATCCTTCGAGAAAAATATCGTGATCAGGTGAGATAACAGCTGCCCCACCTATCACCTTCACGGGACCTACTGGTGAGTTTAAAGTTTTAATTCCGGTTAGTAAGACCATTTACACATCACACTTTACTTGGCTGTACTAAACTTCAACCAGATCCTTCGAGAAAAATATCGTGATCAGGTGAGATAACAGCTGCCCCACCTATCACCTTCACGGGACCTACTGGTGAGTTTAAAGTTTTAACTCCGGTTAGTAAGACCATTTACACATCACACTTTACTTGGCTGTACTAAACTTCAACCAGATCCTTCGAGAAAAATATCGTATCGTTCAAAATAAGTTTGAAGTCTTAGGGGAAGCTGAGGAAGTAGACCAGCAATCAGTTAAGCAAAAAAAAAAAAATTAAAACAGTAACATCAGCGTGGAAGAAGAAAAAATCCTAAGCAGATGGGCAGAGTACATAAATAAAATTATTGAAGACAACTGAGAGGATACAATGTAATGAAGCGCAATTTCGGTGGGCCACCTGTTAAGAAAAGATGAGATCCGGGCAGCAATAAAAAAGATGAAATTAGGCAAAGCAACAGGCCCAGACAGTGTATGAGTGGAGCTTTTAGAAGCAATTGAAGTCTTTTAAGTCATACCACCAAAATACTTTTAGGAATCATAATTCGAGTCACAAACAAAATCAAACCAGAAATAACAGAGGATAGAAAAGACTTTGTGGATGGAAAAGATAAATAAAAGCTATCTATATACTTCGAACTATAATCGAAGGGTATCTGGAAGTGCAAAAAGACGTATTTCATTGACAGGCATTTGACAGAGTGCGACATGATGAGATAGATGAAAAGATTTACGAGTGATTGTACTGAGAACAGACAGCAACAATACGAGTTGTCGGGAATATCTTATTCAAAAAGTAAAGCACGGTATCATACAAGGATGCGTCTTTTCCCCAGACCTTTTCTCTCTCTTCAGTGAAATAATTATTCAAAATTTAGAAAGATTCCCAGAAAGTAAAGTAAGAAGGCACAACATAAACAACTTGAGATACTCTGATGACAATGTGTTGATTTCAGAATATAAAGAAGATTTACAACGATTTATAGACATTGCTGAAGAAAAAAGCAGAAAGCAAGGATTGGGACTGAACAAAAAGAAAAAAAAGACAGAAATAATGTTCCTCAGACGAAACAATGAGTGTCCACAGACAATTTTAAAATAGTTACAAAAGAAACTAGAGGGAACAGGAATGCGGTTCCTACGGAGAATGCTACGAATCTCATGGGCTGCAAAGGAAATCAAAAGAAACATTATTAGGAGAAGCTGGCACAAGGAGATCACTCATAAATAGAATACGTCAATGGTCATGTGATGAGAAGAGAGAAACTGGAACACCTTGTGACACCTGGAATGACTGGAGGAAAACTCAGCAGGGGGAAACAGCGAGGAAAGAGTTAGGTGGACGAACAACAATGGCTAAATGTAGGACGAGTGAAAGATGCACTAAAGGAGAGAGAGGATCGACAGACGTGGAAGGCCATGATCGCCTCCGCTAAAGAACAGGGCACCTGATTGATTGATTGATTGAGTGAGACCATTATTTTGTTATGTTTTAAAATTCGTTAGAATCGGTCACAACTCTATAAACACCGCAATAGAATCTCTAAGTTAATTGTTGGAGAGTTACTTTTATACACATATTGAATTAATTATAGAGGCCAATATTGGCAAGTAGGATCAAAGTGGCCACAACAAAGTAACGCGACAGTTGAACCTTTAGAAAGTCGGGTACACAACCATACAAGTCATGATGTCACAATACTTGAGGTTACGGTGAAATATATAGCGGGACTGGGTAAGCGACGTTTATTAAAGCGACGCTAAGCATGCACAGTTTATGTATACAAAGTTCCTGCACATTGAAGAATTTCTGATAATCTTGCATAAGTAAAGAATACAGGTTCTTAGAACTAAACAGAAACACTAGCTCTATATAGGTTTAGAGTAAGACCAACCCAGCAGTTGCATATGAATAGGGGCTTCAGGGTGCCTTAAAAGTAACATTAGGCAGAGGTTTTTTTTATAATTATTTTGGTACTAGCTGTTGCATATTCTCATGAGTTCTCATGTACTGAGTGAAAATCTAACGGAGATAAGGAGTCTCTAGTGAGCTGCAGATGAGAGAATTTCAGTGTCTTAGCAAGCGACTTCACTGATTTGATGCCTGACCTTCGCCCTTTTATTAAAATAGATTTGAAATTCTCATACATTTTCATTGAAGTCATTGGGTATATGCGAATACCGTTAATATTTTTAGGATAGGACAGTATCTTTGAGTGAGCTATAAAATAAAAAAGAAACGGTTTCCCTACGCACTGAGGAATAATTGTAATGTTTATTATAACTCTGGTCACAATGTCTATCTGTCACACTGACTGACTGACTGGATCGATGGATAGATAGATAGGTTATCTATCTGTCTGTCATACTGTTTAGCTGATTGGATTGTAAGTTCTAAGCCATGTCTAAATGATTTTACATTTTTTTCTTTACTTTTCGGTGGGGTTATAATTTTTTAAATAATAATTGTTCTAATTTATTGTGAATTCATTTAGATATGACATCATCTTGTTGATGCAGGACTTTATAATGGAACTCAGTCAAGCAATCACTTTTATATATTGACCCTTTTTTGTTTCAGAACGCTTTATTATTGTTTCAAAGTTTCATGTACAAAGTGTATTTACCTATTGTCTCGTTATCAGGTGGGACAGCAGCGTCTACCGCCTCCCCTAGCACATCTTCGGAACCCTTTGGTGAGTTACCTATTTGTTCTAATGATATCCCTTCTTTTCTTTTTTCTTTTTTTTTTCCGTGCGAGTATAGTAAGTTTATTTTTTCATTTTTAATGTGATATTTAGGCCAGAAACAGGTTGATGATGAAGTGCGTTGGTTGGTAGTTAAATTTTTACTTCTGTTACTTTCCGTTGCTTTGATGATGCTGTAGGGTGGAAAAAAAATACAAAATATATCTACCTACATAATGGTAAAATTTATCTACATGTGATAGCTATTTTGACGATCTCTTAATACATATGCAGGAAAGGAGAGAATTTGGACTAAGCATGCCTTTATTTATTGATGTCCCCGTTTTTAGCTCCCTGCTCCGCCTTGGAAGTAATCAATTCCATTGCCCACGTGACTGATCCCACCGATGAAGCTAAATTCATACAGGTAGGTTCAGAGCATAAACAACAATAGCTTTACATCGATTTTTTATTTTTTTTTTCTATGAAAAGTTTCTACTGCACGGCTCAATATTCCAACTTTACTTCTTTATTTTTTTCCATTGTTAATGTTTCTTGAAAGTTGCCATGATTTTTGCTTTCGAAAACAACCGCTGTGACTTAAGATCATTTCTTTTTCTTCTCTTCGTTGTAGTGCTACCAAAATTCAAGTGAAGTATCTTACACAAGTCGATTTTGCAAGTTTGGAACTATGTGGAATAATGACTTGGGAACTTGCACTGATCCTGTCACTGTGTCAAATGGTAAATACGGGATTAACAAATAATTATTATCAGTATGAAAATTTGATACATGACAGTTGTTTCATTAAAAGTCTCTCACTGTTGCATGCTTGGCTTCATACTCTTATCAGCCCAGGGAGACGCAATTTTACATGCAATAATTAAATTAATGTTTGTCAGTATTTAAATCTATAAATATAAATGTGCTTGTTAAATTTGAGTCCTTTGCTTCAGTTTTCACTTAAAGCCTATTGGTCTCTAAGGGTTAAACTCTTTCCTCATGCCAACATGTTTGTCGGGATAAAATCACTTTAAATGTCAGCGCCGTCTTTCGAGAGCGACCTAAATTGGTTCATTCAGAGATATAATGCATCAGTATTACAAGGGCCCTTCAATGGTCATCTATCATTTCTATTGGTTGTGAGGCCAGGAGTCTTTGAATTTACTGAAGTTGGCCAAGCAATCGATGCATTCTAAAAACTAGAGTGCTTCCTAAGATGCCAGTTTTTCTCCACTGATGGATTTAACGACCAAAACGTCCTCTCTTTCCGTTTTTCGCTCCATCTCCAGATCCATGCACCAGCCTGGCAGAGGGGAATGTTCACCAGTACGACATATCGTGCAACGCGTACTGGGAGTGCATAGGGTTTTTCACCTATTCCAACGCTACATGCTGTCCCTCAGGAGAAGCCTTCAACGGCACAGATTGTGTTGCAGACGCTAACTGTACGGCGCAGTGTCCGCCACCGCCAGAAGAACAATTCCCACGTAAGTAGAATGCGTTTTTTTTTTCTTTCTTTTTCTATTTTGTGTCATCTTTATTTTCATTTTATTGGGGGCTGAAAAAATTGATATTGCTAAAATCGACCCTCTCTCCGTTCGCAAAAAATACATATGACGGACATTACGTCAAACCATGGCTCGCGCGAAAAACTCTAAACTGGCCTCAGTTACCGATACTCAATGCGAAACCATCGCTAACTTCAATATCAAGTGTTGATAATTATTCTTCTGGCAAAATGTAGGATAATAATTTTATGTTCAGAGTTGCGCAAGTATTGTTGGAAGATCTATTGTGCAAAAGCAACGTGAACGTCAACGCGAAGGATATTTTTTTTTTTTTAATCTTGGTTTGAAAGAGAGCGAAACTAAGAGATTGGGGGGCGGTACCTCTTCAAAGAATTTTAATACAAGAAACAAGCATAATGAATATCGTTATATTTTGATAGGAATTTAAGAGTTTCGATTTGAGTCAAGTAGGAAAATGCTTTTGGTTTTTGTTTCTGCTCCCTTGAGTACAGAAAAACTACTCAAAATAATTTATTACGCCTCGGCGGTGATTTTTAAACATTCTGCACGTCGTGTTTCCAGGACAAACTTTTAATTACAGTATAATTTCTCTCAGACATTTTCTACACGGATAGATCCAGCATCTCTATATTCGGCGTTATCATTTCAGTAAAATGGGGGCCGCTTGAGTGTTGTGAGAAAAATATTACAGCATCTTTTGAACAAAAAGTAATCCTAATGACAGGACTTCTATGGCTCCTAGTACTTCTCCTCCTCTTCCCCTCTTCCCACAATCACTCGCAAATAAATTTAATTTTCCAACAAAAATTGATAAAAAAAAGTTTTAACTTTTTTTCATTACAATATGCCATCAGCAACTACAAGTATGACTCATCTGCATATTCGCTTATTGCAAATGGAGGAAGACTTTATTTTTTTTTTTGTTTACTCGGTATAAACTTTAACATCACTTAAAATGCAAGCTACACCAGACTTAGTTTTAGATGACATCTAGTAGTGTGAATTTAACCCTGATATGTACTAAAAGATGGTAATGTTAGTAAGTACTCACGTTTTAGCTTCCATGTCTTCATCTCTCTCTCTCTCTCTCTCTCTATATATATATATATATATATATATATATATATATATATATATATATATAGTTTGAAGATAAGTTGGAATAATTGATAAGAGTGCTCAACTGTAGGAGCATTTCATAGATATAGAAGATCTTACCTTATATTCTCTTCATATAACACCGGTGTTTCAAGCGGAGGACAGGCGACACCTTTGTCCTCCGCTTGAAACACAAGCGTAGTATGAAGAGAATTTAAGGTAAGATCTTCTATATCTATATATATATATATATATATATATATATATATATATATATATATGTATGTATCTTCCTATCTATCTCTCTTTTATTCCATTCACCGGTATATCTGAATCAAGTTGCACTTAATGCTAAAAGTCCTGTTTCAAAACACAAACAATAATTATTTGCAATGCATAGTTCCGTTTCATTCCAAGCTATCCTATGGCATTCAAAATTGCAAGAAGCCCGTTTTGAAATTTTTCTTCTTACCAATCTCCAGTTTACTGTCCATATGTGGTCTCTCCTGCGGGACCTGAGTACTACAGGGTGGTCACAAATGAGTTCTACATTGATAAAGCATGCCCGTCAGGTTTGCTCTTCAACTTTGATCTTTGCTACTGCAACGGATCTGCCACAGACTGTAAGTGTGAACCTATATCTTTCCTATTCTTTTAACAGAGAGAGAGAAAGAGAGAGAGAGAGAGAGAGAGAGAGAGAGAGAGAGAGAGAGAGAGAGAGAGAGAGGCAGACAGAGAGGGGGAGAAAGACAGACAGACAGACAGACTAACAGAGATAGACTGAGAGGGAGGGAGAAAGAGGGTTAGGGAGAGAGAGAGAGATAACAGTCAAGTCTTTACGAACGATGGAAAATTTTAAATGGGTTTACATAACGTAATAGTGGTCGCACAAAAAATTCAATATCAGTGGCGGTAGTAAAAGTAATTGAGGTAGTAGTAGTAGTAGTAGTAGTAGTAGTAGTAGTAGTAGTAGTAGTAGTAGTAGTAGTAGTAGTAGTAGTAGTAGTAGTAGTAGTAGTAGTAGTAGTAGTAGTAGTAGTAGTAGTAGTAGTAGTAGTAGTAGTAGTAGTAGTAGTAGTAGTAGTAGTAGTAGTAGTAGTAGTAGTAGTAGTAGTGGTAGTAGTAGTAGTAGTAGTAGTAGTAGTAGTAGTAGTAGTAGTAGTAGTAGTGGTAGTAGTGGTAGTAGCAGTAGTAGTAGTAGTAGTAGTAGTAGTAGTAGTAGTAGTAGTAGTAGTAGTAGTAGTAGTAGTAGTAGTAGTAGTAGTAGTAGTAGTAGTAGTAGTAGTAGTAGTAGTAGTAGTAGTAGTAGTAGTAGTAGTAGTAGTGGTTGTGGTGGTGGTAATGATGGTGGTGGTGGTGGTGGTGGTGGTAGTGGTAGTAGTAGTGATATTATTGGCAGAAGTAATATTTGTGTTAGTAGCAGTATTAGGAGAAGGAGGAGAAGGAAAAGGAAGGTTAGAAGAAAGAGAAGATGCAGTAGCAGTAACAGTGGTAGTAGTATTACCACAAGCAATAGTATTAGCATTAGCTGTAATATTAGCAGCAGTAGGAATAGTGGTATCAATAACAGTAGCATTCTTAGTAGTCCTAGTTTTATGATGAGGATTACAATAAAGACAAGCGAAAGGAGGGGGATAATTGTGATTATAATAATGGCATTGATGAGGGAGAGAAGAAAACTGGATGAAGTGGCATAGGTTGTTGATCATTATAATGTTTTCCTTCTCTCGTCATTTTCAATGTTTACAGCCTGTAGTGAGGATCTCCGAGTGACATTTGAGAATCAGACCATTGTGGACTATTCAAAGAACCAGCAGCGGCTCACTTTGTATCCTATGGCACGGATGTTTGCATTCCCTAATGATACAACAGTAGCGTTTTGGGGACCTAACTACATCATCGCCTCAGGCTTCGCCAACAAGGAGTTCCGCAAGATATCAGCTGTCGTGGGCTTTGAGCCCACCGGCGCTACTAATGAGTGAGTGCGAAACAGTAAAGATTAAAATAAAGATATGTGTACTCGAATTGTATCATGCGCAAGAGGTTTATGTTTGCTGACTAAAATGAAGAAATAAAAAAAAATAAACTTTCAGCCCTTTCAGAGCATGGGTCGAGGAAAGTCATTCGGCGAAAATTTACATTTTTATTCAGCAATCGTTCAAGTTCCAATACGTATTTTTCAAACATGATTAAAAAAAATAGTTGTATGGATATTTTTCCATGGCCTCTAATCCTCCCTTAAACAAAATCATGAAAATGCTAGTGCGTTGGTCTATTTAGAATAGAAAGAATTGTCAAAATAATTACTCTATTGTATCCAATTCTTAAAGCTGTGTTGGCTTTCAGTAATTCTTTATCCTTTATGTGCACTTTTATGATTTAAATCTAAAAATATTAAGGGCAATATGCAGCATCAATGAAAAAATATAATGTACTACTTTTTTGCTTATTATTTATCGTTACATTGCAGGGTTTTATTGCTGCTTTTTTCTAACAGAAGTCAACTTATTTTAGAGCAATCCTATATGTTTGGCATTATAATCTTTCTAGCCAGGTGTTACTCCACAATGGTCCAGTAGGCGATCCCCTTGGGCCATCAGTAAAGATATCGATCACTGACAGCTCAACCTCTGGGGTTTTAGATGTGATGTTTACCCTTGTCCTGACACTGGACTCCGCGGCGGATGCGGTTCCGTTAAATATCTCCGTCCAGGTAGAGAAACAGCTTGGCTTCAATTTATTTTTTTTTTTTTTTTGTTCTCATTTTCATTAAGTTTCGTGGTTCGATGATGAAAGAGAATGAAGTGTTAAGGTTATTTAAAATGAATAATATACATTTACATCTTTTTTTATGTTTCTGGTGTATTTAAAATTTTTTATAATATTGGAAATCGAGTTTTTATGCCTTTTCCTTCTTTAATTATTCGTTTTAAATTCAAAAGATAACCGATTTTTCTAAAATCGCAATAAGATGAAATAGACTGAACCTTTCTTGATCTTCGATGTTTATGAATCACCTGCATCGTTCAAATTTAGATATCATTGCCTATCGGTTAGATCGCGCTCTTAATTCAGGTAAGATTTTATTACCAAGGTCTTAAGCAAAACATTTTGTTCCGTGTTTCTCAGCTTCTTGTCACTCGTGTAGGCAACGACCCTTTTTGTTTAAGAGTTGATTGAGAAGTTTAGATTTTAGAGGTGATATATTATTGTACATTGATGACGTGTTCAAAATATCTTAGTTTCTGCCAAATTCCATTTGGACAATTGTAGCGATGAGTCATGCAAGCTAAAGATCCCTTATCGTCCTTATCTTCCTCTCAGAGAGGTGGGCCAATAGAGGCACGTTTGATGTACACTGGGACGGAAGTGACTGCTACAGTTCTTAAAAGTGGAGTTCTTGTCGGCAGTGCAACTCGTATGCCGGCTTTCATCGACGGTAAACAAAAAAATATCACCATAAGTTATCATAACATCCTATCCTCTCATGAGTGTTATTTTTGTTTTTAATTTTGAGAATCAAGTGTAATGATTGTACACACATGATAATTTATCGGTTAGGTATTATTTTCCTTTTATGACTGCGTTTCAAGCTGCATTTAATAGATAACTATTGACTCATCTTATATTGGACAAATTGGCAATATTTTTTTGATTCAAATGAAAATATATGAAAGTATTCTTAAAGTTGAACCTTTGTATTTCATAATCAAAAAGCATATTTTGAATTCACAGATTCCGTCTCTCTACGTAAAGGGGCGTTTAACATTGGTGGAGGAGGATGTCTTGGGTGTAACAACTTTGTGGGCAGCATGGACTATGTAAGGCCTTGAAGAATCCATCATGATTTAAGTACCATTACCAGTCGCATACACATAAATCTTTTTCCTCAAAGTTATGCATCGCCTTCTAAGACAAACTGTTATACATTTCGTTTTGATCAATTGATATCTTTGTACGTGAAGAATCACTGTTTGCTATGCGTATAGAGTGAAGTATTTGTTGCTTAATTTTCCAAGACGCCAATTATTATCTCTGTTCGGTTAAAATTCTTTCCTTTGCCTTTTTATCTGAAAATCACATGTGACATTGTACTTTGTTATATATATTTTTTTGTATCATGCTTTCTTCATTGTTAATAGTATTGCTTAATATCTTGGATTAATAAGTTTTAAATGTTAAGACATTGTAGTTATTAATTTTAAAAGGCTAGTTATGTAGACAGTTCCTATAGACCTCTCACTTAAGTGAAGATTCTCTTTGCCTTTTCCCTTTCCCTCCAGGTTTTAATTTTCAGCGTGATAAAACATGAACTGCGGGCACATAATCATATTGTATCTTACACCAATTCTTTAATTCATAGCCAGTCTTGGTAAACTCTGCTGTATCTGAAGAGAGTTAAGGTGTTCCTCCTCCCGCCCTTACCTAGGTCAAGGTCTTCGACTGCGTGGCTGACGCGGCTGATCTCGGAGAATCCCCAGCAGTTGGCCTGCAGGATATTCTGACTCCACGAGATACAAGCATCATGTTCCCAACTCCTGCTGCCCAATATCTGCCCGCTGCAACCACTCCCTCGCAGACAGACAACCTCGGTGAGTAATAATTGTTGCTGTTATCATCAACAGTTTGAGGGCCTCCTGATTATTCTAGGCCATTCGAGTAGTCCATGTAGGATTAAATTGTACCAAGGCCTTCTATTTAGTAACTATGGAAATGGCATTGGCTGTACACATACAGCACTTGATATGAAAGTCTTTTTAAAAAAAAAAGTAGGCTTAGTAACGAATATTTATTTCAACTTTTGAGCCCCTTTTCTTCGTTATTCTTTCTTTCAATTAAATCATTAAATGATTCTTATTTTTTTGCTTGGCACTTTGTTTTCATGATTTGTTTAGGGTTCAATTTTTTTCAATTAATTTTGAACACCCAAAACGTGAAAGTGATTCCTTATGCAAGAGACTGTGATCAATTATTTCTTAGTTGTTTGCTTCAGGCTTACCAATCTTTACCCCTATAATGTAGAAGCAATAGATTCTTGTACAAATTTTATGCTCGAACAAAGTGTGCAAAAACATATCTATCTCTCATATATTATTTAATCACATTGAAATACTACTGGCTTTTTTTTTTTTTTTCACCGTAAATCTTTTCATTTATTTTTTTAATTTTTTTTTGCACGGGGCTTTTTTTTTTTAATTAAATTCTCTGTAAGTGGAATGAGGCATATAAAGCAGTAGAGAATTCCATGAACCATACATCAGTGTTCGTTTTGTTTTTCTTTTTCTTTTGTTCCAT
Organism: Elysia crispata; assembly: GCA_033675545.1. Taxonomy (NCBI): domain Eukaryota; kingdom Metazoa; phylum Mollusca; class Gastropoda; family Plakobranchidae; genus Elysia; species Elysia crispata. The sequence goes on along the minus strand of JAWDGP010001087.1, from coordinate 413,222 downwards.
AAGCACAATGCACATACGCGGAGTTTTTCAACGGAATCGCACACGTCCCGTATTCTGGAGACTGCGGGAAATTCCTGCACTGCGAGATCGACAATTTAGTCACGTTCAATGTCACAGTAAAGGATTGTCCATTCGGGACAATGTGGAGCTCTGGGCAAGAAGCATGCAGCAGACCTTTCGAGGCAGAGTGCGGTAAGTTCAGTGGCAGATGAAAGCGACTGATCACGTTCAAAATGGCGGGATTCTTTTCCCCCGGCTCTAGTTTTGTTTTTTATTGTTTTCTTTTTCTTCTTCTTTTCCTTACGTTTTCCTGTCTTCCACGATGATACCTTGAATGGGTGACGTTAGTGTCTTGATACGATTTCCTGATCGGAAAATTACGTTTATTGACAAGATTTTCTCATGTCTTAGCGCTGTACCAAGCGTTCAAAATTATAAATATAAATGTAAATGTAAATAAGACAGTGCTGTTTGATCGCAAAAGATCACAATCAGAAAAAAAAAATTGGCTCGGTTAAAAACATATCTGTTTCAAGAAAGTATTAATATCAGAGACCAGTAATACCCTCGGCGAAAATCTTCATGGCATAGATCTAGGCCATGACATTTTCAAGAGCCGAGAAAGTTAGGTCATGACGTCACCGATCGCAGTGGACTGGTTCTGAAATAAAGTTCATTCAATATAATTATGAATCAACCAGCATGTAAAGATGATTGGCGTTTTATATAGTCACGTTTTCCAGCGATTATTTCTACGTCATTCAGATAGTGAATTCATCAATTGGACTCGACTGCGTTGATTTTGTCTTCTACATAATGTGAATAATACCGTAGAGAGTATTGTTATAATAATGTAAACGTTTTTAATGTTTCGTGGAGTGTATGTTGAAAGGGAGCAGGCGAGAAACTACGAGTGTTTGTAGGTAAGCCGTCAGAATTAGTGAATAAGAACTTGCGTTATAGCCAGCATATTGATCATCGGTTATGTGGATTTACAAAAAAAAAAAAATCACAGAAGTACATTGCGTCTTGGACGCAATTGACAATTGTCATATATTTATGGCCACCAGATGGCACAGTTCTTAAAAGAAAACGATTGCACCCAACATGGAAATTTGTTCCTCCTTATTTAAAAGTAAGCATTGAGTAACTTACTTGAAAGACCGAGTAATAACTGGATACTGAGGAAACTTGCAACAGCAGTCTTTCGCTTGCAGCTAAAAAAAAACAACCCCTGAATAAAGGTATAAAAAGTCATGAAGACCTCTCTTCTAAGTTCTTTCTAAAGGAGCTTTTATTTTTTCTCAATAGATCCCTGCAAAGGAACCAGTGACAACGCTCGCTTCCCTTATCCGCGGTACTGTCAAGCATATTTACAATGTGCTGGAGGAGTGTCTGAAATAAAGTGAGTGCCTCATTATTTTATTCTACTTTTTATACTTTCTCTCTTACCAACTTTTGGTGTTCAAGCAACTATGCTAAATGTTGTAACACAACAAAGGGTCTTGTAAGATTTCAGTAACAGGGCCTATTTTTAGCATAGTTAGAATGAGGCTTTTGTTTTATTTATATATATATATATATATATATATATATATATATATATATATATATATATATATATATTATATGAGCATTTTTTACTGCAACTTTCTAGCTTTTGCGCGTGATTTTTAAGGCCGTGAAATAAAAAAAAAATGTTTCTAAATTCAAAGAACAAAGGTTTTAGAAGAAAGAAGTATAGGGGAGGAAAGAAGCAGTTTCGTTGATGCGATTCTTGATGCAGATATTTTTCAGGCGTGAATTTCTTTTTAATCTTTTCATTCCTTTTTGTCATCATACTTTTTTGATTAAAAAAAAAAAGTTTCTACATTTTAATTGCACTTTTTTCCCTTCCTCATTATTATCAGGTGCTGTGCTGACAATGAAATTTACAACGAAACATCTGGATGTGTTGTTGACACGCTAAACACCTGTAATAACACCTGCACGATTGAACCGGATCCAGGTACGTGGCAAATCCTTTTGTTTAGAGTCTTAAATCTGACTATAATTATCTTTACCAAACATGACGGATGTGAACATTATTTATACTTCTCTAATTATTTGTTTGTACAACCATTGTTCTCACGACATTTGAGTTTCTTTATTAATTTTATTTCCTCGTCTATTGTCTATCCACTCAATATGTTATGTCTTCTATCTGCCGCTCTACAGTTTTGCCAAGTTCGATTCTTTTCTCTTATCTCCTCAGTTTCGTTTCTTAATATTTATATTATGTAACTATTCATAATATATCAAATAATATATATCCATCCTGTAATTCAGTCTGTTTATCAATCTGTCTGTTCGGTTTTTATTCCGCCCTTTAATAGTTTTTTTTTTTTTTAACTTTTTTTTTTAACTTTTTGTGAATTAGTCACGATTTTACCTCGAATTTATTTATTTTCATTAGTAGCATATTATCTTTTATAGTAGTCAAAACTGTTGGGAACGAAAAAAATGTCTTTATTTTTTTTTTCCTTTGTTTTTTAATTATTTTTTTAAATCAGTTTTAACATGTCTGTCAGTGCCGTTTGGAATGCATTGTATTTGCAGCAAGCAGGATCATCATCGCCAACATCATCATCATCATCATGTAATCCAGAACTTTTTCTCCTGGTCGACCTTTATTTCTCTTTGCCACTGCGTTTATTGTTGTTATCAAATGTTCTAGATTATGTCTTCATATAATAGACCGAGGAAATTCGTCTGTTGACTGCGTTTTGCGTTTTTTGTCAGCATGAATGTTTTATATTTTACGTACTGCTCTTAACTCAAAAAGGACAATATAAGAGAGAGTTGTTTTTTTATTATATAGATATAAATAAAAAAGACAAAACACGTGATCTGTCTGTAGCGTACACATTACTTAGCAACGCTTATATAATTTTCATAATTAATGACTAAATGGTAGTAACACAAATATAGAAATAGTTTTGATAAAATGAGTTGATTTTTTTAAAATCCATTTATAGGATTTTTCTAACCGAATGTTTAGCAGTTTTGTCGTTCCCTTCCTCAGCGTACCTGTGTTTCTTGACCAACTCATCTCAAGGAGAGGGGTTTTACTACGATCAAGTCGCGGAGGCCGACTTTCCCTGTCCCCCTGGACTGGGCTTCAACACCACTGAATGCGCCTGCTCGAACGTTATTGGTGACACAACCACAAGTAAGCTCAGAGTTTGTTATTGTTCAAGACTTGGCATGTTTGCCTTGTCCTGTTTTCAAGATTTTTTTTTTTCAGAATTTGAAATGTGGTTATCTCGGATGGGAGAACAAGAAAAATTGTTAAGTTCTCTGCAACCCCACTCACTCACACACCCACACACACACAAATGATCGATATCCTGAAAGATTCTTTATGATGATCATTGTATAAACTTATATCAGCCTAGCTCTGTGTTTTGCTCTTAATTAGAATTTACGAATCAACATGTGAGATACAGAATAAGAATATTCCATATTGGTCATTGGTATGCTAAATGCTATCAAGAATATAAGATTTCGCTTCTTTAATCTGTAAAGTTCGCTTGATAATGCCAGTTAACTATAAGATCTGAATATTTGACATATGTATTTATCAAAACCTTCTATTTGGAGCTGACATCTTTACCCTAGGACATGCCTTCAGTTACTTTTTTTCTTTCATTAATAAAGTAAAAGCAATCAATGTAATCAGTATATCTTGTTTGTAAACTTTTGAAAAGTCTGGAGTAATACACGTTGGCATGTTTGTTTCTATTTACACAAGTATTCCTTTTTCTCTTTTATCAAGAGAGTAGAAGCAACAAAATTAATTAGTATATCTTGTTAGTAAATAAGGTCTGGAGTAATACACGTTGGCTTGTTCAGTGTCTATTTACATACGAGTGAACAATCGGGAAAAACAGCTATAGTAAGCTGTCAAAATTTACTTAGCTAGTGAATTTCGTCGATTTCTTCTTTATCAATATATGCATAGTATTTTTGCACATAAGCTTGTTAGGTTGAAACATAGAATAATGTCAAGTAACCAGGAGATAATCATAGTATGACTTTTTTATGTTATATAGATTAAGATAAATCTAACTAGTGATCATGACAATACTCAACAGGGGGTCGAAGGAGAAGAAAAGAGGTGGAGAATAGAAAAAGTAAGAGGAGAAGAAAAACGAGTGGAAGGAAGGGTGGAGCAGGTGAAGGAGATCAAGAAGAGAATAAATAAAGGGAATGGAAAAATGGAGGATGGAGAAAAAGATAATTAAAGAGAGTAAGAAGAGGAAAGAGGGAAACATAAGGACTGTTGCTTTTTCTTTCTTTTTGTTTTCTTTTTTTTTTTTTTGTTGTTGTTGCTTTTGTTGTTTTCTTGTTGCTGTTGTTGTTGTTGTTGTTGTTGTTGTTGTTGTTGTTGTTGTTGTTGTTGTTGTTGTTGTTGTTGTTGTTGTTTTTCTTACTGGTTAATCATTAGTTCATTTATTTTTACTCATGACAGCATGCAGTCCATATATCGACATTGGGTTCGATTTTTCGGAGGTTGTAGACTTATCTTCAAACAAGTTTCAAGTAGATTCTGGCTTCATCGCAATAAATGGCAATGTTGGCGATTTCTCCGACAATAGAGCGTTTGTGATAGTGTTTGGCACGGCAAATGTGGAATACTTTGGCTCTCAGTTTGGAATGGCCGTGAACTTTACAGCACCAAGGTGAGTATAATCATTAGTTTGGTTTAGAGAAGTAGGTGAGTGTTCAAAATACTGCAGTTTTTTTATACACGAGCCAATAATCGTTCTTTTTCAGTGCTGGTGTGTGATTTTAAACAGAAAAAGATTTTTAAAAAGTAACTAGAGATCTTCACTGAGCGTTTTCTCTTTTTTTTTTTTTTCTTTTTCTTGCAGAAAATTAAAATAATTTATTTTTATGTTGTGTGCTTATGTGTTAAAGTTGACAATCTGTATATTAATAAGAATATGTCTTTCAGGTGATAAGATATACTTGTCTTTGCACTATGCTTATTCTGAAATTTGAAAACGCTTAAACAGTTTACACTATCTGGTTTGCATCTGTTTTATTCTAATGCTTTTGTGTGTTCTTTCCCTTTGGATTTCTCTTGTCGTTTTCACTTTTTTAGTTCCTGTCTTCAAACTGTGCTGTAAAAAAAAAGTTTCTTTTTATGATTGAGCAGCATAGTAGCTTAGAGGTTTTTAAGTCAAATGGATTGTTAAGGAATGTAGTACCTAAATAAGATAGTAAGTATTAAACTTTATAGATCAACGTTATTCCCTTCGTTTCAAGCAAGAGCTATTATTAGAAAAAGTGAAAAATAAAAAAAAAATTTTAAAAACCCTTTCAAATTATCATATGCTTTCTTGTTTCCCGGATCAGTCATCGAATTTGTCATTTGCATAATAACATGACTAATAGTCGTGGCTGTTAAAACATGTCCAACAGTCCGCTCAATCTACTTGTGTTGCGATGGAGGCATTCCATGCATACTTTATCCTGATGCGATTCGCCGATCGCCATTCTCCATGTGCTAAGTCTCTGCTAGAACACGTTATAGAGACTTTTATAATTAAGGCATAATTAAAAAGACAATAGACCAGTCGTTGAACTAAATAATTTCTTTCCTCTGCTTGTTTTATTTGGGAGCAGCCTGCTACATCTTTATATGCTGATAAGGAAAACAGAAGAAGCGCTTCATATTTACATAGGTTTTTTTTAATTAACAGTTTGACCATATTTGTTCATTTTAAATAAATAGTTGATCTACAATTAAAATTTAAAAAATGCCAATGTCGTTTTTTTTCCTCCCAAAATCAGCTCCGTTTCTGGAAACCAAACGCTTGTCTATAATGGTGCGATAGGTTCTGAGACAGCATCTATTCAGCTGAGCATAAGGAGCTCTACTTCATCCACCATTACTGTCTCTTTCCTTATTCTCACCGAAGCTGATACAAGCGAAATTACTCTTGACATGTCTGCCTCGGTTAGTTTTACGTTATTTTCTTTTACTATTCGTTTTCTGTTTCGGTTGTTCCCCTTGTTCTTGTTGTTTCATTTATTCGCATTTTTTTTAAATTTGACTCGTGTGTATTTTCCCCCCTCATTTTCTTTTATGAATCTGTTGTTGTAATCTTTATGCAATAACTCTGTACCGATTTCGATATATTTTTTTTTATTTTCATTACATTTTTTCGACAAATTTCTGAAACAGCAGCTTTGTCTCGGTGAAAATTAAGAAGTTATAAACTCACGTAGACCTCATATAATTAACTGAGGCATTCTAAATATTTCTTGTTTGCCGGTAGGCCTTATCTTGATATTTTTTTTTACTTTCATTACACTTTATCGTCAAATTTGTGAAACAGCAGCTTTGTCCCGGTGTAAAACTCACGTAGACCGCATATGATTAACTGAGGCATTTTAAATATTTCTTTTTTGACGGTAGGCCTTATCTTTAATTAATTTTTTATAACCGATTATTCAGGCTGGTCTAACTTCTTTAATTTTTGCAAAGCACACCTCTTCCTTCCTTTTACCATCATTTGGTGTCCGATTTATGGAACTTTCTAAGTAATTAATAGAAAGAGGAGTGCAGTTAGAAGAACAACAAAAATGAGATGCACAAGACAGCTGTTTAGAAAAATAACTTTCAATCAACTTTATTGATCAATGGTCTGATAATAATTGTATATTTTGGAATTTCAAGCGTTTATCACGGCTTTACGTTCTGTATGATTTTTTTTTTAAACAAAACAGAGCACTGGAGCCATTTACACCACTGTAATATACGATGGACTCAAAGTCACTGCTAAAACTGTATCAGATTTGGGCACACAAGTTGCTACCAGAGCTGCCACGGGTAAGACGGTTCAGTTCTCTTCATAGCCAATATTTAAAGGATGATTTTTCTTTTCAGTTATAGTAGTGGTAAACCAGCAAAATCGGTGAGAGCAGTAGTAGAAACAATAGTAGCAGCACCAGCAGTAATAGTAGTAGTAGTGGTAGTAGTAGTAGTAGTAGTAGTAGTAGTAGTAGTAGTAGTAGTAGTAGCAGCAGCAGCAGCAGCAGCAGCAGCAGTAATAGCAGTTATAGTAGAAGTAATAATAATAATAGTAGTAGTAGTTGTAGTAGTAGTAGAAGCACCAGCAGCACCAGCAGCAGTAGTAGTAGTAGTAGTAGTAGTAGTAGTAGTAGTAGTAGTAGTAGTAGTAGTAGTAGTAGTAGTAGTAGTAGTAGTAGTAGTAATAGTATTAGTAGCAGCAGCAGCAGCAGCATCAGTAATAGTAGTTATAGTAGTAGTAATAATAATAATAATAGCAGTAGTAGTAGTAGTAGTAGTAGTAGTAGTAGTAGTAGTAGTAGTAGTAGTAGTAGTAGTGGTAGTAGTAGTAGTAGTAGTAGTAGTAGTAGCAGTAGTAGTAGTAGTAGTGACAGTAGTAGTAGTATCAGCAGAGCAGCAGCAGCAGCAGGTAGTAGTAGTAGTAGTAGTAGTAGTAGTAGTAGTAGTAGTAGTAGTAGTAGTAGTAGTAGTAGCAGCAGCAGCAGCAGCAGCAGTAGTAGTAGTAGTAGTAGTAGTAGTAGTAGTAGTAGTAGTAGTAGTAGTAGTGGTGGTGGTGGTGGTGGTGGTGGTGGTAGTAGTAGTAGTAGTAGTAGAAGCAGCAGCAGCAGCAGCAGTAGCAGTAGTAGTAGTAGTAGTAGTAGTAGTAGTAGTAGTAGCAGCAGCAGAAGCAGCAACAGTAGTAGTAGTAGTAGTAGTAGTAGTAGTAGTAGTAGTAGTAGTAGTAGTAGTAGTAGTAGTAGTAGTAGTAGTAGTAGTAGTAGTAGTAGTAGTAGTAGTAGTAGTAGTACCAATAGCAAAGTAATACAAGCACTAAATGTAGACTAAGCAATAATGGCCATTGTTATCGTAATAGTGAATCATGATGAGGAGAAAAGCACGGCGTCGAGCTTGAATATTTGCACTTATCACAATCTAAACACCAACGCATTTTACACGTTTATTTTGTCTCTTCAACAGGCAACGTTTTGAGGAAACAGGGAGCTGTGAACATCGGATCTGGTTTGTGCTTTGGTTTCCCTTGTGATCCTTTTTCCGGCCAGATAACCAGCGTAAGTACTCGTTTTTATTTGTATTTTGTTCTCTTTTTTATGTAGTGATATCTTGGCTTTTTTTTACCTTGCAATATCATTAAAATCTAGGAAATAATGTGAAATGTAGGCATGTTTTGAAAAAATAAAATTAAAACGCACAATAATTGGCTATGCTATGAAAACTATGCTTTTGTTAATATGAAGTTATAAGAGATGTGTTAAGTAAGAAAATAAATAAGTGTGACATGTAATTAATTCTTATTTGAAAATAGAAAGAATGGCGAGTCTAAAACTTGTACATCACAATGGTAGAGAAAACTACCTTCTGCCTCAATGAACATTGCAAACGTGGACTTTCTAAGAGTTAAAACTGGAAAGTGCAATACCTTAATCGATCTGAGTTATAGTGATAAATGAAAAGTGAGAAATGTTTATTTTTTATACTTTTATAACATAATTGTATTGAATTAATTTCGTAAAATACATTTCTTCCTCCCTTCCCTCTCTCTCTCTCTCTCTCTCTCTCTCTCTCTCTCTCTCTCTCTCTCTCTCTCTCTCTCTCTCTCTCTCTCTCTCTCTCTCTCTCTCTCTCTCTCTCTCTCTCTCTCTCTCTCTCTCTCTCTCTCTCTCTCTACCTCTCTCTCTCTCTCTCTCTCTCTACCTCTATCTCTCTCTCTCTCTCTCTCTCTCTCTCTCTCTCTCTCTCTCTCTCTCTCTCTCTCTCTCTCTCTCTCTCTCTCTCTGACTCTGTTTTTTCATTCCGTTTCCTTTTCGGTCTCCCTCGTTCTCTCTCACCCTCTCTATTTTTTTTCTTTCTTCCTTCCCTCTTCTATCTATATATCCATCTCTCTCTATTTCTTTTCAACGTATTTATATAGTTGTGATAGTATTAATTGTGTATTATCTATGATTAGTCAATCTTGACATTATCCGTTTATATATCTATTAATCTATTTGTCTATTTATATCACTTTCCGCACCCGATCCACCTCCTTTTTTTCCAACTACTCTGTTGAGATGTGTTTTTTTTTTCTTTTAATCATGTCTCTGTGATACGCATTTGCAGGTCAAGATGTATTTGTGCACCCCAACATTTTGAAGATGCATACATGACTGTTGATTTCTCAAAGTGAAAATTCTACAGTGGCGCCTGTCTAACATCATTATTTGAATAGGAAATCATTCCTTAAATATGCTGACAACTCTAATGAAAATGTTTATAAAAGAGGAATAAAATCACGGGTTTGTAGTCTCTGATTATTCATTGTTTCTCCGTTATATCTAATTATAGCTCAAAATATACCAAAATATTATGCGTTGAGTTATAAATTTAAAATTTTGATATAAATGTACTAATTAAAATCTGAACGTAAATAAACAAGACAGTTCTAGTGTTGGAACTTTAATGAACTTGAATAACCCATGTGCAAACTGATAAATCTTGAAAGTCGTAAATATTAATAACGTGCTTGATAGCATAGATGACAGTTGCTGCTTTATGTTCGCTTGTTTACATAGATAGACCTACATGTTTAATTATTCTTTTTTATCTAGATTTTTTTTTAATGTCAACGGTATTCCTTTAAACTGTAGTCATACATTTTATCCATTGGCTACTCCACATTGTTTTTGAATACTTAACCTTTTAACTATTAATACTTTTTCATCTTGCAACCTTACGGCGCCTTTTTATGCTTGATACACAGCCAGTAATATTTCATTATGCAATCCCTAGAAAATTGTGCAAGGTATTAAAAAGTTCTATATCTATTGTATTGTATAGCTTATTGGTTCGTTTATCACTTTCCTGAAATGTTGCAGCAGTTTACATACTTTCACATGTGACAGATATCTAATCATAAAGCCGTTTCCAATGCGACTCCCTTTAGTTAAAATTATCAATTAAAAGTTTCGGTCACTGTTATCTCTGTCCTTCTTACTCTAGTTGTTAATCTTTCTGTTGTGTCACGAGATACCATTTTTTTTTTCAAATTGGGTCTCTTCTTTTGTTACTTTAGTTGGTTTTAGCTGTCAATATTTCCTTGTCTTCTCTATAGATTTTGAAAATGTTTAAATTATATATCAAGGGAATATGAAAGTAATATTCATGACCTTACAGACAAAGGATAAGATAGATTTTAACTTGAATTGCTGAAGCTTTAGTCAGTTGCAGTTTAGGCCACAATGTAGTGAGCTCTTCTAACCTCACGTCATATCCGGTGAAATAACTCGACAAAGATTAAAATTATTTAAGTATCATTCATGAGAAGAGGTACGTGTTACGTTTCAAACATTAATTGTTCTGTATGCGAGATTTGAGGGAGAAAAATGTTATGTCGCGTTATTTAAATCATTTAAATCCATGCGTTGTACATAACCAATCGACTCAGCCGTATAACGTTTTTGACTTTTGAGCTTACTTTTCTTTAAAAGGATTGATCTATCGAATAATTATTTTTCCATGAGTGGAAAGACAAGTTTCTATTTTCCGACAAAACAAAAAGTTCCCTCTCCTTTATTTCGTGGTGTTGTAAGCTGTAATTCTATTTTTGTGCGATGCCTTTTAGGACTTGGGTTGCATCGCATAAGTACTTCATAAATGAAACCATAATAAAGATAGGTAATCATTTTTAACAGGCTTATTTTGATTGCGAGAACTATGTAAAAAGAATCGTAACCAATATAACGGTCATATACCTCTTGCTTTATGTAGGTTTCCATGTAAGAAGCAATGCTTTCGAAAACCAAGTTTAATATTCATATGCCGAGCGTTTCCTCTGTCATGTCAGTTTGGGTAAGCATGGACGAAAACCATAACAATCCGAGTGCTGGAAAATGAAATCAAGAGTTTTAAAATGGTAAGCCCAGTGTCACTCTGTCTTATGCATATTGCGAATGAGTTGACGGATTTGATACTTAAATGGCGGACATTTATCACTCTAGTTTTCTAGTTTGCTTGTTTGTTGTTGTTTTTTGTGGAAATAAAAACGCTTAAGAATGTGTTTTGTGGTTTGCATAAAGTTCAGATTTAAAGAAGCATGCATAAAAGTATAGATTATTTTGACATCCAACCCACCTCTGCTTTGACACTCGAAGGAGAATGCCGTGTGCTCAGGGATAATCAGTCATAATATTTTTGGCTAGGTCAGGTGGTCTAGTTCATCAGCGGGACTGTACCTTTTGAGATATTTTATTGTCAATGGAAAGGGTAAACCTCGTGACTTGTTGCATTTATGTGTGTGTGTATATGCGGTTTTATTTCAATTGTGCTGAGTGTAATATTTGTCTGTAAGATTTACGAGACAAGAAATTAGGCCTGTCTCATCTATTGAAGTGTAATTTGATGAAAACCGGAATGCTTGCTGTCTTTTGTTCGCATTGCTTTTTTACCACGAGCTGTCTTATTCATAACTACTCAAATATTCATTCATAAACTATCAAATTATAAATTTGCATTGTGGGTTTTCGAAATGAAAATTAAGTCAATTGGTGATGGGAAAATGAAAAAAAAATGTCATAAAGCTTAAAATACACGTTTTCATATTAGTGAATATGTATAAAAGAGATTTGTCCAATTGATCGCAAACTATGAAACGGTTTCAAAAATGTTTGAATCTGTATTCATTTTATATAATTTCACTTTAACGCTCTCTCCTCATACATTATACGAAAATGTCTCGATCTTAATCATTCCGATAGAAGGATGAGGTGGATTTTTGCATTATTTTATTACCTTCAATAAAACATTCTCATCATTCTCATCTTCAAAATTACCAGTACAATATTAAATGAATACATCTAGAAATCCTGTTACAGAGTAGCCTTTAAACATATGCTTTTGTAACGAAAAAGAAGTTATGAAATCCTGGAACCTTTAAGTTTCCTTTTTATGTAGGTTATTGCAATTAAAATTTAAAAAATAATATAATATCGTAGGTGACGACGATAATGGCAATTACACTGCATGAATGATAATATTGAAATTTGAGACAATCTTGACAATAATACCGGTAGTGACGATTATTTTGTAAATGGCGGGTGGTCACGGAGTTAGTGGTGACTATATGGGAATCGGTCGTCGTGATGTTCAATTGCATGGTGATGATAATGGTGTTTATGATTATGACTACGATAACGACAACGAAGGCGATTAAGAGGATAATCAGGATGATATTAGAGGTTGACCACAAAGATATTGATAAACATTTAAACAAGAGTATTACTCAGGTAAAGATACAAAAACGATTTACAGTTGTAGACTCACGGACGGACAAAGGTCTAAAATTTAATTATAGTTGTAGCAGTAACAGTAATAGCAGTAACAGCAGCAGCAGCAGAAGTGGTAGTAGAAGTGGTGGTGGTAGTGGTAGTAGTAGTAGTAGTAGTAGTAGTAGTAGTAGTAGTAGTAGTAGTAGTAGTAGTAGTAGTAGTAGTAGTAGTAGTAGTAGTAGTAGTAGTAGTAGTAGTAGTAGATGTTGCTGGTGGTGGTGTTGTTGCAGCAGCAGTATAAGTAGCAGTAGTAGTAGTAGTAGTAGTAGTAGCAGCAGCAGCAGCAGCAGCAGTAATAGTAGTTATAGTAGTAGTAGTAGTAGTAGTAGTAGTAGTAGTAGTAGTAGTAGTAGTAGTAGTAGTAGTAGATGTTGCTGGTGGTGGTGTTGTTGTTGCAGCAGTAGTAGTAGTAGTAGTAGTAGTAGTAGTAGTAGTAGTAGTAGTAGTAGTAGTAGTAGTAGTAGTAGCAGCAGCAGAAGCAGCAGCAGCAGCAGCAGTAGCAGTAATAGTAGTTGTAGTAGTAGTAGTAGTAGTAGTAGTAGTAGTAGTAGTAGTAGTAGTAGAAGAAGAAGAAGAAGAAGAAGTAGTAGTAGTAGTAGTAGTAGTAGTAGTAGTAGTAGTAGTAGTAGTAGTAGTAGTAGTAGTAGTAGTAGTAGTAGTAGTAGTAGTAGTAGTAGTAGTAGTAGTAGTAGTAGTAGTAGTAGTAGTAGAAGTAAGAACAGTAGCCTAGTAGTAGAAGAAGTGGTAAGATTTAGATTTATTTGGGTTGGTTATAATATTTATTACAGGCTGTGAGTATTTGTGTGATCTTCCATGTGTCGTTTTACGCACGTATCGTGCCATTTCAATAATAAATGAAACTAAGGAAAACAAAGCTTCCGTTTTGAGGCTTGAATACTTTCACCAAAAAATGAGAGGAATTTAAATTATCATCCTATTATTTTATTCATATTTTCTTTTAAAAAATTTGCATTTTAAAATACAACAACTGCCATAAAACTGAACATTTACAAAAAGATATCCTTGTAATGATAATTTCAATAAAAGTCAGATATTAAATTTCAATGCATTTTTTTAATTAGGGGAAGGGTGGAGCGTTGTAGAAAAGAAGGGCAGTCAAATAAAGAAAAAAAGAGGAGAAACTACTCGACTTTTTTTTTCATTTTCGAATTTTCTCAAGTAAAATATGTTATAATGCACACGTCTTGTTATGTCGTCAGCGAAGTCAGCATGACGTCTGTGGATAACGTAACAAAACATTGGGAAAAGAACTCATGTTGTTACTTTCCCTTTTCCAAACCCTAACGCAAACGAATAGTAAAATCACACGCAAAAAAGCAAGTAAGATCATGAGACAACTTATATCATTCTGGCCTACAACTGAGCTGGTATTGGGCTAAAAGTATATTAAGGACTTTAGTGTGACTCGAGAAATTCGGTGATATCAATCCTACTAGACATTAATATAAATCATTGAGGAGCGATTGAAATAGATCTGTAAAACTAAAATATCATCTTCTGTTGATTTTCCTTGCAACATCGTTTAATGAATATTGTTAAACTCAATCTATCGTAACGTTCACGAATAAAATCTACAGTTCTGACTTTAGTAAAAAGCATGAGATTATAAAGAACTAAGATGTAATGAACGTAGGGATATATTATATAAGAAGAAAAAAAAAAAGGCAAGCATAGAAATGTTACTTTCGTAAACATTGAAAATGTAAATGATAAATGCACTTAAGATAGAAACTAATAGTTTGTTATCATAATTATTGTTAAACAAAGACAATTTACTATTACAAAATTGTTACGAGTAGTAAAAAATGATAAATCGAAGCAATATAATAAATCAGACATTCAGATATAGATAGATAAATAGATAGATAGATAGATAGATAGATAGATAGATAGATAGATAGATAGATAGATAGATAGATAGATAGATAGACAGATAGCGATAAAGATAGCAAGAGGGAGAGACAGAATTGGAAAGAAGACGGAGAGGGGGAGATGAAAAAAGGAAAACTAACCAAGATTAAAGTCTGAGTTCATTAAAGTATAAACTTAAGTATTGTAATACAAAAGTGTATATAAACAGGGTAATTAGTATATTGGAAAAAAAACTAACAAAGATGAACAAGTTTTAGAGAAAGAGAGAGGGAGAGAGGGAGAAGGATAGAGACAGACAGTGAGAGAGAGATAGAGAGAGGGAGGAGGAGGAGAAGGGGAAAGATTGCTTTTTCACTGCCCTTTATTCCATAAGATATGATTAGCCTCTCAATAACGCTCTCTCTCTCTGTCTCTCTCTCTCTCTCTCTCTCTCTCTCTCTCTCTCTCTCTCTCTCTCTCTCTCTCTCTCTCTCTCCCTCCCTCCCTCCCTCTCTCTTTCTCTCTCCCACTGCCTCCTATTTTTAACAAATGATATAATTTTTTAAACAGCGTATTCATTATTCTAAAGTCTCTGGTGTGTCTACAATATGATTATCGACATAAAATAGTTACAGTTGCCTCTTTAACAAATGAATGGTTGGCTTGTAAATATTTTGAAATCCCTCAGTATTTTAAAATCGAAGAAAAAAAAAAACCTTATAACGTTATTTGTTCATGTCAATATACTTGATGGTTCCTGCATTTTTCAGAGTATTCATTGGTCACTGAAGAGAATGATTTTGTTCAGCTTTATTCTTTGTGACCTAAAATTGGCTAAATGCAATCGTAGACTTTTAGCGAGAGAAAGTGAAAGCTGAGCGCGAATTAATTTTTTTTTTAATCATTGCTAATAGTAGGGGATTTTGTTTTGTTTTGGTTTTTTTTGCTTTTTTTTGTGTGTGATTTTTATATCCCTCCTGATGTGGCGAAATGATAATAAATCCAAATGCAAATTTATTTGCGAAAAAAAAAGAGCAACAAAAGACATGATAATTACAACAATTATAAACTCAAAAGTCGTCTAAATAAGTTTTGAAAGTCAGTTTTTGTAGAATTAAATAAGATGAATGAAATATACGAGAACCATAGTAAAACAATCATAAGAATCTCTTTTAATCAAAATGATCAAATGCATTATCAGAGCAGTACAGGCGACTCCTTCGAAGAAAAATATAAGCAAAGCACAAAGTTCGCAATCGTATGATTACTCAAGTCAATAAAATTTCAAGTTACAAATACAAAGTTAACATTTAAAGAAATACAAACAAAAATAATAATAATAATAATAATGATATTAATAGTAGTAATAATAATAATAATAATAATAATAATAATAATAATAATAATAATAATAATAATAATAATAATAATAATAATAATAATAATAATAACAATAATAATAACAACAGTAATAATAATAATAATAATAATAATAATAATAATAATAATAATAATAATAATAATAATAATAATAATAATAATAATAATAATAATAATAATAATGATAATAATAATAATAATAATAATTATAATAATAATAATAATAATAATAGTAATAGTAATAATAATGATATTGATGATGATGATGATGATAATAATAATAATAATGATAACAATAATAATAATGATACTAATAATAATAATAATAATAATAATAATAATAATAATAATAATAATAATAATAATAATAATAATAATAATAATAATTCCCATGTTCATTGCGGCGAAGCAGGTTTGTCACACAATAAAAATTTTGAATATTTATCACAAATTTTAAGAAAATCCTACGAATTGATTTGTTAAACGCTACGCAATGTGGCATTAATGAAAAGATGCTGGCAGCCTAGCACTGTCTTCCAATTGCGACCGGATATAATTGGATCTATTTCGTATGTAAGGTCTCCTATGCACATTTACGCTTTGAGCTCATTTCTACATACAGTATAGAGGGGGTCTTAATTCTTATCTTATCTTATCTTTTATCTTATCAGTGTATATAGTTATTTATGCCTTTGAGTGCGCCCTCGCAGTGAAGTCGCGCAAAGTGGAACTTTCCACCATAACCAGAGTCCATCTAGTTACTAATATTAGACCACTGACATAGCGAGACGAGGCGCCTATGGTAATCATCACACCATTACTTAACCACGACTGAAGAATACCAGAAACCGAAGATAGTAGTCAGCTTTAGTACATTTCGCAAAAAAGGCTTTAAAATTGTGCGATATCCCTACCTACTTTTTTTAAGTTACCTCTATGACTTGTTTCATTCTTTTGGTTTTAATCAGTTATCTATTTATTTATTTATTTTTTGCTGTTCTATTAAGTATTATCGTTTTACTCTCTCCTGGACCTCCCTCTCCCCAAGAAAAATCTCTATGAGTACTGTATAATAAACTTACTGTTCGAGTTTCATTAGTTTACGAAATACTAGTACGAAGATATTTTTTTTTTTTTTGTGAAGTCGCAACCAAATACTATCGAGAAAAAAATTTAATTGAAAAGGCAACTTAATAAGTAACCCGCCACCAAATGCTTTCGAGATCAGAGCCATTGTAAATTTTTTGTAGGGTGACTAAAAAAAAAAAGCAGTGTGTGTCCAAAGCCAACCTTGTGGTTCAACGCGAATCCAATCTGGGCCTGTAAATATCGGCACGAAATTCACAGTGACTCTCGATTGGCTTTGAATGAATCTAGATCTAGCTCAAGCGCTTTTGAGCCTTGAATCTACATGACTGGATCTGCTGTGAAGACGTGATGTCATCCAAAATGGATGTCACAAGTGATCTATTAATAAAAACTAGACTTGCCGAAGTAGTGTTGGAAGTTTCTACTTCGCATGACTTATTGCGATAGATGGGGCACCTTGGGCGATAAGACCTCTACTCTAGTATTAACAGCTTAAGAAAATTAGCGTTGAGGCGCTTGGGGGATGTTACGCTTCAGACAGATTACACCCGAAAACACAATCACCGTGAACAATTGCATCTTTAACTAAGCTTACCTTTTTTTCAATGGTCAGTTAAGTAATTTAAAATATTTAACTTGGTTTGTGATTTTTTTCCCCAAATATCTTAACTTCTATAAATTTAATGAAGTTTATAGACCTTAATATTAAATTAACTGCAGTTTGGAAAAAAAAAGTAGGGCCTAATTTTATTCAATGCACAATTTATAACAGACACCCTGAAAATGCCGGAACCACCAAGTCAGTGGTAAATAATGAATGATTTTACTCTCTCTCTCTCTCTCTCTCTCTCTCTCTCTCTCTCTCTCTCTCTCTCTCTCTCTCTCTCTCTCTCTCTCTCTCTCTCTCTCCCTATATATATATATATATATATATACACACACACACACAGTACAGTGGGGGTCTTATCAGAGAGTGTATATAGTCACTTATGCCTGTGAGTGGACCCTCGCAGTGAAGCCGCACAAAGTGAGAGCTTTCCACCATAACAAGAGCCCATTTAGTTACTACGTTAGGAAGAGTGAAAAAGAAAAAAAAAAAAAACTAGGAAGAAAAGAGATTTGACTGTAAAGAAAGTGAGAGAGAGAGAGAGAGAGAGAGAGAGAGAGAGAGAGAGAGAGAGAGAGAGAGAGAGAGAGAGAGGGAGAAAAAAAAAAGGGGGGGAGAGAAATCGTATGGTTTATTTGCTTGCGGGAAAAGTTTTGCTTGAAAGCTAGTGGGATCTTTCATGTTGCCCATCGGAGTTCTACCAGAGAGTGTGAAATAAGGAGACGTTTCACGAGGAGGATTTTGCATGTGAGTCAGGACGATTAAGGTAATGGATTACTTCTTTAAACATTAGTATATTAAAAAAAAAAATTATGCTGATTCATCTGTATTTTAATAAAGAAATAGACTGAGAAAGCGTCAAGCAAGCTCCCCGTAGCAATAGCACTGACGGCTCCGCTCGTAAAACGTTCCACTAACTCTAGAATCTATGGTTTTATTTCACAAGTCATACACCCGGCGCACTGAATAGCTATTCCAGTTTTGATAACACATTATTGGTTGTAACAAGACTTTAGTTTAGGCCTACGGTATGAGGTACGGTACTATGTTGTGAGCATCGGCCATCTTTTTCTTTCTTCTTTTTTTTTGAGGGGGGGGGTGTAGCATGATAATTCAACGCATCTGTAAGATCAGTAGAGATTTAATTTTTTGAAAATTGACTGCATTGCGCATAAAAATATTTGATGTCCCCAACTCATTTGATTGGCTTTATTTCAATTATCTGTGAAGTAATGAAATGTATATTTTATCTAAACAATTTTGGTTAGATCTGGTTTCATATTTGGCATAAATTGTTTCATCCATGGTTGTTGTTTTCATTATGCAGAAGGTAAAATCTGGCATTGCCGAATCTGAATCGACTTCCGTCATGCGCAGAGTGTTTTTTGGGCTATGGCTTTCACATGTGGTAAGAAATTGAAGTGAAATTTATTTTCAAATTATTTTATTTGTTATGCTGATCACTAGGTGGATTGTGTATGTTCTTGATATAAAAAGAGATATGTAAGTTTTTATTTCGCCATGCATATTTACCCTTGTCGAAAGCAACGAAAACATTCTTCCACATCTTTTTCAACGTCATGTGAGCATCACACTTGTAGTCACACTTATTCAATGCCATTTGCAAGGGTAGATGGATTTAACATCTAACCTAGATCTAGATCTAGATCCCAGATTAGTCCAGCATCTGGATTCAATATTTTTGGTTTTATCTGTTTTAATCTCTGTTTCAGGATAAATTTTCAGATCTTTAGCCTTGGGTAATTTTTTTTTATTCAAATCCAGTTCATGTTTTCACCGAAATACATTCCAGAGATGAACCTCAAATCTAGATCCAGATCTTATTCAAAGTTTTTAAGGATAGATCTAATTAATTTACTCAATGCAGGAATTTAATCCAGTCTGTAATCAATACTATTTCCAGACTTGTGTGTCATTGTTACTGATCTTAGAAAGATCAGCACTTATAGATTGTGTTTGTTAGTGTTACCCCAGCTAGGCCTTGTAAAGCATGCTTTTTTTACACAAAGACACTATCAGGTTTACAAAGAGCTATAACCCGCCTATGCATCCCGCGCTTATGAGTTTAAACTTTTGACTTCAAGCAAAAATGTCCTCAAGCTGTTGACTTTATCAGAAAAGGAGTTACTTAAAAGAAGGGAAAAAAGGACCACAGTATGGTTTTAACTTCAAGCGAGAGCTGTCTTTAAGCAAGTTGACTTCGAGCAGATTCCACAGTACATCAGATCTCTATTTGTTTTACTATATTGAGAGTGTAAGGATGGAGTACTTAGCCATGTGTTTGAGTTCTTAACACAGGAGGTCATCTTTAATTTGATGGAATGGTATTTTTACTGGGGTTCAGTAACATCAAAAAAATTTATGCAACAAATTCATAAGTATTGAACTGTTCAATAAATTTGACATTTTTATGTAAATAAAATCTGTTTTGATACTTCTGAGAAACAGTAAACTGAAAATGTGATATATTATAGGTTGATCTTGACTTGATATTAACAATACTGAGAGGGAGACAGGTTGCATTTAAGTCTACAATCAAAGTCAAAGCTATCCAGAAGCAAGAAATCATGCTTGAAAATATGGCATGACTTGAAGATTTATTGAGAAATATTAGTGTGGAGCAATGGTATTCAGCAGTTCTTATTTTACCTTTTTATATATGTGCATCTAGATCTAAGATCTGTACTTCAAAGATTTCGATGAGCATGAAATACCTTTTTTGTAAACGACCATGGCCTGTGTTACAGGCAGTCATTATTGTGGTCTCTTTGTTGATGCAACTGCATTAGATATCAAATGCAATAAGACATGGATACTTATTTCTCAGCACTTTATGGACAGAAAATAAATATAAAATTCTTAACCTTTCTTGGGTCTCGAAATATCATTAGCTAAATAACCATTTGCAAATCAAAATTTTCAAGGATAATCAAGTGTATGCGCAAAGAGAGAGAGAGAGAAAGTGAGTGAAAAAAATTTTTGTGTAAAAGGTGCACATTAAAGTTGAAAGTTGAATTTGCCTGGAACACTTCAGCTCTTTTTCTTTAATCTTTACAAAAATGTTTTTTCTTTGATTAATCTCCCTGAAGTGTGAGTGTAGTACAGTATTACAATTATGTAGGCCTCTAATACAGGGATTAAAGTCTAGGTCTAAATCCAAACAAAATCATGCTACTTCTATACAATAGTACATGAATCAGGTACCTTTTAGTGAATTGCATAAACCTAGTTTTTTTAGATCCATCAAAGCCACTGATTTTCTCGTGCTCAAAGTCAGTGGTCTTAGTCCCATCTCTTCCATGTAGCCCAACATCTCATCCATTGCTCAGCCTGCAGTACAGCACTGCATCCTGTAATGAATGTCTTTCACTGCTTACGTGTGTTTTCCTTTATCTTGTAATTACATTTTCCACAATGCTTTCAATTCTCACCCAGATTAAGATAAGTTGAGGATACAGTGATATTACTAGCTAGATATCAGTTGTTTGGGAAAGAATGATGGCTGCCACCTCTGCTGTCAAGGGAGAACAGCCAGCTGACAGTGGATCAGGGCAGACACAGAACAATAACCAGCCCTTGAAAGTAGAGGCTACTGGCCAGGATAGTTTGAATGTAGCAGTAGTCAATGACAACCAGGCTACAACAGATGGTAAAAAGCAGAAACCTGGTGATCAGCCAACCAAAAAATATGTGGATGCACCACCACCAGCAACAAATGCTTGGACCAAACGTACCTCTACAGCTCCAAATCCCTCTCAGGGCCCACAGAAACAACCAGTTGTCTCAACTAATGCTGTTAGCGAGAAAGGTATAAATCAAAATTAACATTTTTAGTTTTTTGACCAAAAATGGATTTGACACATTTCTTAAGTTTTATTTTGTGGCTATTTGGTGAAGGCATCTTGTAGATTTCCAGTCTCCAATCATGACTTTTTATTTAGCAAGTAGGTATTGGAAATTTCTAATGAAGACAAATATAAATCTGTAGAAAACAGATATTTTGGTTGTAAAGCTATTTAAATATATTTTGGCTTTGAGAAATAATCTTAGCTAATTCTCCATGTGGGTTACTTGTGTGTTAAAAATATGAAACATTTTTGTTTAACTACTGCAGTAATTTGAATGATGTAGAAAGAGCCTAATCTTTCGATTTCATTGACTTTTCTGTATTATGACTTTTCACATGCTTCTTGTACCTTTTATGAATTCAGATCTTCTTGACTATAATTAAATTTTTTTTTTATTCTTCTTATCTATTGGTGAAATAGCAGGGCCTGTGGTGTTCGAGAAACAAGCCTCCCATCAGGGTAACAAGCACAAGGCTAGCAAGCCCCCAACAGCCAACCACCACAAAGGTGACAAAGTCAAGGTTGTTGCCGTTAATGAGAAGGTTAAGTCAGACTCTAATGGGAGTAAAATAGCTGTTGCCAGCGCCTCTGGTAGTGTTATTGCTCCAGCAGATGCAGCCCCAAAACCAAAACCCAAAAAGTTTGGCGAAGATTACGTTGAAGCCCCCCTTCCTACAGTTAATCCATGGAAAAAGCCAGCAGCCACAGTTTCTGTTTCTGCATCTTTTGGACCTGATCTCCAACCAAACCAAACTGCTGTTGTTACTCAAAGAAAGGACCCATACAGGGCAGCTGTAGCTCCTTCATTTGTATCAGGTATGTCCGTTTGTTATTAGTGTTACTGTTGCCTACTGTGAAAAATTGTAACTGGTCTTCTTTGGTCTTTGCTCTTTTACACAGTGATCATAATCATCCGCGATTTTCACTCCTCCTTGCTTTTTTTCCCTTTTCCGCGATTGCCTCGCTCGCGGAATTTTTTCTCCATCTATTGACAATACGGTGCAGCGGTCGACCCAACCCGTATTCAATAGTCGAATTTCAAGACACTTCCGTCATTGTCATTGCTGAAACTGCTGGAAACTGTATTGTTAGGGTGGGTCTTTATTTAGCGCTTGTTTAGCCTCGCTGGATTAGCGCCGTTTGCCTCTGACCTCAGCTATCTATATGTTTATCTAGTCTAGAATCTGTCCGTGCTAAATCTACATTTAGATATCTAGAGCATTCATAATTTCATCCTGGAGGAGCTGAGAAAAGCGGCTGTTGTGAGAATAAAAGACTTACATTCCAAAATCAAAAACAAATTTAGATTCATGTGGTTAGAGGATAGTTTAACCATCAAATCTAAGAAAGGTGACAGTGTTAACAATTTGTGTTGGTGATTCAGTTGTTAAAGTGGACATTCCAGGTAAAGTTTTGTGCAAATACTGTAATGATGTAATTAACTATGGCAGTAAAGGTTGTGTTGCTATCATAGATCACCTTAAATTTGGAAAACATGCCAGTGATCACAGGCAATCTAATTACACCCTTGGGGCCCAGTTTTCCCAGAAAAATGCTCCTCCTGCTCTTTTTCCCCTGTTTAAGCCACCTCCACCACCACCCAAACAGCTCAATCCTGCTAAAGATCTCGATCCACCTCCTGCCCCCAAACTCATCCCTCTTGTTGGTCGCACTGCAAATATGAAAAGCATGATACTATCCTTCATGACAGGGAATAACCTGTCATTCACACTGGCTCTAAAACTTGTTGAACTCTTGAAAGAATGTGCAGCAGATCCAAAGCCCTCTCTAGTGTTTCCGTCACTCCATGCTCAGCTGCCTATAAGCTTACATATGGTGTTTCTGACTTTTTTAAAACAGAAATTATTGAATCAAAAGCAAAAATGCCTCTTAACCCTCAACCAAGCCAATGAAGCTTGTTTTTCTGCATTCAAAGGTATGTTAATTGCAAGATTTTAAAAAAAGTCAATTATGCTTCCCTTTTATTAAATTGTGTGTGTGTGTGGTAGGATCTCGCAAGATTTCTATTGCAGGTTTGGCACTTCTTAGGATATTTTCCTCCTTTTTGACTTTTCCTTATTATGATCACTGTTACATCGTTTGTTCCCTACAGGGGGGGAGGGGGAGTTAATCAAAATGTTTATAAACAGAACTTCTACAGGGCTTTTTTTTTTATTGTCTGACCATCCAATTTTTATCCACTAGGTGTGGGAAGCAGACATTTTAAGAAAGGTGCAAATATCTCAACCTTTGAAGAAGGATCAAGGTTTTTCAGAATTGTCTCTGTATTTTGGTGCATTGGCTTTCTAACATACAATTTAAAGGCATTCAGCGAAGAGCTTATTTTGCTGAATTTCACTTACAAAAAAAATACACAAAACTTTCACGTTGATGGAAGGCTAAGCAAAAAAAGCTTATTTATTGAAAAATAATCTTTTATACACTTAAAAGCAAATGTCATAAGGCCCTGAACTTTGCAATGAGGGTCAAAATGTCTCGGGTGCTGACAAGATTTAAAGTTTTAAAGATTATCCATGAAATCCCTTCCATAAATTCCATATTTTGACTCCTTCGGACGTCTCCAGCTCCATAAAATCTAAAACTACACCTACTTTTTGGAATCCCATATGCCATATACACTTATTAAAATATAGGAAAAGACCCAAATCAAAATTTATTTTACTCGAATAGACTCCTCTCATTGGGAGCAGCCTGATGTTCATTTTGATGTTTTTTATACTGTAGAAGAAAACACACAAGCGAAAAACAATTTTGAAAGGACATTTCTAGGTTCATAAACCTCTGGAAAGATATAGCTCAAAGGTTGTTCAGAGAGTGGCAGCAGCTTCTTTATTTTCAGAAAACTCAGGTGACTCCTGTTATATCTCTGAGATGGATTTTCCTGGTTTTTAATGCAGAATTAAAAAGCGTTTTACCAAAAAAAAATTTTTTTTTAATCATGGCTTATTTCTTAACCTTAAACCGTTCTCGAGGCAACTGTTTCAAAAGATTTCCTTCCCACGTACACGATGTTAACGCCTCGGTTCTATCACGACAAGGGTATTGCAGCCATGTCATGGTATATTACTCTCATAATTTTTAAGCTTGTCCAAATCTACAGCCTTAAATGAATAATTTCGTTTTCGTCTTTCAACCGTGCTGGGTTAATGAACAATAACTTGGAGGGTCAAGGATATTTTGGGTTTTTTTTTTAAGCATGGAATCCGCCGCCCCCCAAGCAAATTTTATACAATGGATCTGCTCGGTATATATATATATATGGCATGAGCTTTGAAATGTGCTACTGCCATATGAGTATATCTATAGATATAAAGCACTGAACTTTGCTTTATAAATGTGATGAGGAAGGGCGTGCATTTTAGGGCTTCTTGATTTTAAGCAAGCATATTATTGATTTAAAGAAAAAGTTATTATGCTCAACATTCAACTCGTCAAACTAAGCCTAAGGTGTTGGGAAAATTCAATTTAGTGCCTCGTACTTCAACTAAAAGGTCAAAATAAGGTTTAGATGATTCTTTTTGTATAAAGAATACTTCACTTTCACGAGTTGTAGTTTTGAAAGTTAGAATAATATGGGTTTGGTGCATACTATGTTCATTAGTGGTGGTATACTTTTTAAGTCGTAAAATTTGATTTATGATAGCTTGGGTCATATTCTCTATCATTCACCAGCACAAAATTTTTAGTCAAGTTAAATTGTAAAGTTTATAATCAACCAGATAAGCAAAAACTTGGCTTAAGTCTTATCTTTTTTATCTGTATGCAATTTTTCTTTGGCCTTATGAAGCTAGTAGATAGATATATATTTTGCCTTTTTTTTATTTTTTTATTTTTGCCTTCAGTCCTCAGCTGTTCAAACTTTTAACACACTTACTCATGAAGAATCCTGTATCTTTTAGCACAATCAGTGCATCATTTGTGGCAGGCTAAATAGTGGAGCCTGATCTAATGAAAATTCCTATGAGCATGAAATGTAACAAGCTAAGTGCTAACAAGTACATTTGTTAGTACATGGGTCTATTGGCCATTCATCCCAAATATTTTAATGTCAAGTTCACATGGTCTTATTGGCTATTGTTGACAATGGACCTACATTAGGTGTACCATCTGCTTCTCGCAAAGCATTTTAAATGTCAGTTGCTTGGTATTTTTATTAAGAGTCCATTGTTTCTCAACAACTAAATGCAAGTCCTGAAAACAACTGTCATTTCATTCCGTTAGGCACACGAGCCTTGGGACTAGAAGAATATTGTTTTTCGCATTCTATACTTATAAATGGTGGAGATATGTGGGGTTTAATCTCTTGTAGGATCTTCCGTCTATTTATCCATCCTCTGTCATTATTATTGGTTTGTCAGATTTGGTTGCCTTTTTTTGCCTCAGCTCATGATTAAGCTTAATGTTTCGAATTTGTTTTTTTTTTTTTAATATCTTTGCCAAAGCTATTGAGCATACGT
The DNA here is from genome assembly GCA_033675545.1 of Elysia crispata. Lineage (NCBI taxonomy): Eukaryota > Metazoa > Mollusca > Gastropoda > Plakobranchidae > Elysia > Elysia crispata. Next base: position 387,543 of record JAWDGP010001087.1, on the reverse strand, counting down.
AGAATGAATGAATATGAAGTGCTCCCAAGGTCTAGGTCCTCATTTCCTCAGATGCCTGTTGTGGGCTTGTTTGATATGTGGAAAAGGCCCGAGATCTCTATGTTGTGGACAAACTCATGACCATATTGAGCAAACAAAGCGATCCTTAATGAAGATTATAATTTTCACAATCATTATATAAATTAAATTTACATCAACTGATATTCAACAGGACTTTTTTTTAAATATTTTTTTGTGAATGTTATGTTTTTTTCCTCTCAGATGGAAATGAATATAAAAACTAGTTCAAGATGTGGAATACAATCAAGTACTCTGTGGACATTTTCAGAACCATGCTCGTAGTATTGGGGGTATCTCTTCTCATTTCCAACAAGCCGAAAGAGATAAATGCTGATTGGAAATCGTTATTGGTCTAGAATAACCCATGCTTTTATATATATATGGAATCTTCTGCATGAATTCACATATACACGGTTTTTTGATACTCTTCGGTTAGTCTACACACCCCCTCCATCTCCAACTAACAAACTAATTGATTCTCTCTCTCTCTCTCTCTCTCTCTCTCTCGCTTTATCTATCTATCTATCAATCTCTTACTGTCTGTGAGTGTGTGCAGACCACCTGTCCTGCTATGACTATGGCGTATCATAACGGTGTGCATTTTACAAGTGAAATGAGCATGTTGGTTGAAGATCTTTGTTTGAAATGGAGTTTAAAGCAGGGTATTTAAAATATATGTATGTAGTCATCCTGGATACTCTCACTTTCAGAATTATCTATACGAAGGATTATGCCCTTTTTTTATCTGCTTGCCTCGTTCACACGTTGTAGATCGTCGGCATTCAAATGCTGAGGGTATGTAATATATCTCGAGCAACATTTTTTGTTGTAGCCATAGGCTGATCGCTGTGTAACAAAAATAATATTGGTCAGATGAACGGATTAAGGTATTTTGTATAATTCATTCATATGCCATTAATGAGTAAATCAGTTCACCCATTTTTGTCAAGAGATAGTAGAGTTGCGATACGTCTGTGGAGTGTTAAGAATTTTCATAGAGGGAGGGGGGGGGGATAAGGGGGCGACCCTTTCAGTTGTTACAGAAGTTGCCCAAGTCCGTATACTGGTGTTTCCAGCATGCACGTTTAACTTATATTTATTTGAGATTCATTCGATGGTGCTTTTGTTTTGTTTTCAGTAACAGTTTATTTTATGCTGTGTGACTCAGAAATATTTTTTCAAAAATTTTGTCCTTTTTGCTTACATTGTAAAATCTCGCTTCACTGATCAAGCAAAGTTGTTCGTTTGGGAATGGTGACGATGGCCGCAGGGCTTTGCTCATACTGGTGCAGGATGTTGCTTTGCTAATCTGTCAGGTTGCTGCGCCAACTTCTAATCTGCATCTTAAGTATTTTGGCTGGGTTTTGCGAAGAAGTTCAATGTATGTGGCTGTGCGTTGATTGCATTGATTTTTCTTAGTTTCGTGCCCATGTCACTTTTGTTCCAAAGAGTTTCCGTGCGCCAGTTTTGTTTATTGTATGTATACACCCAATTAAGTAAACATTGTATCCCCCTTTCTCTTTCATAGCTATTGTAGAAGCTAGGTAGGTCGTGTCACCTGTCGAGGCGTTGTTCGTGGACGTTTTGAGTTTGAATTATGGCTTTCCCTCGGGGACAGAAACCTTCAGCTTAGGTGTGGGGGTGGGAGGAGGACGGTTTTCCTACCTGCATCATACTTCATTGACTGACAGTGTGTGTCCACTTCTCTTATCCCCTTGGTCACCTCCTCCTTACTTTGATGCCCTTTTCATTTTCTTCTATCTGCCTAGACGGAACAATCGTTTAAAGTTTCGTGGGGTGCTGGTCACTTTATAGGTTTTGTTTTTGTCCTGGATCTTTCCTAAGATCCTTGATCATCGAGCCTCGGCTTTGACTTTGTTCAGTACACAACTCTCAGGTAAGTGTTTCTCTATTGGTTTACTAAATTTTCGTGGATTTTAAAAAAATAAAATTATAAACCAGTCGGTTCCTAAAGCATATTAAAGGTAACTTATCATTGTTGCTCATCTCAAATGTAAAGTTTATGGGGACCTGTGCAGCAAGGGCTGTAAACAAGAGCGTTGTGTGCTTCTTAACAAAATCATGGAGGGGATAAAAGTTGAGGCAAAAGCGTAAAATAGATTGTTTTAATAGGCAATGGCTGATGCGTGTAATAGAAATTTTTGTGTGTGTTTGTGCAAGATAAGGCTCTCGATAATGCATGCAAATTACTTTTCGTGCGTCGCAAAGTTATGTAGCATATAATAGTTTTCTCTATCCGCTGTTTTTCTTTTTACCTTACTTTTGTTCAAAACAAGTAGGTCTAGTCCTTGCTTGCATTTTAGTTTTGGGGATTTGAGATTGTAGTGTGTGTTCGTTGGTATAGTTTTGAGGTGTATGAGGCAGAATTTGTTTCATGAAAACAATTATTTTACACCCTACCGTTTGTAACTCACAATTGGCAATCATATTCAGGTCTGGTTAATCGGTGTTGGGTGTTGTTGGTAAGAACATGTTGAAGTTTTCAAGGTTGAATATCTCTCTCTCTCTCTCTCTCTCTCTCTCTCTCTCTCTCTCTCTCTCTCTCTCTCTCTCTCTCTCTCTCTCTCTCTCTCTCTCTCTCTCTCTCTCTTCCCCCCCTCTACCCCTTTTTTCGTCAACCATCTTAACCTCTTTCAATTCAAGCTCTCCTACTCTATATTTTACCACTTCCATCTTATCTCACCTTTCTCCCTCTTTTCATACTTAATTGGTTAAATATATATATATGTATATCCTATATCTACTCGAAACAGTGTGTGTTTTTTTGTTGTGTTTTGCTCGCGAAGAAAACTCAATACGTAAGTCTTTACATCCATCAGTGAGAACGAACAGCCGGTGGAAAAATTGCCCGCTATCAGTGATTAGTTAATGTCCATCGGCACACTGGCTGGCTGACTTAGTTACAGGCAGGCTATCGAAACGCAAACATTAGGATTTAGAGTCCTGCACTCGTTTATCTACACATTTTGGTCATGAGCACATTTACAAGGTAGCATGATCGTGCGGAAAGAAATTTTCACCAGCATTGGGCATCGTCACATACTCAGTCATCCACAATAGGCTTGTGTATGTAGGTAATGCAAATCTCCTTAAGCATAAATTGAATGCTCTTCCAGTCTTGCCTGGATTGCCAAGAAAATTATCATCTTAAGTTATGTTTATATTACGATGACACATACACGCATTTTAAATAATTTTTTTTTAATCAAGATAAAGCGAAAGGCTTATTCGATGTCAACAATTTTTTTTTTTGCTTTCTCTCCACACCCACCCACACACGTTTTTTTTTATGATTATTTCTTTTTAAAAGACAGTGTTCTATCTCAATTTTGAAATAGTAGTATTTTGAGTTGAATTATTTGGCTCTTAACAGGCGGGCGCGGTTGCGTCTCGACAGTTAGAAATGGAGCTTGTTAGATGGGATATTATTTCACATGACCCAGCTCGGGATCAAACCGAGACCACCTTATGGTCAGTTCAACGCTCAACCAAGTGTGCTCTTTGGCACACACGCACAGCCGCCCGCCCCCCTCCTTTTTTTTATTTTTTTCCCTGTAACCTCTCAAGCATCCCAGTTTTATGGTTACAATCCTGCGAGATCATGACCTTCCCGGGTCTGCTACAAGTTTTATTTTCCCTCTCCCTACTAGAAGACATTTAGATCTAGTGAGGATTGTGATTTACTTAAACTAAGAAGAGGTTTTCCGCCACTAGATCATGCCTGTCGTTTCTTTTGTACGTCTATAAGTACATGTTTTTTTATTTCTTCCGATCAAATAATGGTACATTTCTAGATAACCTTGTTGGAAATACATGTTCTCCATTGTTACTTCTTGTAAAGAAAGGAACCCGACTATGACGCTGCCACGATTTTTTTTTTTTAGCACATTTTAAAACAATTAGATAATTGTTAATTTGCTGAGATGTTCTATAGAACCTGGGAGGTGATTTATGTTCAATTTGAAAGGCTGATGTTGTTGCACAGTATCTTTCTTGTATCATGATAATCGCCGGAGTAAAGCTTTGCTGAATAGACCATTTTGTGCGATGGAGCACTCGGTCGATCGATAGTTCAAGCACGCTCAGTCACTCCGACGGCACAAGCACAGTGGCCGGGGTGGCGTACTGTAAAAAAAAAAAAAGGTGGGCGAAGGGTTAGTGTAAGGAATAAGTGTATGATGCCCTTAATCTTCTTGAGCAATATTTACTCAGTCAGTTTCCCCCCCATATATATCATTGCGTTGTTCAGAGATATGTAATATATATATATATATATATATATATATATATATAGAGAGAGAGAGAGAGAGAGAGAGAGAGATAGATAGATATATATATATATATATATATATATATATATATATATATATATATATATATATATAGATATAGATAGATAGATAGATAGATAAAATCTTGTTTAGGAAGTACAAAATTAGATTTTTTTTCTCAATTTATTCTGTCATATTGTGGATATAGCTGCAGGTGCGTCTAGCCTATATACGCTTGGTTTATGCATGATATGTGTTATGTTCAGGTGGGAAATAATCAAGGCTTCAAGGAAATCCGTTGTGACTCCGATTTAGAAAACCAATTTTAACTTGTAGGCTCTACGTATTTATATTAACGTTACATGTATTGCTAAATGCCGTAAATGGACAGGCGTTTTAGGGCCTCTCTCTCTCTCTCTCTCTCTCTCTCTCTCTCTCTCTCTCTCTCTCTCTCTCTCTCTCTCTCTCTCTCTCTCTCTCTCTCTCTCTCTCTCTCTCTCTCTCTCTCTCTCTCTCTCTCTTTTCATACACACACGTGTGTTCGTGTGCTTCTATGTTATGTTGTAAATGTGCCTCGAAGCTATCTCGCCACGTCAGTTAATCGCATCTCCACTGAAGCCAGGTCTATACTGCTTGCTCCGGCCATGTTCGGGATGACTCTCTAGCGGTGCTGCTGTTCACTGCAGCTGCTGCTGCGAAAGTGATGTGACCACAACCTGTGACACATTACCAGCGGCCTCCTCGGTTCACGCAGCTGTTTATCTATCAACCTGGATTTTACTGAGAACTAACATTAGCAAGCTTCTCTTCTAAGTCCAACAAGGAGCGGCGGCGTTTGAGAGTTGGAAGGATTCAGTGAACTTGGATTATTTCCTCAGGTTTCACCATGAAGTCTGTGTGGATTCGATTAGGTGATAAGTTCAACCTTGTTTGGCTACATATCTATGCGTGATTTGTGGTTGTCGAGTTTCACCGTCCGCTTTGGAGACCATCTCGTGGTGATAGTGTCTTACATCATGTGCTCGGTTGTTCTGCTTTTCAGACAGGATTCCCTGATTTATGTGAGATGACTTCAGGAAATTTGTCATTTTGGTTTAACCGTGTTTTTTTTTTCCTGAGCATGGAGTCGATACTTCACAGACAAGCCTCCCCCGTGTTGCTCACGGCCATAACGAATTATTCAGAGATTAATTTAATAACACGCTCATAGTACATTTACTTTTTTTTTTTACTTTGGTAGTGCCACGATTACAGTAATTATAATTGTGTCGCTTTGTCAGAGTCGCGGCCCCTGGAATTGGAGGCGGTCGAGCAACATTGGTAGGATAGCTCTGACAAGATTATTTTACGAGCATTTCAAAGTGACCACCACCCCTCCGTCTGTCTCTCTCTCTCTCTCTCTCTCTCTCTCTCTCTCTCTCTCTCTCTCTCTCTCTCTCTCTCTCTCTCTCTCTCTCTCTCTCTCTCTCTCTCTCTCTCTCTCTCTCTCTCTCCCTCTCCCTCCCCCTCTCCCTCTCTCTCCAGCCCGAGTTAGGTAACTTAGAAGGCCCGTGATAATGCTGGTATTGAGCCGTTGTCAATGAATGACAATGTTCTCAAAGGGTCCATGTTTCCACTTTTTGTATAAACAGTTGTTTTCTTTGTTTTATTTTATTTTTATTTTTTTTTTTTTTGTCTTAGGCGTGTCATAGCAATCTGAAATCACTTTCGTCCCTCAGATTCTGCTTCTTTTCGGCGCATATATATATATATATATTAGTTATCCATTGTGCTTATTATTTCGGATACGTTGTTTGTGTTGAAAATTGAAACGTGTAGTCTTTAGGGCTCTACTCTGAAGTTCAGCCTTGTTTGAGGTCGAAAGGATACTAAATGGATTGCACCAGTTGCCTTTCAAATTTAATTTCATGGGATCTGTGGGTTTTTGGTTTTTGTTTGTTTGTTGTTTTTTTTTTTTTTTTTTTTATCTATTCTTTACCGGCACCGTGTAGCCAGTTTCATATGTAGAGTTAGTTTTGAACTAAGAGAGTGGATACCTACATACTATCGTGACAAATTGACTGTTGGGCACAGACGTTACATGACAATGATTTAGGAACGGCATTTCATTGCTTAGTGCTTGTGCTCCGTGTGCGGCAGCTGGTGCTGATGTGGCTGTGTCACAGCATGCTTTTATTCAGTTTTAATTTTTTTTTTTTTATGGTGCGCTATCTGTCTAATTCGAAAGTCTTGTGCTTGGCTACTACAGAGGTGAAGAATCTGATACGCCAATGTTTCGTCACACCTGTTCCTCTTCTCTTTATACCCCTTTCATCTTTCCGGTTTCCAGTGACTATTTATTTAGCTCTTAACTTTTTTTTAACTTCTTTTTGACCTTATTGTTAACCTTTTCTAGAATAATAGGTATACATTATCTATACTAGTTCATTGCATGGCAAGTTTTCTTTCTAAGGGCTTCCTTGTATGTACCGTTGATCCACTGTGAAAGATGGGTTTTGTTACATAATTTTTATACGTTTTGTGCGTTAACATTGTTTGGATTTTCCGAGATCTTCAAACTTGCGCTGCAAAAGATAGAAACATCAAAAGCCTGTGAATGCAAGGTGAACAGGCGAACTCAGGATAAATATTCCAGGGGAGGGGTGTTAGTACAAAAAAAAAGTAAAATTTTCAGGAATTTAAGAGGGAATGAAGTGCTCACCCAATTAACACAAGTACAAAATAATTCGACTGGGTCTTGCACCAAACAGACTAACCTAATACATGTACTTATTGTGTGAGCTATCAACCGTCATGCAATACTGCGGCACGGCATTGTTCGTGTTGCCCTTTAGTATTGATCATTTACGAAGTGTCACATTCGGAGATCTCTTAGCGTAAATAACCTTTTCGCAACACGTGGTTGGGTTTGCATAGATTTCACCACAGTGGCTGCAGTCATTAAGTTGATAAAGAAATTATGTCTAAACCCTAGCATCATTCTCTCCCGGCAACAAATTAGAATTTGTGCTTTGCTGGCAACTTTTATTAAAAATAGATTGCGTCTCGGTGGCAATTTTATTTTCACAATGCAGTGACTTCTCAGCATACTTTGCATGACATTTGCATTTTCTTTTTACATGATAGAGCTAACTCTACAGTGACATGGCATTGGCTAATATATTCTGTAGAGAGAAACTTCTTCCATCCAAATGCTTCATTGCCCTTTCTCTCCTTTTGTCTCTTATTATAAAAGTTTTGAGGAGCCAGGGCTTGCTTGATGATTTGTCAAGATTTACAGCAATAGTACTGAATAATGCTGTTTGGCTTTCCAGTCCTTATATCAGGATTGTAACCTTTATTTATTGTAGATCAATCTGTACAAAAAGCAACGTTAATTGTTTTGGGTAGAAATTGGACAGAGTTGCGGCAGCAGGTTTTGACCTTGTAATGCCATGAACTATCTGCAAAATAGATCTAAATAATTGTGCTTGACAATATTGTCAATCTCAAACGGGAATGCTAAAATTGGAAACGGTTGCTACAGAGATAACTAGATTCCTCTCGCCCCATCATCTTTAGTATGTCATTGCTAAATTAAATGGATACCTTTATTTTCAAACCTTGTTAGAAAGATCTTTTAACAGTACACGTATTTGAGAGGTAGTCTTTCTTCAGGGGTCAATTCAGATGTTACCCACGCCTCTTGGAAATTATGATCATATCACATGTATGGTCTCTTGTGAGAGATTGCACTGTGCATCCAAATAGCAATCTTGTGATTTGTCTATTTCAATCAAATTTTTATTGACACATATTTATTTAAGTTTTAGTAGTTTATCTTTAGAACAAGATTTTTATTGGTTGCATTCTATCTCTTCAAAACTTATATTATGCTGCTTATCATTTCTATCATTCTAGAACCAGCAAAAGAGACCAAACCACCAGAGAATGCCTCGAATGAGACACCAAATACAAAAGTAAGTTAAACTTTGCTTATGGCATTATAACCCTTTTCATCAGGCCACCTCTTGATTTATCAAAATAAACATGTTTTCATGCTGGTCACCTTACCTCTGCTTAAAAAGAGTTTAAACTAACTGCTCAATTTAAAATCCAGACACTTGTTCACCCGTTTCATTGAGTAGGAAAGAGTTGCTATTAGTTTGAGGGGAAATTATGGTGCATGTTTTATTGTTGGTTTCAAGGATGATTAAAAAATTAACGAGCACCAAGATGAGCTTTTGGCAGTTGTGGTTTATATGAGCATGACGATACCTGTATCCTTTGTCTTTCTTAAGTCCAAAACTCTTCTAGATAGATACAAAATTTATTTGCACTTTTTCTAAGAAAGTCAAAGATTTTCACTGAAGAGGACAGAGACTATATTTACTTTGAGATGGTGTTTTGGGTTTTGTTTATAAAAAAGATTGTTTACAGTTTCATTTCTCTGACCCCAATAGATTTATATTTTGCATTAAAGCCAGATCATTCTTTTTTTTTTTAGCCCGTGAGTTCTGCATTAGCTGATGATAACTGGCCAGCTCTACATGAAGTTAAAGTTTCAGAGGTAAGATCAGGAAACTCCTTTTACTTGGTTTAAATCTTTGTATGGTTTTCAAGAAAATTTTGGTTTAATTGTATACTTTTTTTTTCAGTTATGTTTAGGGCAAGACATTACCTAAATGCTTGAAAAGGACTGAAATATGTCAAAGCAGTATCTCCTCTATTAACCAAGACAAAGAGAAACTTGACCCTCCTGTTTGTTAGCCTTTTTTTTTTTTCTTTTTTCTCTTTTAAACATTTTTTAACCATGATTGTACTGTATCATTTGTGAAGTTTCTTTTTCCCCTTCATTTCTTTCATTTTGCACTATGTGTTGGTTCTTCTTGCTTTTTCCTTGTCTTAAGAGGTATGTTGCATAACTAAATATTTGAGATGAAATAATTATATGATCACGGTGCCTTCATGTAAACTTTGTTTCTTCCTTTTAAATGCTGTATGTACTGGATTCAGTGAGGTCCCCAAGATTAAAAAGCAATCAGAGGTTTATTTCCTTTCTATTATTTTAGTTTTCAATGCACCAGCCAGTCTAGGGGATTCTGGTGGATGTTTTTTTTTCTTTGTGTGAATTTTATACAATATGAAAAGGCAGCAAGCTTAGTGACAATTTCTATATTCTTTAGATTCTTGGAGAAACTTAAGCTTTTATATATATAATATATATAGGTTATGATAGGGTAGGTCCCTTTCCTCCCTCTCTCCCCCCCCCCCCCCCAAAAAAAAATATATATATATATGTATGTATGTATGTATATTTGACAGAGTGATATTGCCTAGTTTGGAAACTGAACCTGTGTGGGCATAATTTCACGTTTGTTTACTTTAGGCATAAGAAATGGTAAGGGAAGTGGTCTTGGGATTGCAAATTATCATTAGAGGTATGGTTGAGACAGATTGCCAAGGACACAGAAACATATTGCTTGTTTCTTGCCTACCAATGCAAAATGTGTATTAGATGGATAGTGTAAATAATGTTACTGTGCCGCAGTCTATAAAGAATGTATCATCTGTTTATCCTTTAGACTAAATGAAATAGAAAGGCTGATTCTGGTCACAGAACAATATGGTACTCTTTCAGGTGAAAATGAATGCAACAACTAATACTGCACCAGTAACAGTTGTGCCTAGCTCTCAAGATCAGCCATCAGCTGGAGGAGATAATCTAGGAAAAAATACAGAAGCTGTGCAGGCACAGGTATGGTCAATAAAGATCTATTAAATTTATGATTGATTGAAATGGCTGATCTACTTTCAAAAAGTATTAAATCTTTCAGATGTAGAGTGTCTTTCCTAGTGTGATTAGGATTTATATTTAAATATGACTTTGCCTCAAGAGGAAAAAAAAAACTGGAAGACAAATCATATCTGCCTTTCTTTTCTCTCTCCTCCACCTTATTGTTGTGATTAAGTTGATGTAATTGATGAAAGATTTGAACATGTTCTATTCTATCTTTTTGATGCATCCTGTCCCCCATTCTCCTCATACACAGACACAGCTTTTTTCTCAAGGTTGATTTGTCAAATACTCCTAAGGTACTACAAATTATTGCATTTATCTTTGCTCAGCTCCTGACGGGTAGAACAGTTTAACCTAAATTAATGATAAAATTCATCATTTGTATTTTTTTCTTAATCCTTTTTTCTTTCAAAGGCTCAATCACAAAATGATTCTGGTGGTGATGACTCTTCTAAAGAAAACAAAGAGGGGCCCTTGAATGGGGATGAATCAAATAATGCTGTCAAATCCAAAAAAGGTAATATGACAAGATATTACAAATTGTGTTATTCTTTTGAGATGAATTTAGAATTCAATCTTTGTATGTGTAAAAAAAATAGAGGGGACTTGGATAGGTAGGAGAATTAAGAAACAAATTTACAAAATGGAATATTTGAAGTCATCAAGCTTGTGAGCACTAGGTATAAATATAAAATTGATAAGAAAGTATTTAGTGAACATTTGAAGGCAAAGAGGACAGGAAAATAGCAAACTTGCTTTACATGAGGTAATTTTTCAGTTTAACATGTAGTGAGTAGATTGTTTCTCTGACCTATTAAGTAGCCATCTCTATCAATGCTTGGCCTCTGGGGTGAAATGGTACAGCAATAAGAGCAAATAAAAGGTTCAGTTGAAAACTGGATTAAAAATTTACTATCATTGAGCTTTAACGTACAGTGGAACATTGTTTAATTTACTAAAATGCAAGAGGTTTCAGTAATCTTTATTGGTTGAAACATATTTTAGTTCAAGGAGAAAGATGGTTAAAGAAAAGATGATTAGATATCAAAAATTTTGTTTTTCTGTAGTTTCTTAATCATAAAGAGACAATTTGCACAGGTAACAAACCAAAGTGGCAGAGGATGGAGATTGACCATCCAAAGCCAGACAGGAGAAACAGACGAAGCAGAAGCCAAGGTCGTCGTTATTCACCAACTCGCCGTGATGGGAAAAGGGCTGGGGATCGCTTTAGTCGCCCGGAGAATAGGAGAACTGATGGTAAATGAATATGTTCAATAAATGGATTAATGGTTGGATACTTTTCTTTTCCTCTTCAATTATACTGGTATGTAGATGATTTGCAATACTACATGAAAATATCTCAGACTTTTCCTAGCAATTTTGCTGTGACAGAGATTTGGCCTAGCAATAATATCAATATGGAATGTGTTTTGCTGGATTTACATGTCTTTCTACCATATCATGGTATCAACTGTTCTAAGTAATTAATAACTTTTTTTTTTAATATAAGGGAAGACGTCTTTGGTCCCGTATGGTTTCAGATGGAGATTATACTTCCTGAGAAAATGAACAAAGTCTGCAAAACTGGCCACAAGACCTCCTTTAATTATTTGAGTGTTAATTTTTGCCGCTGGAGGAAATACTGTTGTACTTGACTATGGTTTTACTACCTTGATTTTGGCCCTAAGAACAAGATTTTTAAGGAATATTCTACTCATTTTTATTATCTTAGGCCCAGAATCTCAAAATTGGAGAGAGAATATGCTACCACAGCCCACCTCTACAACTACGACTGTTTCTTCTACTTCCACCACCACAACCACTAACATTGATGGACTTCGTAATACAGCAAATTCAGCTTCTTCCGGAAACTTTACTCGAGGAGGAGGTAGAGGCAGGGGAGGCAATAACCGTGGAAACGTAAGAGGAGGTAGAGGAGGAAGGGGAAGGGGCACAGGTCGCGACACAATGTCACCCCCATTCCAAAGTGAGTGCCTAAATCCTAAATCTTGGTTTGCATCAGCTTTATTTCTTTGCTTCCTCATAATTTTGCTTTTTCCATCCATAACTATGAGCATTTAATCCACATTTCCTCTCACCCACATTGTCCAGAAAGAAATCTGTCCTTGGTTCTTTGGTGTAATGATGATAATGAAGAGAAAATTATCCTTTTCATATTATTTAATGAAAGAGAAGATAAACACTTTGCTAATAAAAGTAGAGAACAAACCCAAGTAAATTTTTAAAGGAATGAGTGTTGTAGAAAGTGCCAGGTGATGAAAAGCGTGGGTTTTTTTTTTTTTTGTGGGGGGGGGGGGGGAAGAGTAGAAATTATGAATAGAAACCATGTTTGGTATTACTCTAATTGAACTTAAGATGTTACTTAGAATAAATCACCATTATTGTTTATAAAAAGAAGTATACATTTTTTAAAAAAAAAGAACCTTATAATTTACTTTTGTCATACAAGTCAAAAATGGTCAGGGAAAAGTTTGTGGGTGGAGGAAACCTTTTCCTAAACCAAGTTATGAGTAACAGTAGATGTATTTTGTTTCTTCTTATAATAGCTTAATATGTCTACTTTAGAAAGAGTAATATTGAGAAAACCTGGTCTCTTAGATGTAAGACATAGCAATTGGCATTTTTAGGAAAGAAAATTCAGTTTCTCCATATGTAAACAAAATCACAAAAACCCTCACAAAACTAGACTTAGTTTACTTTGGACATGTGACAAAAAATGCTAATGAGGATCCACAGCTATATGTTTTCATAAGCAACAATTTTACTGTGTGCTTTGTGAGAGCAGTCAGCTTTGTTGATAAAGATCACTTGATTTTTATGTTGTGGTAAAGATTCTTTTACCAAAAAGTTTGTAAGTTACAACATTAGTTCATGAACAGAATGTCTATACATTATTTTTGATAACACATCAGGCGAGCCAGTAAAAACTTCCTGTCTTCTCTTGTGGTTGCATAAGCTTTCGAAGAAAGTCCATTTTCAGTTAAATCTTTCGTTTAAAGAAAGCATCCTGTAGAATATTATTGAATTTTTCCAATTATTTGTAAGCACAGTCCTTTGCCTTGGACCAGTCATTTACATTTTTTTTAATGACTTCTAATATTGCAATTGGGAAAGATGTATCAGGACAATGAAAAGTAATCCTATGCCTCTCTGTATCACTCTGCGTCTACTGTGGTTGTACTTTATTGCATTACCTCATTTGAGGTCATACAACATTATCAATTTTTCTTTCTTTTTTTTTTTTAAGGCTAAAAATGGGCAGCTTTTTCCTACTTTCTTCTTTCAATTGAATGCTGTTGCACATTTCTATCTTTTTGGCACAGTCGCCTGATGATGAGTTAAAGGCCTTATTTTATATCTAATACTTTGCACACCTTTTTTGTGTGTGTGTGTGTGTGTGTGTGTTTTCTATTGTTGGTTTTTAACTTCCTTTCTGTAGCTCCAACTACCACCTGGAGTGCTGACCAGCCTTTTCCCAACATTCCAACAGATCCAGACACCATTCAAGGTTTTGTTCTTTCTTTCTTTTTTTTTTTTTTTTTTTTTTTTGCTGTTTCAATCTTTTCTATATTTTCTATGATGGGTTTAATTTAAAAAAAAAAAAAAAGAAAGGTTCTGTGGATCCTCCGTCACTCATTCAGTGTCTAAAAGTTTTTTGCGCATTTAATTATTAACCCTTTATTAAATAATGTATATAAACATTTAGCTTCTAGCGAAACTTTATGGTAAATAAGGAAATTTACATATTTTAAATGTTCATTTTGAATCTACGTAATCCTGCAAAATCGCTATGTGGTGCATGTATTGTTTGGTTTTTATCCCCTTCTTTGACGGGCCATGAAATCATCTAATGGGATCGACTAGTCGTGTTATATTAATTACTAAATGAAATCTTGTAGGTTTCTGCTAAACCAAATAGGAAAGCTCCACTTGCATATTCTAGTTTTTTTTAGATCAGTAAATTGGTATAATTTAGTTAGTTTCAAGAAAAAATCAGGGGGAAACAATATCATGTTTAAGATGTTTATGAATTTTTTTTTAAAATGAAATCATTTTAATTTCCGAGTAGTGTTTTTCAAACCCAAATCCAATATAATTTGTATGTCTCTCAGTTGAATTTTATTTTAATTTTGACTTGCAGTTTATATGTTTTACCACAATTTCAAATTAATCTATTTGAATGATTTTGAAAAAGACAGATTTTTGTAATATCAAGCAAACCATTGCACTTTACATCCATGTGTAATGTTTATCTTAGGTACCCATATGGATATATTATAATTCGGAATAAAATTCTATGTTATAACTCAGACAAAAAACATTGCTCACATCTGATTTATTTTTCTGAAGATGTTACTTGTCTCGCTTGGTTATCGGGCTCATTTTATATTTATATATATAAATTTTGTCATGCAATGTTTTGAAAAGCTCAAAATGGTTGTTTAACAGAAATTCAGCATTCATTGACGAAAAGAGCAAAAACGATTTTATTTTTTAGTAGTCGATTTCTCATAGGTTGTCTTTTAATTTAAATGTCACCTCATTATGATAAAATCTGCCAACTATTTCCACTGGTTGTGGTCGCTTGTGTATCTATTCAATGGGAAGATCTTGCTTGACTTTTTTTGGGTTTGGATATATTGGGTCTTTTTCTTTTTTGAACTTCATTCTTCTTTCTTCTTTAAATCTGGAATGGCAAGATGGGTGATATTGTTTTTGCTTTTTCGAAGCATGCAAGTATCTCATTTTTCTTTTATTAAGATGGTGAAATCAAAACAAGACATGTCTGGCTTTTATCAAACCCTTAATTTTTTCCTCTTTCTTTCCCTCTTTCCCTCTATAGCAGCACCTTGGAGTCAGGGTTTTAATCAGGTTCAAAACATACCACGGGTTCCACCAATAAACCCAGCAGGTTGTTATTCATTATTTTGCTCTGTGTGCGTCATTTTCTTTTTAAATGTGTATTACATTTATATATTTTTTCCTTTTTTTTTTTTTTAAATTTTTGCTTATGAGATAAATTTGGTGTGGTTACAGTGACAATATTTAAAGAAATATTTTTTATTTAAAATTTGGAGTACTGTACATTCTCTAAGTAGTTCTGTGACCATAAGTTTATGAAAAAGGTTCTAAAAAGTATGTATTATTTTATTTAATTATTTACCTTTTTTTCGGGGGGAAGGGAGGGGGGGTCACTTTTTTTGTCCAAGTGTTTAAACTTTCTAGGAACAATTGTAAACCATCTGACAAATAATTTTAGTGGAATCATTCTATCTCTCAGATCATTTGTCTTTTTTCTCTCAAATGATGAGGGGTGAGTGTAAATAAGCATGTTAATTTTTTCTCAATTTTATTTTTTTGTATGTGTATTTAGTTTTGTTTTATACTTTTATCACTGCCATTATTATTTATTTATGTTCATATTCTAGCTTGGTTTTGAATTGCTTTTCAGTTTGCTTAAAACTTGGGTGACTTACATTTTGGGTTCATTTTGTTATTTCATTCATCTCATTTAGATATGTTTAATTTTCAACAGTATCACTTTTTTCTGCCTTAACTTGCATAATCTGTCAAAATTTAATTTTTATACATGAATTTCTCTTTAGTTAATTCACTTCTATGTCTAATAGAAGGCATGATTGTTTGTTAATTATTCTCAGTCCAAAAAAGGTTCTGTGTATGATGTAGCTTTTCAGTAATAAATGTATATTTTTTTTCCTCCAATATTGTTTTTTTTAGTGATGCTGGGAGTTGACCCAAACTTATACCTTCAAGATGCCCTCCTCAACCTTATTAGCCAGAATATGTTTTTTGATCCAGCGCCCAACGTGTATCCCCCTGAGACTTTACGTCATCAAGTGTAAGTAATGCTTAACTATTTTTTAGTTCATTTGTTACAAACTTTTGCATTTATTCTTTTTTTATTCTTCTGAATATGGAATGATTTTCTATTGAGGTACTATTTGTCTAAAAGTTGTCATCTGTGGTGAACAAGCAACTAGTTGCAAATTTAGGACTTGGCTACATGACACCGTCAAATCTAAATCATTTTAACGCCCGGTGTCTTAGAAATACTTGAAACACAACTAAATCTTTTTAGCTTTTAAGTCAGAAACATTGTGTGACATTGGCAAATTTCACACAGGTTTGAGGATTGATCTGTCTCCATAAACAAAACATTTCTACAAAGTATATATGTGATGGGAATCATAAGTTTCAGACCTGCCATTCACACCGATTTAATCGGAATCATTCCGATTTTTTCATGCAAATTTGGTCCATTTCCGATTTTCCAAATATTTCGGAAATATTCCGATTTTTTTTCCAAACTAAGTTTTCACCTCACAGTTTAAAATATTTTCAGTTTTTGTTTTTTTTTAATTAGACTTACAAGATCGACAGACAGCCTGCACAGAAGAATAAATGCTGACGATATAGTTATATTATATCGATATTCTTTTTCTTTTTATATTTTATCAAATGCGGTATCGAAATCAATATTAATATTTGAGTTGTAACCATCCGGAATATTGATCCTGCCGAGTTGTCTACTTTATTGTTTATTCATCCGTGCTACCTTCTCTCTATCTTCACACCCAGACTACACCATTATTTCCAATGAAGGATTATTCTTTTTTCATCTTTTAAGAGTAATTTCTACTACAGGACAGTGGTTTTTTTTTCATCTATATCTTTTAGTTATCAAGATCGACTGAGAAATCCTAAAATAGAACTAGAGTAAATCAAGATGAAATGACACGAGACTCAGTTATGGGAAAAGGAAAGTCTAGATCTGATAATAGGCCTAAGAAGTTTTATCCGGATGCAAACTTAACAATCTGCACAAGATCTACGATTTTGATAATTTTATCTTATGTAGAATTTAGATCTTAATTACATGCTTGACTAGTGTCAGTGTGACACAATGTGTCAATGCGTAATTTTTGTACTTAAATTGACCTGTTTCTCAATGAAGTGATCATGAACAATAGAGTGGATTACTCTCTTTAGATTATTTATAAAATAAAATATTACACCTTTCCATCAAATTGTCAATTTGCTCCCCATGAAATATCTGGTTACGTTTTGAAAAGCTGGATCCAGCAAAATTCATAGGATTTTTAATTTTCCAAGTCAGGTGTGAGAAAGGCCTATACAACATGTAGAAAAATTATCTTAAACCAGAAAAAAGCATCAAATATGTCATTTTTAATCCTTTGAGAAGGGAGTGCATTTACTCCTTTTCATTTGAAAATAAGTCTTTTGAAGTCGTGTACACTTCCCAGAGGAGCTAGTTTGGCAGCTCTACTCTTTGTGAATTCATCAAGTGCTGGATAATGCAAAGGCCATCCAATTTATTGAGTCACTTAAAAGTATTGTAAGGCATAGAGTACTTGATTTAAACTGAAAGAGGTATTGAAAAAAAATCTTAAGATTATTTAGAATTTTTCACCATTGAAGAATTACAAGCTAAGAAAACTAGTTTTTATCAGAGTTCAGAGCTAAATTGATGAATGGACATTCACCAAAGACCGCATTATGTGTTTAGTAATGGATGCCGTAGAGTGCAAAAATAAAGCGAGTCATTCAGGGTTTTTTTTCGGCCGATTCAGATTTTTTGACAGAATCATTCAGATTTTCTTTCCCTGGAGAGTGGCAGGTCTGAAGTTATCGTCACAGCCATATTAACTTTTTTTAAAGCCAAATTAACACTTTATGGAAATTTGCAGGAGCCCCATTTCTGTTCAATTAGTATTCAACCTGCTTGTTTCATTGGATTTAGAAGGAAATAAAAATTTAACAATAAGCCTAAGTTTTCCATACAGAATTTTAGTCATTGGTAATGTATTGTGTGTGAATCAAAGAAATTACATGACGATTACAGAACTTACATAATAGGGGCTGGTACATCTGAATTTGGAAGGGCATTTTAAAAACACCTGTGGTATTAAAACAAAATTATTTTTTCTTCTTAACAAATCAACATTTGTCTGCTGCACAGAGAAATGAGAAACAAAATTCTTTTATTTTGAATTTCTTACTCAGTGGGCTTTTGTGGAATGATATTAGGAATAATAAAAAAAAATAGCATGAATTCATTATTATATTTGGCAGGATGAATTTTGCCTAATGGTAGTCATAATGATAATGTTATGATTCATACATATTTAGTTTGTTGAGAGTGAGCACACCTGACAAACACTTGTGATGTATGCACTAGTTTAAAATACTCTACATGTTTAAAAAAAAAAACATACAGTACATTTACCAGTTCTAAGTGAGCAACAAGAGAAACAATCATGTCAAAAATGATAAGGTATGAAGTTCACCAGTTCAAATTCTCAATATGCAATTTCATACCAAATATATAGTACATGTGTCCTAGCATTGGGTGGAATAGCCAATGCAGGAAATGTTTACAGGCCTATGAAAATTTTTTGACTTGTTTGTTTAATGTAGGTTTTCAAGATTTTTTTTTTTCATCCTGGTAAAATATATTCTCTCTTCCATCTGAACAGAGAGTATTACTTCAGTGAAGACAACTTGGTGAAAGACTTGTTTCTGAGGAAGAAGATGGATGAGCAAGGCTGGGTTAACCTCCAACTTGTGCTCAGCTTTAACAAAGTAAAGGAACTCAAAGCTGACCACAAGAGCCTTATCCAAGCTATCCGTGGTTCCGACAAGCTTGAGCTCTCTGAGAATGAGGATTTTATTCGAACATCTAATCAGCCAACCATTTGGCCCATTAAAGATGAACTAAAGGGCATGCCTCCCCCTCCTGCTGTTCAGAGGGTGGCTGCCATGTCCACACTGCACTCAGATGCACCAGAGTTTGTGCCAGGAAAGCCATTTGTTCTGCGGAGCATGACCAGTGACAGCAGCTCTTCCTCTGTAAATGCTGATACTCCTCAAATGCTGTCATCTTCCTCCTCACAAGGTAATGGCCTCATTTTCTTTTACCACTTTCCTTGAATTTTTCATACTTGGAGCCAATCTTTATAACAAGGTTGAGTTATTTGAAATGACCTTATCTGAATTGCCATTCTTATTATTCTGATGTATTTGAGAAATGCAACGAAATTGCAAATTGATATTCCAATGTCCCTTTTTTATTCTTGGAGTGATTAGTTTCTAGATTTGAATACTGAGATACTTGAATTTGATTTGATAGAGTAATTACCAAACAGATGGAAACCCTGAGATTGCCTTAAAGTATATTGTAAAATATATGGCAATAGAACATGGAACTTTTTCTGTTTATTCAGAATTGGAACATATGTCACTCCCCGAAAATTCAACATCTTTTTATAGATATTTCAAATTTTACCACAGATTTCAACATCAATATATTTTTGGCATTGAGTGAAGTAAATAGATTTATGAGAGATGAGAAAAAGTGTTCGTAAATAAATAAAAAGAAGAAAAAATCTTTTTCTGTCCATCATTTGCTTCTTGCTTAAGGGAACCAAGCACAAGTTTACCATAGGGTACCAGAAAAGAGGAGATTCTTAAACAAAATGAAAATATTTTGAAAGGGGCAAAAATTGAATGGAATGATGAAAAAGAAACTTAAACAGATTTAATTTGTAGATAAATCATCAGAACTTGGGGAGGCCCAGTCCTGTGGATTTGGGCTCCATATAAGTTTAGGAAAGAGCAAGCAGCAGCGGATATTTTTACTCCCAACATATGTGTTACTGAGAGAAATTTAAGGGTTAAGCTAGATCAGAGAGCCAAGTGCATCAAGTAAGTTATAAGTCTGCACTGAGGTTATTTTTCTTTAGTTGGCAGTGCAGACTGCTACCCTGAATGACATGTTACAGACTAAATAAGAGCTTAAAGCATTGCATGGTTGCATTTATAGCAGGGATATTTCCATAAATTACTAACAGCTTCGCCAGAGACTTCAAGTAAAACAAGTTTAACACTTTCAAGAAAAAATATGAAAGTGCAACCTGTATTAGCACCTCATACTCATTTCCTCTTTGTTTTTTTTTTATTTGTTTTTTCTTTCTGAAATGTCCAGGCAATAAAGATTCCTTGCGATGGAAACAGGCTGATGATGATGAAGACAACCTGCTTTGTGATGCCACTAGCAACTTAACCACAATCCCACCTATTCTTTCCTCAAGGTGAGCGATACGTCTTTATAGTTTTCATGTATAAATAATCTTTCAATACATAAATCTTAATTTTCAAGAATAGTTTGAGAATGTGCCCAAGTAAATTTCCTTTCTTTTATTTTTAGTGCCCCACAGTTAAATACAGACGAATGGCATACTGTTCAACACAAAGTCAAGAAAAAAGCAGCAAAAAGAGAGGATGATCATAAAGTGAGTAAGAACTGCATATTCACATCTCATTATTCTTTAATAAGACCTTCGCTCTTGACTTCCAAAATAGGTATTTTTTATGAAAGTATTAGTTTGAACATAGAGAAGAAAATTATAAAAAAAAAAAAATCAAAGTAAAGGGAATGTTAGAAGGTATTTTGTGCTAATGGCTACTAGCTTGCAACAATTATAATCAGATGAGAGCTAGAATCTATGTATGAAGGCATTGATAATAATGTGAATTATTGCAAAATATTTTTGTCACAGAGTGGTTTGCTTCTAGTGATGTGATTTACCTACATTGTCTGAAATTTTAAGAAAGAAGGAAAATCTAATCTGAAGAAGCTTCAACAAATCTTAATACTCTGTATTTTTTAGTCATATGGTGGGATGCAATAATCTATGCAATTGAAATTAAAAATCCTGTGTCTTGGTAGTGTTTAACCTAGTTTATTGCACAAGGCAGCTTATGGTTTTTTAATCCTTTGAATTGTTGCACACTCCTTACCATCAACATCCCAAAAATCCAAGAAACTTGCTTTGACCCCCAACAATTGACATTTCAATTTAGAGAGAAAAAAGATATCATATCTTGCATGTTACCTAGGGAGGTATAAAGAGAATTAGGGCTGTCAGATTTTATGGCAGAAAAAGTTGAAATGGACAATGAGTTACTTCTAAAGCAGCAGATATGGCAAAAAAGGTTGGGATAGCTTGTTTCAAAGAAGCTCATAGTGTCTTTATGAAGAGTAATGAAAGAGAATAAATGTTGGATCTACAGCCATTTTGTTCTCTCTGAACATCTTTATTTTTTTAATTAGGATTTTTGAAAACCAATTTTACCTGATATCTTTTCTTGTGACAATACACTTCCTGGTATTGCAGTTTTTGAGATGATATCTTCAACTTATTTGATTTGAATTGCATTATACTGTGGTTGACAGTGAATTTATGGTCTATCTGTACTTGGCAATATCTTTGAAGAATTACCTAATGATGAATGTCGTGCAATCATTAAAGTAAAGACATTTGGCATCAGCAGTGAATGGATACACCTATTCTCTCAGGTTTTGACTTTTTTTTTTTTTTTTCCTGAAAAAAAAAAAAAGGGATATTTGTTATGATATGATGCAGGATGACATGAATTCCTAGGAAGGCTTGTAATTTTCAAAGGATATAATTAGTTTCATAATGGGGTTTGGAGTTTCGGCTTCTTGTGATGTTTTTATCTACCTACATTGTCTGACTTAAAATGATTGATTGCAAATTCTGAAGAAGCTACCAACTTCATATTGGAATACAAAGCACTCTCACTTAGGACTCAAAGATAAAGTTTGTTTTTATTTTCAATCTCATGTATTCTGGAAAAAAAATAGGATGAAGATACTGCTGCTATGGTTGATGACCGTGAGGAACTCGACTTCATGTTTGATGAAGAGCTGGATAGTCTCAATGTGGGAAAGACAAATAATTTCACAGAGTGGTGAGTGAAAGTTAGAGTGCATTAGCATTTGATTATGGTGTTTTAAAAGGTTGAGTTATGGTTTACATTTCTTTGTGGTCATCTCAAGGCCATGAATGACTATACAGGTGTAAATTCTCTTTGCATGTCTTTCAGTTAGAATATAGCACTCTCGTTTGTATTGTAAGGATGTTAGTTAGCCCTTGATTGAGGCTTGTTCTCTTTCAAGAGCTAACAAACAAACCATGCTGGAAGTTAATTTAGTGAGAATATGTGAATCCATTTCCTAACATTTAGCTCAATATGTCTTAAGTCTATTGAGATGATTTAGCAAAAGGTAATCTTATTAGCTTATTGGTTACATTTAAGTATTTAATTAATTGTTACCAGTTGGCCTCATGTGTTTTAAGGCAGTGAATCTTGATATGTTATATAGTTTAATCCATTTTCTTTTCAAAAAGAGATTGAAAAAGAAATAGAACTTTCATTTCAGGATGGCAAAAATATATAAAAAGGAATATGTGATCTTAGGCAGCATTTTTATGAGAGACTGTGTAGTTGATTTTCATATGATACACCTACAAGATTTTTCCTGATCACACAATTTGATGATCATATTCTTTTTGCTCATTCTTTTAAATAAGACCCAATTTTATATCTTTTTTACAGGTCTGACGACTCTGGAGATGAAATTGATGATAATGACATCAACAAGATCCTAATTGTCATGCAGACACCTCCAGCACTGCGCAAACATCCTCAGGGAGACAGAACAGGTGATCACACAAAACGAGCCAAAATCACTGCTGAGCTGGGCAAGGTCATCAATGATGGGCTCTTCTACTACGAGAAAGACCTCTGGGACTCGGAATATGCGGTAATATAGACGTCAATCTTTTGAGAGGGGTGTGCAGAAGAGTGATGTGGTTTGATGTTCATTTCCATTATAAAAGAAAATATGTCTAAAGTGGTCATTAAAAGTGCAATTTTCTTATATCTCTATCTTCTAAATCTAGATTGAAATTGACAAAATTTCAAATTCACAGGCTTTGATTCTATATAGATCTCTGCAGTCCATATAGTTTTAAAAAATGTTGTAAAGAAGCTTATTAAAAAAAACAACTCTAGATCCTGTGTATGGTAGTCAAGAAGCTAATGGCTTTGTTAAAAGATATTAAGATAATAGTTATGTGGTTTAATTGAAAAATCATTAATTTTGTATTATCAGTTGCAGTTGAGTGAAAAATTAAACCATCAAACTAAAGAATTATATTGTGGTCTTCTCAATTTTTTTCTTCTCCTTTCATTTTTACAATGTCAGTCAAAAAATAATGCAAGCTCCTCAGATATTCACAGTACAAATGTTTGGGTTTTTTTTTAGGGTGATTTCGATTTTAAAACAGTTAATGTGATATCAAAGGAACAGTTTGAAAAAATAACGCCATCTAAGTCAGCAGCTGAGGAGGACCAAGAGCTTCCACCTCCACCGCCTCCACCTTTTGCAGGTTTGTATTTGTTCCTTCTTTGTACTGAATAAACTAAAATTTGTAGTGTTTTTTTTTTTCAATTTATTTATTTAACAATATTTTGTACGGCAAAAGAATAAGGATTTTAGTAAAGAAAACTTCCAAAATGTTTGTATGCTTTTTTTTTTTAAACCTGAATTAACAATCATGTCATAGCTACAGTCTGAATCTGTGTGTGAAAAGCAATCTTGATTTTTATTCTTTTTTGGATCAGTATATTCTGGCTCAGAATCCAAAAAAGTGCCAAGCCCTCCATCATCTCAATCTGGCCATGTGGATATTGCCCGCTCACTACCAGCTTGGGTCCCTGACACTCCAGGTAGAAGGGAACAAGGTCCACGCACCCCTCGAACACCCAGACATGACAGAAAAGAGCCTCGCTTCTACCCTGTGACCAAGGACCCTGGAGGCCCAAGGGATCCTACAGTAAATTTATCTTTGTCTTTGTCTTTTTATTTTTGTTCTTTGTTTTTCATGTATGTATCCCAACTTAACGTAATATGTGTGAGGATACATTATACATATGTATATATATTATAGCCATACAGCTACACTGAAGAAAAGCAAACTTTACAACAATGAACAGGTTAGGAAGACTACTACATTAAAGAAGGAAAGAGGCTAGGGAGCCTCTAAATTTCCGTGCCCCATTTTTGTCTGGAGACTTTCTAGATTTAGATGTAGATCTAGTCTAGCCCATTCTGCCTGCTCTGAATTTTAAATTTTTATAGGTCTAGGTTAGAATTGTCTAGATAAGTCCAGCATGAGCACCATAAAACTCTTGTCTGAGCTTGTGCTGATGAGGATCCAGAATCTATAAACTAGATCATTAGATCTGTCTAGAATCTAGATATAAGAACTAGAATCGATAATTTAGATAAGACTCTGGGTACTGACATGGTTTGTTTCTCTTTCCTTTTGGCGTAAAAAGTGCCTTCATGCACACACTGGAATTCAACATCTACATACTTTAAATCGTCTCGTAGTCGTCTGGCCTCTTTAGCTGATCTATTGTAAACAGAAATGCTTTTGCATCTTCAGCCCTGCCACTCATCCCATTTTTTACTAAAATTTATTGAAAATTCCAATTTTCTGCTTTTGTTCTGTGATTTCCTTTTTTTTTTTTTTTTAGGATTTTTTAGCTCCAACTTTGGGGTAAAAAGATAATTCTACTATGAGTGCAATATTTTTTCCTTATCATGGATCATCCTGTGTGAAAATATAAAAGCGGACAAAATATATTGATATTGTTTCTTTTTCTTTATCATTTATATTTCCAATAACAATATCGAGATTTGTATTGTAGTTGAAACTGTCTAAAATATTGGTGTATCAAGTTTTTCACTTACGTTCATTCATCTGAATAGCATCATTCTTTTTATCTTCACTATCATATCCAGACCTCACCGATATCCAAGAAAGGGTTATTCTTATTTCTTGGTCTGATATTTTTGACTAGACAGTCGTCTTGCATCAAGATCGATTTGGAAATCCTCAAATAGAACTGGTGCAAAATCCAAAAAAATCTAGACTGCAATTAAAGATTAGTACTAATAGTAAATGATTTTCATTCCAAATCAAATAAATGTAAATCTAGATCTAAGTGTCAGGTTGTTCTTTTTACACTGCTAGGTGGAGAAAATTCAACTTAATCAATATCGGCATATTCCGCTCAAATGTTTTAAGAAAAGATGAAGATAAGGAGAGGAAGGCTCTATGTGTAACTGTTTTTTAAGTTAGATGTATTCTCATGACTAAAACTTGTAAAACATATAATGCTTCAGTTGAGCCAGTGAAATGCATGCAGAAAGCAGTGATATATTTAATTTTTTTTTTGTGGGGGGGGGGAGAGAAAGGAGGGCTACAACAGGTTATTCAACCTCATAGTCTAAGCATAGAAAAAAATGTTTTACAATCATGGCTCTGTTTGCATTCCTATGTACTATGCCCACATTGACTGATTTAAAAGTTCATTGCAAAAAAAAATTTTGCCCAGTTTTCCCTGTCAGAATAATCAAGATCTAAGGACATTCTAATTCTTTGTAGACTAAAAACAATCTTCAATGTTTATGTCGAGAAATGGCAATGAGACGTAATTAGATTCGAGATAACCAGTCTAGTTTAAGTATCCCTCTTTTTTTCTCTCAGATTCCTCTTTGTTGCTCTGATTCCTCATTTGAAAAATTTTGGGTGGCATGTCTGCATCTTTTAGATTTAACAAGTTTTTCTTTTGACGAATTCTTGTCAATGATAAACTTTAAAAATCTTGAAAATTTGTAACAGTGTTACCCTTTGAAATATAGTCTTTTTTGTTGCTCTGATTCCCCGTTTGAAAAATTTTGGGTGGTATGTCTGCATCTTTTAGATTTAACAAGTTTTTCTTTTGAAGAATTCCTTTCAATGATGATCTTTAAAAATTCTTGAAAATTTGTAACAGTCTTACCCTTTGAAACATACAGTTGATACGGTGACACTGTTATTTTGATAAGAGTGGATTTGAAAGCACTGTAGAAGAGTTGTAGGGAGCCTACAAATAAAGGGCATGTAGAAACTTCCTTAAAGAAAAGCAAACTTCACAACTAAAACAGATATATCCTCCAGAGCCAGTCATGGCACAGTTTTTAAATATTTATCAAACCCTGGTACATAGGAATTCTGCTTATCTTGGCAATAATGAACCAGGGTTGTCAAACAAAAAAGTTCACTAAATTTGCAACCTTTCAGCTGCCCTCTTATTAGTTATCTCTCCACTGTGGTTAAGTAGTCACAGACTATTTGAGCTTGTTAGGGTGCCAGGGCAAATCAGTCACATAGTAGAGATAATTCATTGAGCTTTTGGCACTATTTTAAAGTATATTCTGTATTTTTAGCTGCTGGAAATATTTAAAGCGAAAGTGAAAATGTCATGGAGCAATAGATTCATTTATATTTAGAAACATCTAGCTCAAAACACGCCTGGCAATTTATGCTTATTGCAGCACCGCTGCAAGATTTCGCATTGATGGAAACCTTTTGGGTGCTTAGTGATTTTTTTGTCTTTTCTTCCTTTAGACACCTCGCAAAAAGAAGACCAGGCATAGCAGCAATCCACCACTGGAGTCTCATGTTGGATGGGTTATGGACAAGAAAGAGCACAAGGCTCGATCGAGGCACAACTCTTCCTCTCTCTCTATGCGATCCGCCAGGTATATGCTTGTATACTTGTTAGCCTTATTGTTTACTTGGTATTGATAGCTTGTGGATTAATGGTATTGATTTGTTTAAGATAGTTTTTCATCAAAATTTAAAACAAAAGGATTACAATTAAACATTACATTGGCTGCATATGAATTCATATGTTCAGTTTGTATTTCTCACTCAATTAAATACCAGTAAAAAATAACCATTATGCACTTCAGTGAAAGGTTGTGCAATTTTCAGACGAATTTTGTAACATTAAAAATATTCTTGGATAGACAGATGAACAAAGAATATTTGTGTGTACTTAAAGCTTTTAGACAGTTCAATGTTTAAGAATAATGGTTTGATTACTTTAAAGCCATGCAAATATTTAATAAGTGAAAATTGCATGCAAAACTTCCTTTTTTTATTATGTTTTTTTCCCCTGTTTCTGTTTAACTTTTCTGTAAAAAATAATTTGTACTTTCACCTTTTTTATTTCAACTTTTTCCCTATCACAGTCCATCGGAAAGCCAGTTGGGATCAAGTTATGGCTGTACACCTGTTACCATGCCTCACTTTGAACATCCTTCCCATGAACTATTAAAGGAGAATAATTTTGTGTGGCATGTTTATAACAAATTTCATTCCAAGTGCCTTAAAGGTGAGTAGTTACAGTTTCTATCTATCATTCAATTGAAACTGCTCTTGCAGTCTCTATCAAGCTGAAAGGATCTTTTTTTTTTTTTAATAGTAGATTGTCACTATCTTTGTCTATAATGTAGAGTACTAATGTATGTGATTGAGATTATTTTCTATAGTTATTTTTGTTCCTGTTTTTTAATGTTTCCTAATTCCAGAACGCAAACGCCTGGGTGCAGGCCAATCACAAGAAATGAACTGCCTCTACAGATTTTGGTCCTTCTTCCTGCGGCAGCATTTCAGCCGTAAAATGTATAATGAATTCAGAACCATGTCAGTAGAAGATGCTTCAAAAGGGCATAGGTGAGATTTTAGGTTTCTTTTTTAAATTAATTTCAGATTTGTTCATGATAATTGATAATGGCTTTGAGGTGATTCATGGTTTTCAAGAAATTCAGTTTCAGAAAGAGTAACTTATGTAAAACTTGTGTCTTTAGCTGGAAGTAAGGCAAAAGAGATGGGGAGGAAGCAAAGATGCTCTGGCTTACTGGACGTGGGCATTTTCACATTCGAAACTGATGATAATAAAGACCCCTTAGGACATCAAGAAAAACCCTTTCTTTGGGTTTTCAAAAACAAATTTTGGTTTTCTTCATTCAAATCATTAGATGGAGATAAAACAAATTTATCACATTTAAATTTAACTGAACCGAACTCAACAACAGACTACCTCTAAATTGCATGTATTGACCAATGGTGTTTTGTCTGCTGGAAACATAGTAGTGCTAGATTATTGGATTGTTGTTTTTGACAGGTTTTTACGACAAATCTTTTGTGCAGGGTGGCTAGCTGTAAAAATTTTTTTGCTAGATTATCAGATGGGATTTTTGTTTTAGGCATCCATTGAAAATTTTTTTATTATTATTATCTGCTTTAGGTATGGTGTGGAATGTTTGTTCCGCTACTACAGCTATGGACTTGAGAAGAGATTTAGGCCAGATATCTTCAAGGACTTTCAAGAGGAAACAATGAAAGATTATGCTAGTGGTGAGTGAAAGTTGGCATATCGGTGCAACCTATTTTCAAGTGTTTATATATAAGACTTTTCTCTTTTCTTTTTTAAACAAAGTAATATGTGGTCTTTTATCTCTCTTAAAAATATTAAAGATATCGACAAATATAAAGTGAAAGGTTTTTTTGTTTTTTTGGGGGGTTTTTTTTATGAATGTCATAGTGATATAGCAACTTTATAATTTTTACTTTCTTTAGCCTCTCTGGTTTTTCTCCAATTAATGGAAAAAATCACAAACAGAATACAGTGGTCTCTCCCTAAGACACCCCCCCCCCTTGTTTTTTTTTTGAGACAAGACATTCTATATATATATATATATCTACAGAACTACCTTTGATAACTTGATGTTTTTGACTTTAGAGGCATAATTTGTTATTTGGTACTTATGATTCACTCTCTTATTCACCAGGTCAGCTTTATGGTCTTGAAAAATTTTGGGCATTTTTGAAGTATTCGCGACGTAAAGTTGATGTTAACGAAGAACTGCAAGCTAAGCTGTCTCAATTTAAGAAGCTGTCAGACTTTAGAGTTGTAGTAAGTTATCCATGACAATTATGTTTAATAAAGTAGAGTTTAATCTATAGGTATTATCACTTACTTGAAAGTAAAATATGAGATTGCAATTAGGCTTTTTAGTTTGATTATTTCATACAGATCTCTTGTTACAAATAATTTTTATACCAAGGTTAATTTGTTGTCTAGTTTTTAATAAGATTGCCCTTACAGCGCATTAGCTCAAACAACTAGAACACTGGAGGACACAAAGCCAACAAAATAAATAAAAAGTTAAATTTTGTCAAAGTCATAATTTTCTTTTAAAGTGAGACAAAAAGGGCTCATTTGCTAAATTAAGAACAAAAAATTATATAATAATCAATGTGGTATAACAGTACCTAGGCAGTCTGAACTCACATCTAGATTAGATCAGAGCCCTGAATACTGTCAAAAGCATCGATTTGCTATTTTTTTTTCTTAATCTAATGACATTCAAGAAAATATCTTATACTAGGCTTGAAGCTTTATAAATATTCTTTGAACAAAATTTTTATGTAGTGTAGATTTGAGAGTGTTGCCTTGAGCAGGGCTCATTTTGTCATCATAGATTAAGCCTTCAATAATTAGTTCCTGTGCTCTGCACTACAAATAGAACTTGTGGTACATAGTTATGCTTAAGCTTTGATGTAGATCTAACCCGAAAACAAAATCTGTGTCTAATTCAACTTAAAGGTATATGACATTAACAGCATCAATTTAGAAGCCATGATAGCCTGGTCAAGATTGAGGTCTAGCTTTGATTGCAAAGTCAAGATGTCAGCAGTAAAACGTTGCTGTGTCATTGATAGGCCTTTTTTTCTCTGCCATCTCTTCCCTTTTAATTCAAATGGCTAGTTTCTTACTTGAATTGCTTATATTCATATATTTTTATATTTTAAACACCTTTGGTCCAATCTGTATCTTTTGAATTTTGAGTTTCTTTTGCTCCAGATTTTGTAATCTTTGGTAACTTTTGTTTGCTTACGTAAAAAAATCTTTTGAAAACTCTATGTTCTGTTCCCTATGTATGATATAATATATATATATATCAAGTTAAATAGTTTTTCAAGATCAATATGAACATTATAAAGTACATTTTGTATTTGTGTTCAGGCCACCTACAAACTGTACTCCTTTTTTCACATAATAAACACTGTAAATTCAACAATAAAATAACTGCTTTTATGTAATTAATGCTATTAAAGTCAAGTTACAAACATAGAAAAGATATGTTTTGTGATCAAGATTATATCAAGTGTACATCAACTTGCGCATTATAAATGATACACTAGTGCATACAAAAATGATGTTAAGGTGTGCTGAAAGTAATGAAAGGAGAGACAGCAGTCTTTATGAACACTTTCATACCTGTGTTTAGTTTGAAATGCTTTAAAATTCATATTTAAAAAACTTTCCAAGAAGACTATTAGTCTAGTGCTGCTAACTATGTAAGCTTCTGAATAAAATATTACCACTTCAGTTAAAAAAAAAATTTATAAGAAGCAGCACTAACCCATTCTAAGATTACATTGTAATTTGATAATATATAAAGTGATGAGATCAGCTTTGATCGTTTGGCTGCTTCAAAAAAAAATTGCTCTCTATGCTTTATTTAAATATTTAAAGATTTGGCACAATTAACCATTTGAATATTAGTGCAATTGGGAAAAAAACAGGTAGTTGAAAAAAGGGCATGGAAATAGCTTTGAGTCATTTAGAGTGCAGATCATTGTAATTTCAGCATCTTAATTATCCATTCACAGGAGCCGGAAGATACCCCTGCAGCACCAGACAGCAAGCACTCAGCAAAATCAGGGTTTCAAATGGTTTCAGCAGTAGTTAGTGTATCCTCAGAAGGAGCAGAGGCCGCAGCACCAGTGACAGCAGCACTAGCCCCCGATTCCACATTAAGGAAAGGCAGCAGCAGCAGCAGCAAAAGCTAGTCCAGTGATTTCCCATTTGCTTTTATTCATAACATGTCACATTCTATTTGTGCTCTTTCACATTCACCATATGAATTCGCTTTAAGATTAGATTTTTGTTCCACTGCCTGACCATTTCTTCACCTCTTTCCTGACTGGATTTCAGGAATGAGGGATATCTTAATATAGATGGTTGTAATGATTAGCTTTTCTTAGGTAAAAAAAAAATACATTCAATCTGCCTTTATGACTGGCATGTCTTTGTTTCTAAGGATTCACATTTTGTGACATTTATAGTATTATTATCTTAAGATTCTGCCATATACAGAGCTGCCAACCTCTGGTCCTAAAAGGATATTCGTATGCATTAAGATATGTTTTAAGAATAGTACCACATTTCTGAATTGTAGGACTTTACCTCTGGTGGCTTAACAGGTTAATTTCTAGATCGTAAGAAGTTATAATTCACAGAATGACCTTATTGAGGCAATAGATCTAGCAGTCTAGTTCAATAAATGGTAACTTATGCTCTAACTAGTGCAAGGCTAAATAAATTCTTGAATTTCATTGTTTGATATTTCTAGTTATGATTTGGGTTGATTTGCATAAATTCTCTGGGTTGTGCCCAGCTGTATAGGGTAAAGGTAGTATGCTCGACAGATTTGTGGTTTCGTATAGAGAATAAAATCATTTTAACACTATTTGTTGAATTATAAAAGACAATGCTAAAGCATTAATTTGACAGTCACTTCTTTCATCGGATAGTTAAGCTGGTAGCCTGTCGGATTTGAAATTGAATAGGCCTAGCTCGAATATGACCTAAGCTTCTTTGAATTTGTACGTATCAGACATTTTCTTAAAAGTACTTAAAAAGCCAGTTCATGTGTAAAGAAAATTTTTTAGCAACTTAAGATTATGTGATACTAGATCTAGATATCAAATAATATATAGATATAGATTTCTAGGCCTGCTGCCTAAGAAGACCATTCTCTAAATTATTAGTTACTACTTTAGATGGAAGTAGTAGGGTGAACCATCCAACAGTAAAAGCAAAAAAAAAAAAAAAATCACTTGGGGGGGGGGCTAAGCAAAATCTGCTACAGCAGACACGTATTAAAGGTCATTTATGTTAGATTATTATGTAGGTACCGTTCTGTATATTTATCATAGATCTCACACAGATTTATATAGGCCTGCATTGGCCACCTTTTCTCTTAAAGGTTTGTGATTGTATCCTTTCTGGAACAAAGTAACACTTTGTTGGCTGGTTGCGTTGGTAGCTCTGCATGTATGCTATTGTCTCTCCATCTGCTGCTGTTTTAAAAGGAGCTTCATTGAACATCTCATATTTTTTTCAGATGAGTTGAATATTTTTTAAAGTTAAAGGATCTCAATCAAAACAGACATTATTTAAAAAGCTCTTATGCAGTGTTAGCTTAGCAGAATTTAGTTGCAAGACAGGAAAAAGTTAAAGGGTCTTGCAAAATTGCTCCATCTCTTTTCATCTCAATTTGTTAGGATAGTAAATATTTTTTTCTACATTGCTCATTAAAAAATGATATTTGAAACATTTGTTTTATAAACAATATCTCCAATTTAGCAAATCACAAAATTGAAACAGTTTGATAGAAATGACAACAAAACAAATCTATTGCCTCAATTTTACATAAAAATGAAAACATTTTTCTCTCTTGTTGCAATTATGTCCATATCCACTTTTATGCATCATATTATCAATATCCTCACTAGCCCTTGACT
The DNA here is from genome assembly GCA_033675545.1 of Elysia crispata. NCBI lineage: Eukaryota > Metazoa > Mollusca > Gastropoda > Plakobranchidae > Elysia > Elysia crispata. The sequence goes on along the minus strand of JAWDGP010001087.1, from coordinate 354,982 downwards.
GCTCCAATAATTATGACATATGAATACTTGATATATTGTTGTGTTCTGCAATTTTCATGTGATGTAAATACAGTATTCAGGTTGTTTAATGGACTGATAGTGAATTACCATATTTCTTTCCAGACATGACCTCTATTAGTTAAAGTTCATGTTCAAATTAATCCCAGTACTTTCCACAGTGTTTAAAATGGAAAGTGAGCTTGTTATCTTTCTTCACTTTATATTTAATGGTGTGGAAGAAAACACCTATCTCATACTTGAGCTTAAGATATCTTTTGTTATGGTAAGCTATTGATAAAAATGTTACCATTTTGTCATAGGGTGATAAGACAACCTAGTTTTTGCATTTTCTATGGGAAGGACAATTTTCTCCATTTTATCAAAGCTTTTTAGAAAGACAAAGTCATATTAATAAAGTTGGTATTTTCAATTTAGATAGGAGTCAAACATACATCTTGTATGTGGAAAATATGATTATAGGCGTAAGCTGGCTGATGTGACTGGAATAGTGAAGGTATCACTGGTGATTTAAATAGTATAATAAAAGATTGAAGCCTGAGAATGTTCACATTGGCTGTAGCATTATAACTGGATCATCTGCTCAAAAAGAGGGAACCATGGTTCAAAGACTTTTTTTTTGAGACAATATGTAATATATAATGCTGCTATATTTTGTTGTTATGTTTTACAAAATTAAACGAATTGGATGTAAATAGTGTAATTTCTCAATTTAATGTAGAATTGTCAATTTTACCTATGCCATATTCTGTCAAATGCCAACTATCTTCACCAGTTTTAAAATTCCTTAAAATTTAAAACAAAAAAAAAAACAAAAAACAGATTATACTGGTAATTGGTAAATATGTCCATTTTTTTTTTCAGTGTATGGCACATGTTAGACGTATCTTTTTATTCTTCTTCCTCCAAAAAGGGTTTGATATTAACAAAACTCGCACTTCATGTTGAGATAATGGAAAATTATAAATGGCCATCATTTTATGTGAGGAAACAGCAATTCCTTAGCTTTTATATAATTATGTTGCCTTTAGCTAAAATAGTCATTTTGTGTGTTTTAAAATAAGATGAGGATTTATTTTTATCTGGTTCATTATTTGATTCTGGGTAAGTTTTTGTTGTATTGTATATATGCCACTTGTATTTTATTTTTGACTGATTTATTAAGAATGATTTGTTATATATCACTAGGACACCCCTCCCCAGAGTGAATTGTATGCAAGTCTTCTTCAGGGTATATCCAACTAAAATATTATTCAAGGATAGGAATTTACTATTGTAAATGATTTTTTTTTCACTTTTGTTTTAGATAATGGTAAATTTTAATAATTTTTCCTTGCTTTGTGTTCTTTTTTTCCTTTTTCTACTTTTCATTCAGGCAAAAATGTTTTTAGAAAAAGCTCTTGCTTAACCCATAGTGTGAGAATGAGATTGTAATTATTCCTCTTTATATTTCAGGCTCTTTTGTTTTCCTTTTAAATGTTAAATAAAAACAGATTTTGCCAATTTTAATGAATACCTTTTAATGTTTTCAAACTGAGATCCATAATAAAAACTGTAAACATAATTATTCTTGAGAAAATCTAGTTACACATTTAAACATGCCACCATAATAGCTATTTGCAATTTTCTTATACATAGGTGGTTGGGTTTTTTTTAATCTTCTTACATAAAAAAATGGAAAAAAAAAAAGTGATTCAAGAAATGTCATTGTCTTTTTGTTTTTGTTGTAAATATATATTAATTTGGTTTTTGTTTTGTTCTGTTTTTTTTTTCGTAACTATATTGAAGATTAAGATGCTTAGAAACAGCATTTAGATTTCTATTGTAATTTTGATCATGAAATACTTCAGGAAAAAATAAGAATTAGTCTTCTGTGTTGTTGTACAGAGCAGTCATACTTCTACTATATTATGTTGATGTAAAAATTCTTTAAAGATATTGTTTGCTTTCTCTAGGATTTTAGTAAAGTGTTTTAAATTGTGGCCTTGGTCATATTTGCATTATATCAATGTCAGTATAGTAAAATTTCATCAGGAAGGAAAAATTCAGCTGAGCGTATGTTATTTTGTCGAAATTAGGCTTTTATTTCCTTGGCTCACATAGGCTAGCACTTTGAAGCCATTTGTGCAGTTCCATGTGTGATGGAAAAATATGTGAGCATAGTTTGGGAAATTCTACCCTGTGAGGAATAGATGATAATCCTCGTGGATTGATCAGTTTGCATTTCAAATGATTTTCTCTTGTACATTATTAAAGGTCTCGGATAAAAAAAATGTAAGTAGAGTGCATTATGTACTGTTTTTATCATTTTTATTTCTTGAGTATTCCTTTGAAGTATGTTTATTGGGTAATCTTACTCATTTGAAGGCCATTTTCATCAAATGAAATCATGACAGGATTTTAAAATAATTTTGAGTATTGAGAGAAGTTTTTAAGGAAGTGAAAAAAAAGTGCTGAGTATTTGGTATGCTTATCTTGAAATGCTTTTGTTTCGTTTTCAAAATTTAATTATATAAGTGTATTTAATTTTACAGTCATTTTTGTTTTTTAGAAGCATGTTTTAGTCAGTTACGCTACCTGAAGTCTTACAGGTCTCTGCTGTTTCCCATAATAGTACTTATTCTATTTTTCTTAAGAATATACATGGTAAACTATAGTAATAAAGCTGAAAGGGGCATGTTCTTGTTCTCATTATGTCCTCTATTGACACTCCCAACTTTTTTTGCGTGTGTGTGTGTGTTTTGTTGCATAAGATAATATTCTTCCCATTGTTCTTGCAATGTGTTTATATATGTGTGCTGAAGAACTGATTTATTGCCTCAAAGTCAAAGATCGCTTTCATTGTAAATAATATCATTATATGCTCCTTACTTGTTCTCCTGTCTTTAACTCTTGTCTATCACAACTTTTTGCTGTCTTCTCTATATCTATTGATACCATAACGTTTCCTTAAGCATACAACAGATTGATTGATAATTGTGTTGATTTTAAGATGCAAAAAATCTAGTTCTGATTGTATTTGATTTTCTCTTCCCCCGTATGGCTGTCTGGTTCACTTAGTCTTTTACTTGTCATCCTGGGGAAAGGGGTCTAACAAGTCATAAATAAAAGCTTTTTTTTTGTCATTTTGTGTGTGACTTGTTAGTTTTTGCACTATATTTATATGTGGTGATATTAATTTGATTTATAAACAGTGAAAAAAAATAAGGGGTGAGCAGGATTCCTTTTTTACTAAAATCTTTGAGGTATCAGCCTGAAGGAAATCTAAGTCATTGGGACTTTGGCATTGCAATCCTTTGACAGCAACATGGGCAATTTGTATTTGTGCTTATATTTGACAACACTATTATCTATGGTAGTCATTTCTTTTTACTTGATCAGTATAAGTGAAAAAAAAAAGAAACCATAACATTGGTTTTCTTTCTCTAGGTTCACATATAAAGGACTAGAGATGACTACATTTTTATTTGTCCATTGGGACTTCAGGATCAATAGTATTGTTGGGTCTTTGTTTACGCTTTCACCACGGATAAAAAGTACCAATGGGTTGTTCCAGGATTTTGGGGCTCTTTAGTTGGGCTGACTCGACACCAGAGCTATCCTCAAACATGTAGTAGGGTGTAGAAATTGTATCATGAGGGAGAGTTTAAGCCATTGGGTCGAAACAGCATGAGGCATGAGGACCGCCTTAATGTCTAGCAGTGGTAAATACGTGAAATGTTTTTTTTTTCTATTATCATAATCGACTATAACTATCTATTATTTTTGTAAGTCGGAAATTATTCACAAATCCATGTATTTCGTTGCCAGTCCAGAGTCTTAATTGGTTACTTGAGTAAATCGATCCACATGAGTAACAGTTTTAAGTCTAATTTTTTACACTTGAAACTATCATTTTAGCGATATGAGATGCATAACAGCATCGTTATTGAAATATCTTCTGCGCCTATATAGACTGTGGGCCACTGGGACCCCCCTCCCCCCCCTTGGGAGTTTATGCCACTATATTTTTCAAATAATAGATCATATTTGCCATACAAATTCACTTGTTACCGTAAAAAAAAGTGTCATTTAAAAGAGTTATGGCCCTTTGAAAAAATTGAGTTGAGTCCCCTTGTAAAAATGAGACAACATTTCTGTCAAAGGCTCTAGAGCCCTAAATCTTTATTGAAATATATGCAAATTGGGTATCAAATTGAAGGAAATTTAATATACTATCAAACTGTGGGCATTAGTTCTAAATTGGTGTGAATAATATAGATTCAGAAAGAGTTGAAACCATTTTTCAGCAATCTCATGAGGCGACATGTATGCACTGTTGGGATACTCGATACACATGGCCATAAAAAAAGCAGTTTCAGTGAAAAAAAATCAGCACTGAAAGCAACAATGGTACAAGCCCTAACAACAACCACTTTCACATTTCTATGTCAGAGCAAAAATTTAAAGTGCAGAAAACCCTCAAATCTCGTTGCACTTTTGAGATAACGGTATTGGAGACATTCGTCATGGCCTTCAATTAACATTAAATGATAATCATTTTAAGTCAATATAAGTAAAATGAGACTCAACCTTCACTTGTGGGAAAGATGGAGTAAGCAGATATAAGCAAAGGTTTTCAACCCATAATGTTATTGCTTTGTTCCTTAACTTGACAGCTTGCATTGCTTACCGCTTATTACACACCATCCTCATCATCAGTTGCAATATCCTCTTCGTCCTCTGAGGAGTCATCAAGGAAATCACTGTCAAAGCTATCATCATCATATGTTTCTTCATCAGTTCTGGGAACTTCATTGGAATATACAAGCTCACTTCGGTAATTTGGTTGCCAGAACTGAACTTTTTCTCCAAAATGTTTCTGTAGCTTCTGCTTCAGTTTGTCTGTTTTGTAGTTTGGGTTGTACTCTTGAGGGTACTTTGATTGCAAGTATGTTAGGTACTTTTCCCTTAACATTGTCATCCTTTCAACGGTGGCATTGTCAATGATGTGTTTTTGGACATAATCACAGATGTAATGAAAGGCTTGTGAGTGTGCTTCTTCCATTTTTGATTGTGTCTCAATGTTGCAAGTGGAAGTAGGCAGGGTGGTATGAGCAACATTTCTTGTGTAATCACGACGACATGATTCATGGTAGTGGGCTTCCCTTGCAATAAGGCATGCAGTTTCTACAATACCTAGCACTCTGGAATCAGATTTTTGTTGTGCAGCATTCAAAATGGACATCTTTGCTGTTTCTGTCACACATTTCACAAGGTAATCTTGCTTTCTTTTCACATACTTGTTCTTCTTCTTGCAAAAAAGGCACTGATCACTGGGAAGAAGCAATGTAGTTCCTTGAGAATTTAATGTTCTTTTCTTTCTAGGAGAGTGTTCCTCCTGCTCATTTGCTTTCCTTTTCTCGGTCTGCCTTAGACTGGTAAATGTCTGATAACAGGGTCTATGATATCCATGACAGAAATCATTTGGAGCTTCAGGTATCTGTTCACATATGTTCGATAGTTTTATTTTTGGGTTATCACTTTGCAGACGAATGCACTTGATGTCACATATTTTCTTCCAGCCTATTTCAGTGAAGGGTTTCACATCTCCATAGTTAGACAGATTGCTGTTGTGAATAATACACACGCTTTTTGTTTCTTCAAGTTTACAGGTTTTTCAGAAGCCATTTTCGAGTATCTTTTTAAAATTCTTCTTTGCATGAACTTCTGAAAGTCAACACACAGGTTCAATTTGAATTGTCACTTCTTTCTTTAAATTTCATGCTTGAATAATCTGTAAACACATAAAGAAAAGTTTTTTAGGCCACAAAAACTTTTGATTTTCCCCAATGAATAAGATTTAAATTTCACAGTGCAGCAAATCGGGCAGTGTGAAATTCACTCAAAAAACTTTAAATATCTAAAAGTACAAAAAACCTGCTTACATTAAAGGTTAAAAATTTTACAAATATGCGTTGTATGTCCCTGTATCATGCCTGAATTGTTGATTACAAGCTTGCTTTTGTTCATTTTTATGAAAAAAAAAAGCAAATACGTTGTAATAGTTTTTTCCAAATGATAGAGAAATTGGCTATCAAAAATTTAAAAACCTTATAAAGCTTTGTTAAATATTGAATGACAAGAGGCAAAAAATACAAATGACAATAAAAAGGAACATTTGTTTTAATGTAAAATAATTTTAAGATGGTAAACAATCATTTTCAGAAGAAAAACTAGTTCAGGAAAAATCACACCCATTGACCTTTTAAGGGCCGTAACTCTGTTACAAGACACTTGAGAAAATGGTAAGACCCACAGAAATATTTTTTGTATGTCCCTTTAGTGTGCCTGACTTGTTCTAGTTCAAAATTCCTCTTGTTTATTTCTTCCTGAAGGAAAGTAGGACACTGTAACCATTTTTTTTCCCAAATTAAGAGAAAATGGCCTTCAAAGATTTTAAATCCTTATATAGCTTTGTTAAATATTGAATGATAAGAGGCAAAAAATGGAAACTGACATCTAAAAAGTACTATTGATTGTATGTAAAACAATTTTAGGATGATAAACAATCATTTTATGCAGAAAAACAAAATCAAGAAAAATCGCACCCAATGACCTTTCAAGGGCCATAACTCTGTTACATGACACTTTAAAAAACGGTAACACCCGGATTTATAGTCAAGAGGTATTGCTGTTTCAAAAAAAATATGTGGCAAAAACTCCCGAGGGGGGGGGGGGGGGGGGGGAGGGGTTAGCCTACTGGCCTACAGTCTAATACTCATTCAGCCTACAAGACAGAATGTTAATACTCCTAGCTATGGAAATTAATTAATTTACCTAATACAGTTTCACCTACTTCATCTTTTTAAGAAACTATGATCTAGATCTAGGCCTAAATACTATAGGTTGGGATTTTTATTTTATCAAAATGTGATTTGTTGAGTGTTAGACAAAAGAATGCATTTACAATCTTACGGTAAATAGGATCTGAGTGAGAACAAGCTCTGGGGAAGGGAGGGCTCGCCTTTAGGAATCCCAAGAAGCCCTTGTTGGCACAACTGGAGCAGAGCAGGTTGGTCAGACATCAGAGTGACATTATTTAATCTTCACTCAACACCTTATTTGCTATAAGCTGTAACAGCTTGGAAATAGGTGAGAATCAATTACAAATTTAATGTAAAAAAATTATTCTTATGTCAAGAGGGAATGTGCTCTCACAGTTATCTAAGCTCTGTCATTAATTTTTGCCAATACAATTATAAATTTATGACATTTGTACTGAGAAACTTCAAAAGTACTGATGTTGCTTGCAATGCCCTGTGGTTTGAGAAAGATCCAAAGAATATGATTACACAAGGACGCAAAGGTTAAAAATGTCTTTGACAACAGTGTAGTATTAAAGACGTCTTTGATCTGAACGCTTCCGATTTTTTTATGAGTTCATGCTTTTCATCAAGTTATCTTTCTTGAATTGTTTAACGCCATTATTTTTGCATAGATACATATAGTGGGTTGCAAGTTGCTTCTATAGGAGCAGTCCTCATACTAAGAATGATGTTCTGCCCAAACGTGTCTCCATGAACTGGGATCATTTGATTGGCCAGCTTGAGTGATTCGCTTTAAGTGACAAGTTGCTCAGTATTCATCCACCACCTGCTCAGTGTTGCTCAAGGACCTCCCACAGGCTAGTGAAGGAAGTATTGTCTTCCTTTCCCTTCTCAGAGCTGGCTCTGATTCGCCACCCATGATACATGTACATCTCTATCCACACAGGAAGAGCCCTGGGGTGTTATTTTGAAACCATTTTGATGTCTGGATGCGAGGCGTGGAGAATTTCAAAACGGCTGCAAAAGAAATTAGGAGGCAACAGAAATGCTCCGACGCAGGATGCTATGAATCTCATGGACTGCAAAGAAATCAAACGAAACTGTTATGAGAAGCTGGCGCAACAAAATCACTTATAAGGGAACCTTTCTCGGCTATATGCTGAGAAGAGAAAAACTGGAAAGATCGAAGTAAAATGCAGCAGCGGAATACAGCGTGAGAAGTTGTTGGATAGACTGATAAAGTGGCTAAATGTAAGAAGTGTAACAGACGCACTAAAAGCGACGAGGGATCAGGACACCTTATTGAATACCTTCCTTTTGTGAAATTTGTTAATCTTTTCACACAAAATCTATTACAGGGATCCCAAAAGGTTTTATCTTAAAAATATTGAGTTATAAGGTATGCTCTCACTATAATGGGAAGGTACTTTTTTTGTTGAAACAGGAATGTAACAATTTCTTCTTCACGCAGTTGTGTTTCTTTGCCTTCCACTTTCCAGGATGGTCACTTTTTCAATCCCTTCTGCATCCTTCAAAGTTCAAGTTCCAAAAGTTCAAAGGACAACCAAAACTGGAGAGGAGGAGGGGTGTTGTTTTTTGTTTTGCTGTTTTGTTTTGTTTTGAGAGGGGAATTTTTGAAGAAAATGGCAATTTGGGTACCAAATACCATTAAATTTAGCTTAACCAGATATTGATAGTGTATTACTGTGTGCCTATTCAATGGTTCTTCGTTGCTATTTTCTAATGATAAACAGCGCCCTCCCACATTAATTTTAATGGTTTAAAAAAGAATCAGCGATACATTACAAATAGTTTAGGTTATTAAATTTGAAGGTTTTCATTTTCTTTTTTATTCATAAAAAAAATGTTCCTTAAACTTGCTTTATTCAGAAAATATAACTTCAAATATGCTGAATACATATACATTTTTACAGCGCTGCGCAGACTTCAGACAGAAATTTTCTTGAAAATTGAATGTAGATAATATGTACATAAGACCTATACGTATCTAAGCTACATTTTTTCCCCACAAATGAATCGTTTTCGGCAATTTCTTTTCTCAGCAATTTGATTTTATATGTATTGAATGTATGATGTATCGGATTAAACGGGAGATGTTGATGTTATGTTCGCAATAAAATCAATGTTATTCCTCCTGATAAAGTAAGATATGTTTGTTCATATTAATCTTTTTTTCCTTAATAAACAATGATTTTCGGTCATACAAAGTCAGTGACAATTGTTAAGATTGTTCTACGAGATGTTTTATGTTCCACGAAACTCCTTATAATGTTACAGACTTTGTCACCGACACACTATACATGTAGTAATGTTGCCCTTACATCGTTTGTCTTTATGAATACAACTTGAGGGAGCTGAGAAGCAATAAGAAGGTGGAAAAGGGTAGGGAGAACTTTGAAATAAACACAAGCAACGTACATGTAGATTGTTCTCAGGACTGCTGAACAAAACAGAATCGAGACAAATTTTCGTATCCCTTAAAGTTGTATGAGGAAATGTCAATCATATATAGAAGCTGTCTATGTTGACAGTGTAACATATCCAATTCTGTCAAGCTTAAAGGCAGGATTTTATGAATATGCACGACGAGTTCTTGTTCATGAAAGAAACAAAAACAGGAGGAATAGTAAAAGACTCATTAACTTTTAGTAAAACATGTGTTGCATATCGTATGATAACAATGCAAACACACAGTGATACCTACTCGTTTCTCAGCATCGAATCCAACTTTTTTATATTATCACTTAAACATTTTCGTAATATTGAGCATCTGTGCAAAATCCATAAAAATTGTTCCAACAGATACGGGTTCATTTGACAATTTTTTGTGTCAGATACTTGAAATTATGCTTAGCTTTTTGCTACACATGTACAGTATCTTCTAAGTGGTTTCAGTTACATTATATATATAAGGAGAGAGAGAGAGAGAGAGAGAGAGAGAGAGAGAGAGAGAGAGAGAGAGAGAGAGAGAGAGAGAAAGATAAAGAAAGAGAGAGAATGAGATGTTTCGAAGCTGAATGTCCACGCAGCATAGCTGATTTACAGTATTAGTTTACTAAGAAATCATTATAGCCATACAAAAATTAACATATTCAAATTTACTCCTTGTCAACACCTGTTGGCATTCTTCTCTCTTTGTCGAATTTCATACCGTACACTTCAGCGATTAAAAAATTCCCAGTGAAAAGTAACTACAGTGTATTGTATTAATGAAATTCACCAGTATGATACCGCTTTTTTTAAATTGAGAAATCGTAATTATTCATAGCTTGACTGTTAACAGATTTTAACATAGACGACGTTTCGCCTTCAATGGCTTCATCAGTAACTTAACTTACTGAAGGCAAAACGTCGTCTATGTCAAATACAATAATTATTGTTTTCACTTAGTTCATTGTCTTTGAGTTTAATTTGGTGACTGTTTTTATATTTTTAATTTTCTCAAACACCTTCTGTTACCCCGGCATCTTATTGATCCTGGAATTTAAGTTGTATGTAGTGTTTCAAGAGTTGTGATCTAGATTTAGTAGTTTTATTAATTTTGTCAATAGTTTTGATGCGCACATTTTTGAAAATCTTGATTAAAAAAAAAAAAGGAATACAAATGAATCTTCGTCAAAGAATTAGATTTCGACACTAGTGTTTTTGACCAATGGTAAATTGCAGCTCTAGGTCTATTAATACCACATGAACGCAAATCTTTAACAACCTGTGCACAGATATATACAAGATTTGCATGTTGAGATTAAGTAAAGGAGGGAAATATTACAGAGTTTGCTAACCTGCTTTTGATTCAGTAAATGAGGCAAAAGTCAGATCTATCTTATCATTGATGTGTTAAACTTTTTCGCAACTTATTTTTGAAATGCATACATGTGAAACAGATACGATGGGATCTCTGGCGAAAAGAATTTTAGATACCGAGATACATGAAGCCTACATCAAAATAATGCATTTCGGTAGTCCTTTCGTAAAGTAATTCATAAGAACAGAGCATATTTATGCAAGCGTGAAGGGAATTTAACCCGAATGGGTTTATATTATGTCATCCTGGAATGCTCTTTGCATCAACTGTGAGTGTGAGCACTGGGGGTTCTAAGAATGAAAATACATCAACTTGATTGATCTTTTTATTTTTTCAAAAATTACCATGGCTACAATACTTCGGCCTACGAATTGTAGCCCCAAAGCAATCGATAGCAGGAACGACAAGGCCTTGAATGTACTACTATCGGTGGTGTTGGTATCTCCTTCGTCGGAAAATCTGAACGTGTGTTTGGATCGTCACTTCCTTCCTACAAGCGAAAACCACCTGTTGCAATATAAACAAGTGACGGACGTTGGAAAATATTCTGAAATAACAGAGGGCTGTAAACCAACACACCATCCAATGTTGAGCAATCATACTTTAGAAACGAGCTAAAGATAACAGACAAAGCAGCGTATTAATTTCTTTTACTTTTTTTTTTTTCACTTTTAATCGGCGTCTATCGTGAAGGCGGATTTTTACCACTTCTCTCTTATGATTTCAATTAAAGTGGAAACCACAAATAATCGGGGTGGACTTGAAACAATTAAGCTCTTTCTCACAGCGAACTTTGAGATTGAGAGTTGACCACACGAAAAGCTATTAGCTCTAAAGGAAACAGGGAAACGTTTATTTCGGCTGTTACTAGTATTAGTGTTAATGCATAGTGTATACGTGTATTTGTTGTTTTTTTGTTTGTTTGTTTGTTTGTTTGGGTGGGGGTGGGGGCGAAAGGAAGAACCAAAAAAAAGGAAAAGTATGACAGAAAGAGACAGAAGAAGAGAGAGAGTGTGTGTGTGCCTGTGAGTACGTATTTGAGAGAGAGAGAGAGAGAGAGAGAGAGAGAGAGAGAGAGAGAGAGAGAGTGAGAGAAAGAATCTTACTCTTTCTTCACATAGCAATTTTAAAAAAAATTATCTTACAAATGGTTTCGAAATTAAAATGGTCATGTTATCTTCACGCCCACACTGCACTATGGTTATTGAGACGGCTTCATTGACACCCATACAGTGAGCTTATCAACGATGAGGGCAATACAGTTCGTTAAATAATACCACAGGCGGTACATGATTGTTCTGCACTGGCTGACATGAGCATGAATAAGAATAGAGGCTTAACAAAAAGATAAACATGTGCTAAAAAAGATATGAATCGAGCACCTGGTGATCAAGAGTGACTGTCTGGCTAAAATAATTTCAGACGCGTGGCTTTATCTTTTTTTTTTTTTTTTTTTTTTAATATATAGAGGCCTGGATCACAATAAGTTGAGAGCTTCGAACTTACAGTTAATTGGGTCAATAAGATAATGGGCTTAGATTTTCGAATGATTTACACGTGTATTGTGCTAACTCTTAGGTTATCTTTTAATTAGAAATATCGCATAGACGAATACAAATAAAAACTTTTAGCAGCCGTTCCCCGCTATCTCATTCTTTCTTCCGTTTCCAAGTCCCCTTGCTTTCCCTAGTATTTCTGGGACTATTGTCCTTGCCGTGAATTAATTTAGAATGAGATGACATAATTTGATGTAACCTGCCCATGATCTCGATCGGCCTTGAGCCTTATTAAAAAGTTTACAGTAAGTATATGGCATAGTGAACTGCAAGCATCTGCTTCTAAACTGGTCGTATTGTAGATACTTTAATCCAAATCCACAGAAGTTCCATAATATTTTTGTTTTTGAAACTGGGAAACCAGTATCTTATACTGATAGGCGCCTCTTTATTACTCAATACTAGACACGGATAGAAATAATAAAGTATAACTAGGCTATCAAAGATTAAAATACATTGCTTTAAGTAAAAAATTCTATGTAGGCTATGTAAGATTATGACAAGATTATCATAATAATTCTAGTCAGCGTGACCCCGTTGCAAATAATTATTCCAAAGCCATGCATTCATCGTATGGTCCACCAATTTATGTACATGCACATGATAGTCATCATCACTGATTATTGCAGTGGCTTGCTCTCTTATTTTTTTCCCCCAGCACTTAACATGCCTCGATAAAAATACATGTTTGTACAAGATTAGATATGCGACCCATATAAATCTTTTTCCAAGACTAGGGTAAAGTCCATCACATCAAACCTATCATTGTAATATCATCTGTTCCGGTAATTTTTCACAATAATTTAAAAACGTTAATACATTAGACTCTTAAAACCACTTTGTTGGCCCCGGGGGTAAGTTGTTTGATCCCGAACTTGCCTCAGTCTTTACTAGAAACCCTGGCACGCATGTCTTTGGAATGTCAATTAATATGTCAGTCACTTTTCACGTGAAGTAGAAAACTGAAGATTTGAGAAAGAATTCTTAACCAATGACACATGTTAACAAAAATTATATATATATTTAATTATATATAAATCGATATATTGATATATGCTTGCATTACGACATTTAGAGTGAACTCACATTTTGTATAACTACTAGCTCTAGATACTTTATGTGATGAGTCAAACTTCTAAAATTTCTTAAAAAAAAAAAAAGAATTAAATTTAAAAAAAAAACACAATGAAAAAAATAACAACAAATAAACAACAAACAAACAAACAAAACAAGAAAAAAAAAAACAACTTTAAAGTGTCTCGAAGAAAAAAGGTGGATTTCATCCAAGTTATGAATAGGGATATAAGTGTGACGCCAACTTTAGGTTCTAATCTAAACAACATGATAACAATAGACTTTTAAACTGTCACCTGACGAAAATATATACATATATACATACATACATACATACATACATACATACATACATACATACATACATACATACATACATACATTGTATCAAATTTTACTCACAGCGCATTTATACCCAATATGAAAAAGTTTTACCCTGTATTTCAACGCTAGTAGTAACGCACATAATTATGATGTGCTGTTTAGAAACAGCTATAAGTGTGTTAAAAGAGAGTGACATAGTCACTTTTTGTCTCTATTGAAAACAGGAACCATTTTCCTTTGAATCAAAGCGCTCATTCTGCTATTGCAATACATTTTCTAGGCACTTTGATGGTTATTTGCTCGCAAGAACGCAATCGGATCAACATTTTGTGTGTTTGTGTGTGTGTGTGTCATGGGTCGATCTCAAACTCCCCAAACCTCTAAATAGGCCCGATAGAGCTAAAATATACAACGGATTTTTTGTATGACTTACTTTGACTTAGGGCCTTCCGCGTCTCAGTCGTCCGACGGGGGCGCTTCGGCAGCTTTTCGGATTCTCGTCGACAGTTCTCTCCATTGCCTTCTGTTGTGGGCGATGCATCTTAGGTGTTCAAGGTCTTCCCTAGTTGTGAGTTGTAATGTGTTTTTGTATTGATATGAGAAAAAAATGGTGAAAACGTCTGTGAGTGTGTTTTTACTGCCTTCTTATTATATTGTTGTTGTTGTTGTTGTTGTTGTTATTTTTTATTATTGAATTATAATTTGTAATTTCATTGCATGTTGTTGATCTTGCTGCTACTCAAAAAAACAAAACAAACAAAAAAAAAAAAAACGCCTTGACGGATTTGTTTACCCCTTGAAATCAAGTAATGTTATTATCAATACCAACCTGTTGAACGGTCACTCTCGCTCAGTTCAGCCGTAGCGGTTCGGATTGCAACCTGTTGAAATATTTACGGACTCAGCTGGCTTCGACTCATTGAGACAGTGGAATCACGGACGTTCAGACTGCGAGCTTGAGACTTGAAAGGCACTGCCTCTCCACACCGTCCCTTGCACTCCATGCTAGGACATAAACAAGCCAGTGTGCCAGTGCCGCCCAACCTTTTTTTCTTTTTGCTCCCGACTTGGTGTCGCCTGAAACGATGACGTCACCCTCGAGGGGCACAACGGTAAGGCAAAGCACGAAGAAAGGGAGTACAAACTAATACGCTTCGAAAAAAAGGTACCTGTATGAAATGTTTTTAAAGTATAAATAAACTTTATTTTCCTCTAAATATTATACTCCTTAGCTCATTCATTTTACAGAGCTAAATAAAACAATGCTTTTGTAATCGATTTAAATCCATTCATCAAAATTAGTGCATTTGTTTTCATTTCGCGCTATAATTTTTACAACTAAACTTTTTCATCCTTTTTCCTAGTTCTACTTCCCGTCCCGACTTTCTGTCGCCAATAAAGCTTGAAGAGGAATTACTAGAAAGATTCTTGACGCCGACTGCAGAAGCCGTTGATCATTTTTGCCTGGAAAAAAAAGTAAATAAGTAGGACTTACATTTTTATTTATCCATTTACAAATTTACGTATCTAGATTTTAGTCCCTGTCAAGAGATTATTCCCAATTATATTCAGCCATACTGTCGGACTCTGACGTTTCCTCGTTGGAAAGTTGTTCTTTTACTAACCAATTTCATGAGATTGATTTGACAGTCCAAATTAATTTTTATCAAGATTTATATCTAAATTCTAAATAAAATGCAGAAGACTGGTAAACAAACGGGCTAGATCCCCGTCCATTATATAGTACTTAAAAAAAATGCTTTTTTACGCTTCGTCCTTCTTGTCCGCAAATCGGATCTAGATTATCTAGATCTAGATCTAGAAAATCTAGATCTAGAGATCTAGAGTAGATCTAGAATCCCGATTCTAGATCTAGACCTAAATTATAGATTCTAGATTTTGATCTAGAATTCCAAATTCTAGATGATGTTTAAACATAGAATGCATTCTAAGGTCAGCAAGACTTGTCAAATCTATAGATTCCATATTCTAGATCTAGTTAGATCGTGATTTCTTATTTTCTAGATTCCATGTACTGATGTAGGCCTATTCAAAATCATGTTTTTGGTCTGTGTAAAAAAAGCATCTTTTTATGGTGCATTAGCGAATTTCAATAAGATTCACATACAGAAAAGTTTCGCTTGAGGGAAGCATTTTAACTGTCGTTAACAGGAACTAAAGAAGGAAAGTATGTGGAAAGTCTCTTGTTTAGATTAGAGGACTAAGGGGCAATGGACAACAACATTGAAACAATAATTCAAAGCTTAGGTCTACCTAAAGTGGATTTTTTTTGTATTGAGTAAATCATTTGAATCTGAAATGATTACTTGTACTCTTATTTTGCCTCCCAAAGTCCCATCGCAAAAAAAACAAAACCATGAGCATGGGCTCTTGATTTATGAACATTGTAAACAGTTGGGAGGGTCTAATACTCCTATAATAGATTAATGGCTGATATTCTGGCAGCAATGTTTGATCATCCATTTGTCAGTTGTTGTGCATGCATTGTTTCATGATAGCTGAATTCATAAGGAATTAAATACAATGGATGTAAAAAATGTGCTGGGGCAAGTAGACTTTAACTGCTTAACAATAGCTCAAACCTCTTTGTGTTACTGACTGTATTAATTTTAAGTCTTGTCAGTGATGACTGCTCTACTTTGTGTCTAAATATAGCACAAGTGGACCTAAGCCTCTGTAATGTACCATCATAGTTTATACTGTTGGTTAAATTTTGATAACATTAGCTTGGCCATTAGAGTAAATTGACAACGAAAAATAAACATACACACACACAGTTTCTAACTATATCCCTCACAGTGATTTATAAAGTTTTTGATGGAATGCCAATTTCCATTTATTAATAGCTCTGCTCTGGCTAGTTCTAAGCCAATCTAATTCTAGCAAAATCTTAGTTTTTCAATACTTGACATGTCTATTGATGACAATGAAAATCTTAATTACATTATTCAGCCTAAGGCTTAGAAAGGTCTTAGATCTTTAAACAGAGCCAATAATCCAGCCTGAGAGAAATCGTTTTTTGAAGAAGCAGGAGAGTTGGGTGTTTAAAACTAGCCTGCCTGTCTGTCTCTCACATAGAATATATTGGTAAGTTGGAAAGTATTCTTTAGCTTTGAAAGTTATGTATTGCTAAACAGTAATTTTGGATGATACAAGTGTGCATCATGGTTATTTTTTTCCTATTAATTTTTTTTCCTGACTTCATAACTTATAAAATCCAATTTAATCTGGCTATGACCAGCAATCAGGTCATTAGGCTGTCTAAGAGTATATGTGATAAATTATTGCATTTTAAGACTGCAAATAATTTTCGCACTCAATATTTCTTCCCTATTTTTCTAGATCAACAGACGTTTTCTTGGCAGGTCTTGATCTAGATTCTTTTGTCTTCAACTAGCTGTCAGAGCAGACAAAATTCAGGGTCTCGATCTTTTACAGCAAGAAAGTGAGAGGCAGCTGAGGTCCAGATTTAATAAAACACCTCCACCTAATCCTTGCCACTCCAGCCCTAGCAGGGGACTGGATTTGTGTGTGGCACTTAGGAATACCACCTGCTTACTGTGAGTAATTATTGATTGAAAGTTATGCTGAATGTAGATTATATTAGAATTTAAAAGGAAAATTTTCAAAATTTGAGTTATTGAACCCCTAAGGAATAATTTTTAAGAATCTAGACTTGGTTTTTTTAAAGTCTTTATTTAAAATTATCTTATTTAGGAACATTAAAATTTTTAATTATGGATCTTTTTATATGCTGAGAATGAATATGGAGCCTTTTTTGTAAATACCAAAAGATTCAAATATTCCTATTAACTTACAAGTAAAAATTGTCTCACTCTTTTCTTTTGCTGAGAGCAAATAGATAGTGTAATTCTGCACCTAAAGACGTGAACTTTGAATTGATTTTTTAGTGAATAAAAAAGCTGTATAGTGTACTTGTTTTAAAATCTGAATTTCAATAGTTCAGTTTTCAGCTGGAAAGCTAATGATAGCAGCTTGTATAAACCTAGCAGTGTTATTGTGAGTCTAGATGAAATTAATTATGTTTAAATTAGCATTGTTCTGGACAAAAAGGGTTTGATGTAAAAAATATTATTATATAATGACCCAAGGCAAGCTAAAGCCTTTTGATGGTGTTTACTCCAATTATCACACTTGTGCAGGGTAGAGAATCAAATTATTTTTTAAACTTTTTTTGTGAGGTCATGGGCCTAGAGTTGATTTAGCAAAATTAACATGAAAAATAAAAATAAGAAAACTCTGATGAGAAAAGTAACCGGCCTTTGAGGATTTCCTCTTAGTAGTCGACAGTTAAAAAGTGTGTTGGTGTGAAAATTTCTAAGCCTATATCACATGTATTATGTCTATCAACAGATTATCACAATGACAACACATCTTTCAAGTATTTTCACATTTACCAGTCCTGCGGTCAAAAGGCTGCTTGGTTGGAAGCAAGGAGATGAAGAGGAAAAATGGGCTGAGAAAGCTGTAGATTCTCTTGTTAAAAAATTGAAAAAGACAAAGGGTAAGTCCCAAACCACATCTAAAGATCTCTTTTTCAGTATGAGACAATGACAAAATGTTTTTGTGTTTTTGTTTTTTTTCCCCCTTAAAATTCTAGATTTTCTACATATTGATAAGATAAATCTTTATTGTCTCAATTTGAGAATTTTCATTTTAGCAAGAGCTTAACAATGCAGGGACACAAAATTTTAAATTTTAAACCTGGCACGAATATTAATACAGTCAAAGCTTCCTATCAATTTTACAAAAATTTTACATTGCAAATTAAAAGAAAGAATATATTAACTGGATTTTAATTTATTTTAACCTGATTATGACTGAAAGCACAAAAGAATTTTTGGACCAGTCATTCCTTGCTTGGATGGTTGATTAAATCAAAGTGCTGCTTTGGGTAGAGAATAAGAATTACTGATGTAATGTGTCTTTAAGTTATAGATTGACCATTCTCATATTCTAGTTTCCTGCACAGCTCATTGACGTATAGAGAATCTGATCTGGTTTTACTAATAATTTAATTTGAGAAAAATCACAAATGACATTTTTATCCATATATTACAAGCAAAATAAAAAAAAGTTTTATTTGTGTTAAAATGTAGATAATGTATTAAAAAAGAACCTATCCAAATGACTAAAAGACACGGTTCATGTTGATAGAAGATTGAATGAGTGCAGAAGGAATGAAAAAATCAAAGGCACCTTCTAGTCTCATTTGATGATTTAAATGCTTACCTTGAGCATAGTAAAGCAGATCTTAGATGTAAAAAACTGGTTAATTAAGCCAATGATATATCCTGATGAATGTACCCAAAATATGTATTGAATTTGAAAGTGGGTAATCAGAAAAAAATGAGGGCCATGCGTTATGACTTACAAGCATTTAAAGAGTGGCGACTGACAAGAACTCTGCACGGTATAGAGTTTGCAATGTCTCAATCACTAGCCATTCAGCCGTGTTTTATCATTGTGCATTCTAGATCAGATCATGACAATTGGCATAGCAGCAGTCTGCTCTATTCAAGCTGCAGCTTGCCATCAAAACCATCAGTGGACATCAAACACTGGGCCATGTTTAGCAAAATGTTTGTATGGGGAGTAGTTTTTTGGGCCTCATCTGCTCATCTCACAAGCTTGGGATAGAGACAAAGAAGCTTGAGATAACATTATGACGGATGTATCGTTTTAATACATTTAGTCAATTTACTTGCATAAGATTTTTGCCACATATATTAACACATCTGTATGTTAGTTTCCTTATTCAAATGTTTCATTATCCCTTAAGGATAGAAAGGCCTGAATGTGTTCCTATTTTGCAGAGTATTTGATCTTTTTTCTTGTTCACTTTGAAAGGATCATAGAGTGATTAGATTTTTATTTTAAATTTAAAGGAGCACTGGAAGATTTGGAGAAGGCACTTTCTTGTAAAGATCCCAGCACAAAATGTGTAACAATCCAGAGGTCTTTGGATGGACGACTGCAAGTATCACATCGTAAAGGACTGCCCCATGTCATCTACTGTCGAGTGTGGCGATGGCCAGATCTTCAATCACACCATGAGCTCAAACCTTTGGACACATGCTGTTTTCCCTTCAGTGCAAAACAAAAGGAAGTGTGCATCAACCCTTATCACTATCGCCGTGTGGAGAGCCCAGGTGAGTTATGTTCTAACACACTGAGCAATATTTTTGGTTCTCTTTGATTATTTATTAATGTATGTAAAGTGTAATAAAAGACAAAGCATTGATATGTATTAGAGCCAAAATTCAAATTTTCATTGGAGAAAGATTTGTTTTTACAGTTTTTTTTTATAAGAGGAATACTAAGAGCTGCTTTTTGCTGCCCAATTTTTTTCTGATTTTTTTGTTCAGTACACATGCTAAGGAACGGTTCTAGAAAACTGATGTTCTACTGTCAGCTACTTTCAAAATTTAATTGTAATCAGGAGATAGAGTAATATTACCTTCAAGAGTGATGTTGAAAATCTAGTGGTTGTAGATAATTACATCTCAATTGAAGTCTTGTCAACCTAGAATACATTTATTTTACCCTACTACCTACAGACGTGGGAACAATATTCTAGATTTTTTACTTACATGTCAGCTCAATTCAAGTTTTCCTCTAGAAGGGTAGTAAGGAGGCTTTCCATATCAAAAACAAAATTAACCCTAAGGTTTTGCATGTTTTGAGATGTTGGCGAACAATGTGTTCAGATGTGGAAGGAATGCTATATGAATGCAAGAATGATTGTGCTGTGTATGTGTGTTCATCTTTTTCAAAAGATGGTTGGGTAATCAAAAATTTAAATGGGCAAATGTGGGGCATGCAGTATTAGACATGGGAAATCCTGTCATAATGACTAGACCAACAGATGATAATAATTCAACATTAAAGAGAGAGTGGAGAAGGAAGCATGTTTTTCCTTTCTTTGATTATTTCACCATGAAATGATAAAAAATGCTGATTAAAATATTTCATTACACTGGTTTAAAAGTACTCTGTGACATAGATTAAACACATGTTCGAATAAAAAGAATATCCCATGTATTTCAAACTTTATAACCAAAGTTTTCTACTGATAAATGCTACTGCTAGTGGTAATTCATCAAGCCAAGGGTCACGACTAAGTCAAAAAGTCACCAGAGTGGTGCTGCAACACTGTCGCTGCAGACCCAAAACTAAAAGAGCTCCAGCAAGCAGCCGTGTTTTGTCTTTGCTTGGCATCCTTCAAATCTAAATATGTGTATTTTTATTGTTTATTCTGAGATTCAAGCTCCTTTGTCACTACTTATAACACGGCGTCGCATAAGCGCTACTTTAGTTGCCGAGACCCGCACGGTGTCAATGACCTGACCCCGTGACCTAGTTGTCAACTCAGGTAGACTTGGGCGGCTCTGTGCCTGCACGGCATTTTATGTTTTTTTCGATATTTGACTGTAATTTCTAACCACAATAATGATAATCATGTTTTATTTTAAAGTTTGCATTGAAAAATAAGTAAAACAGGCTATAGACACAAGCAAGAACAAAAACTCTAGCTCAAATACTTTTTTTATTACATGGCCATAAAAAGTACATTTATTGTAGTATATTAGAAAACAATAGAGTGATTTTTAGAAGGTCGTAACAACTAAACGCAACGTGGAATTTTTTTAAAATTTCACATATAGAACTTATCAGTTTTGAATAAACTACTCACGAAATTTTTTTATGTTAGATGGAATACTTTTTGCACGAGACGGATTTTTTGTACATGTCTCTGTCTTGAGCAGCTTCATATTACTCAGCTATATATAGAAATAAAGAAGGCAGTCAAGGAACGTTAGAGGCTGAGACAGACGAAGCTAGATCTAAGGATCTAAAGATGCAAGTGACTGCAAATAAAGAAATAATTAGTATAGAAATGTCAACCACAAACCTAGATTTAGCTCGAGACCGACAAATAAGAAGAAAGACGTGGAAACATTATAACAGATGGAATGAACAGGGATCGAACCTGCGCCTCGATGCGGCACCCATCGCCTTGCCGAGACAAGACCAGGCACTTAACCACTGAGCTATCCGCATCTACAAAAAATAGATGCTTCAGGAACAGTGACTTTCATGCTGGCTTGAATAGACTAAGAAGTTGAATCGCTAAGAACTATCAAGTCCATTTAGAACATAAACAAACTAGCCTCTAACGGATCATAGAAAGATGCACATTTGACTGAAACTGAAAGACAAATGAATATAGAAATAAAGAAAGCAGTCAAAGAACGTTAGAGGCTGAGGCAGACGAAGCTAGATCTAAGGATTTTAAGATGCAAGTGAATGCAAATAAAGAAATAATTAGTATAGAAAAATCAACCACAAACCTAGGTCTAGCTCGAGATTCTTCTGTAAGTTGTCATGTAATTGTCTATTAATGTTTGAATATCTCGTAAAGAGCTGTCATCTATAGGTGCTGTGTGGGATATAAACTTGTGAATAGTCCTGAATGCGCCATTGAGATCGTTAAAAATTATCTGTATTGTATGTGCTTTGTCTATGAGGAATAGATTGTTTGGTAAGGGTTTGTGTTTGCTTAATGATTGTTTCTGTAAGATCTGTGTAAACGTTCTTTTTCTGTTTAGGTGTTATAGCACAAAGTCTGCCTCAAATTCTGCACAAATCGTTTTCACGACGTGTGTGGGGTTCAATTATAATCAGTAGAATGTTCCATATTTTCATTGACTCAACTCAGGATAATTATCTAGAACTGAATGGGAAGGAATGGAATGATGAAAACGAGCATAGACGCGCTTTGAACCCATCTAACGCAACAAAACTTATATCATTTTAATCTAGGGTTTCCGTTGTTTCAGATAAGTATTGAAAAGTGATAATCTAGCGTGTACTTTTTAATTAATTAGCAATTAAACCTAATAGGAGCGAATTCCAGGTAAAATTTTAGATAAAAACATGGACTATGAAAACGCAGTAACCACACTTACAAATATGATGATAGAAATATCAAAGTAACACCGGGTTTCAAATTAGATTTAGAAGAAACTGTTGAAAGTTGAACGATGTCTGTACTATGAGTAGTTCTGAAGATATTGTAAGTTAAAAAAGAGGAATTTTCTAATTTATTACATAAAATTCAGCAGATCTGTGCACTGGTTTGTGCAGACAGCGATTATCTGCGGTCATGGGCGGGCCTGACCCTGACAGTGATTGATGACGTTACCTGAGCCCGGCCCGCTGTAACAATACTTGAGTCGCCTAAGTTCAAACTAGCTTTCGGGCCTATCCCCCCATTGTTCAGAACTAAAATGCAGCTTTTAGGGCGAAATTCTACGCTGTGATAATATAATGTGGGAGTTATTTCATTTTTTAATGAAATTATATATATGGATGACATCAATTCTGTCAGTTGAGATACATGCACACTCTTAACGATAATGATCATCAATATGGTTTGAAATCAAAAGTAACAATAAATGTATTTTGTGCATTCCTTCAGAACATGAAACGTAAAAAAAAAAAATGGAATGTTCGATTTTAAAGTTTGTAAATATCTAATCTGCTGCATTTGTATTCAGGTTGTTAAACATAATGGAGTCGCTATTGTACATCATGGGTAAAACAAAGATTAAGTCTAAAACTGTCATGCTATGTTTGATATAATTGATGAACTTGAAGTGTGACAGATAGTTGCACTTTAAAAAAGAAACAATTTATTGAATCATGAATTTATAAAATCCTTTTTTGTTAAATTCTCTTTTTTCTCTCTTTTTTCACAGTATTGCCACCAGTGTTGGTGCCGCGCTACAGTGAATATCCTACACATGGTGCATTGCCACCTTTTCAACAGATCCATGAACCATCAATGCCCCACAATATCACTTATCCCTTCCAAACACAACAGCAGCATTCTCCACAGACTCCCAGCTCTGGTCCCGGCAGCCCCTTTGGTCTTCCAGGTTGGTTTTATAACAAACATAAAGTTTCTGCCTGATAAATTTTCATTCCTCTCTGTTTTTAAGACTCTCCTCCAGGCCTTGTCCTACAGATTGATATCCACAATATGTTACCCCCCCCTTATTCTAGTCCTACATTTGCATACTGCAAGAGACCACTAGCACAATATACTTACTATATGCTATCTCTATAGAGCATATGTAGATAAGGTTTTTACAAACAGACAATAGCACTGATGAACACATTACTGAACTCTTCACCTGACAAGTAGATGTAACAAAGTAATTTTCCACCAAGCAGCAGCCCTTTAGTTTGCCGGCCACCTGCCCACTGCTTTCAGTAACCTGATCAGGATTGAGATCGACTGCCTGGTTGGATTCCCAATTTTGAGCCTTGGTGTTTAAAATGCATTTTTTTTTTACATTAAAAGAGGCTTTAAACTCCACCACCTGTATCATTGTTCAGCAAAATCATATTATGTAGAGCCTCTTGATATGCAAGATGTGTCATACAGTGCTCACCCTTTCTCTTGACATTTGATTTACTTTTTTTTACGGTTGTGTTCCTTTGTATTGGATATTTTTATGTTAACTTATGACTCTGTCCTTCCATCTCAGTCATCAATTATTAGTAACAGCTCATGTGCTTCTTTAATGGGGATGTTTGATGCTCAACTTAGTTATATTGTATAAACATAGCAGCTTAGTTTTGGGGGTAGACTTTCTAGACACAGTCTGGCACATAGTGTATAACATACACCTAAATTTAATCATCAACTTGACATGTAATAATACTCAAAATTATAAAAATACTCAAAATTTAAAAAAAAAGAGAAAAGAAAGAAAAACGAATTCATCACTCCCCAAACTCTGACCAGCTGTACAAAAAAAAAATTTTTTTTTCAGCTGATACTCCGCCTCCTGCTTATCAAGCAGATGAAAACAATCAGAATAATAACCAGCCGATGGATACTAACCATTCACCTAACTCATCTCGTCCAGTTCCATCTACACCTCCAACGCCCTTCATTACTGAATTAGGACGCTGTATAGCAGGTAAGAAAGGGTGGTATGGTTTTATTTTAGAAGTTCAGATGGTTCATGATGATACATATTTGTTTTGCAGCAAGTCCAAATCAATAGATCTTTGAAATTGGAGAATTAGCATGGAAAGTAGATAAATTCCTCTTTGGCTTCCTATTCAAAGGATCAAAAAGAATAATATGCATTTTTCACAATTTTGTAGCTTAGAGAAAAAAATTGTTATAAATTCGTCTTTGAATGTGATGTTAGCAACTTGTAACACATTTAGACTGATTGAAATAAAATTATAGTGAGAAAAGTTTTGCTAAGTATATCAATATATGTTTGTGAAATATTTGATACATTCTAAATAGTTTGAATGATTCAGTTAATCCCTTTCTAGAATAAAATGGCCCCAATGACATATCACTTGTCCTCAGTTGGTCTCTTTATGTTTTTGTCGATTTTCTGGTTTTTTTAGAGGTGGGAAGTTCAGTTATAAATCCCAAAATTGGGTCGAGGATGATCCATACCAAAAAGTCAAACCCCTCTGATATAAACTAAGTTGCACAGCTTTGTAAAGGGACTTACTGTGTCTCTGTAGAAGTTGCTTTTGTTGCTTGCTATAGTACTATCTTTAGTAAGAAAAAGTCCTTAAACTTCTGGTCAATAATGTTTGATACATAGAGTAGCAGTGCCCAGCCTTGGTGACTTTTTTCATATTCTAATGAAAATTCTAAAATGTATTGGATGCAAGTCATCATGTACATTCATACTGTATTAAATATGGCCATTAATGGGAAAAGCCAATAGCAATGCTTAACACATCTTCTCAGTTGATATCTTCAATGTTATGTTAACATTAACTGTTAAACACTCATCAGCCTTTTTCCTTGTATCCACATCACAAGCACAACCTTTAAATCTTGTATAGGTCCTCTCATTCTGGAAAAAAACAGCGCTGAATTCTGTGATCAAATGAACTTACCTTTAATGTTTCATTTGGAACCCAATGACTTGAATGAAATGAAAAATGGAAGGGATTGGGGGACAAATACCCTCTATTAGCTTTCATGCAAAAAATTCTTCTCAAACCCATCTATGTTTGCACTATTTTGTTGTTTGATCTCTGTCACTGATATACAAGTTATAGCCTGAGGACAGGTCACATCTTGTTTTCTTCCCATACTGGCATTCCCTTATAGATTTGATAGAATGGCAAATATCAGCGGTATTGGTTTAATTACAAAATTATCTCTAGTATGATCACAGTTGTGCTGTTTTATATAAAGTGGAGCTTTACACTCGTTTGTCTTTTTTTATTATTTTGCTGTACATAAACTAGATTCCCATTAATCAAATTATATGCTATTTGTGTGCACCCAATCAATCAAGAGAAAATGTGGCTCATTCAAAAACAACACAACAGCGACTTGATCCTCTTTCCTTTGCATGCATTCAGATCTTTTCCTCAAAGATGAAGAGAATTTAACATTGCTTAACAATGTTAAGGTTTTTTTATTTCTTCTTGACAAAAATATTCTAATTATTATTTTGGTTTCATCAGACAAACAGCCTGTGACTTATCAGGAACCACAATATTGGTGCAACATTGTATACTATGAGTTGAACAACCGTGTTGGGGAGCAGTTCCAAGCATCATCTCATAGCATAGTAGTGGATGGCTTCACTGACCCCTCTCGCACAGATCGCTTCTGCTTGGGCTTGCTCTCCAATGTCAACAGAAACTCCACAATTGAGAATGTCCGTCGCCACATAACAAGAGGTGATCATATTGCTCATTTTGTACAGCATCCATGAGTTTTTTATCACAGCACTTTTCATTTGAGTAACATTTGGAATGTAGATTGTTTCTTGTACTCTTTGATATGTTATCTATTGCTAATCCTTTAATAAATTGCAGTCTTCAAGCCATTTTCAGCACTGCTGTTAGCCATAGTTGAAAAGATATTAAGTAATGGATAATCTTTCCAGATACATCTTTATTGATCATCACCTCTTTAATTAGGAAAGCTTTTAGACTTTTGTTAGCCTTGTATTGGCTCCAATGATATATTTTCTTTTCTTCATCTTTATTGCCCATGCTTTTACTATGTGTGATTTGAAAAAAAAATGGCTTAAATTTATGATTCACCGTGGGTACTTGTGTCTCACAACAAAATTCATCTGCTTGGATTGAATTTTATGACCCTCAGGAGCAACCTGGTTTTAAAGTACATTTTAAGGTGCTTGAAAGCACAGCCAGTGAATCATGCTCTTTACCGTATGTGATTATGACTTTTTAAAAATCTCTCCCTCATTGCTTTTAATGCCTCTAACGTATTCCATCCATCTTTTTCTGTAGAAGGTTCAATTAAGACCTTGTTTATTGTAGGAGAACAGACTACATCAGAGGTTGTCAATTAACAAAGATATAATGTTTGCACATACTTTTGATTTGTGTACATGTAATAATCTCTTTCCCTTCCCCCCCCCCCCCTTTTTTTTTTTGAGCTGCTAGCATCCCTGATTTTAAATTTAATGCTTTCCTCTTATTTTTTAATCAGCTGTCATTCTAGAAAGAGCAAATTTTGTGACTGCACAGTTATGTTTATTAAAATCTGACCAGACCCAGTTATATGTAGACTTATGTACGAGTTGTGAATATGAGAAAACAGCTAATTCTGTATTTTCCCAATCTAATTAAATAAAATTCTAAAGGCCCATTACAGGGCTTTGTAAGTAGAAAAAAAAAGGGCCTGGAAGTTAACTGACTCGAAAGAAGTTATAGCTGTTCATATTTTCATACCAACATACCCTCCTCAAATTATTTATTTTTTTTTCAACAGGAGTTCACCTTTATTATGTGGGAGGTGAGGTCTATGCTGAATGCCTGAGTGAGAGCAGCATCTTTGTGCAAAGCAGAAATTGTAACTACTCCCACAGCTTTCACCCTACCACTGTCTGTAAGATACCTCCAACCTGCAGCCTCAAAATTTTCAACAACCAAGAGTTTGCTGCACTTCTATCTCAGTCGGTGAACCATGGCTATGAGGCAGTATATGAGCTCAGCAAAATGTGCATTATTCGCATGAGCTTTGTCAAAGGCTGGGGAGCGGAGTATCATCGGCAAGATGTGACCTCTACTCCTTGCTGGATTGAGCTACACCTCAATGGTCCTTTACAATGGCTGGACAAAGTGCTTACACAGATGGGCTCACCTATGAATGCTATTTCCTCCATGTCATGACCTAAGCCCCAACCTTCACAGTCTTCATCTTGTGGTTTTGCTCCATCTTATCCCTTGAAATATAATACACCTTATTTACAAAAATAATTTTCTCCATCCTCAAAATCCTGATCTAAAATTTTTTTATCCTCATTAATCATGCATGTCTTTTTTTTTTTTTTTTTAAAAAATCATTTCACATTCAGTTCACATCAGATAAGCCATAGACATCATGTACATTGAGCTTCTTCCATTTCAATGTCTCTCTCATTTAGATGTTCCAATTACCAAGCTACCTTAAGCCTGTCGAACAAGGCGACAAGAATCAATATTATATTTTTTTTTGTAAACCTTAAAGTTTTGGTAAAGAGCATATCATGTTCTGTCTTATTTGAATTTGCACAAGATTACTACACATTTTTTTTCTGGTAAGATTTCATTTTCAAAACCCTATATTCCCAATTGTTGCCTCACTCTTATATTGTAGTCAGTGCACAAAAAATGCTGTAAGTATTGTCTTAGGTCATTCACTTTCATTAGATACTTTTGCATGCTTGTCATTTATAAAAAAAAAAAAGAATTTTGTTTTCATGTGGTCTAGAATTTCAAATTTCATTGGTTTCCTTTCAACTTGCCATGAATATTATGACAGCCACATGTGCCGCATGATTATTGATGATGATAAATCAGATCACATCAACTGCCTAGACAGATGCAGAAAAAGCAGTTTTGAAAAGAAGTGGTAGCTCGGGCTGTTTTCTTAGACCCGGAAAGATTCTCTTTTAGCGTACATCCTTAGAATCTTTGAAAGAAATAATTTTAATTCTCTGTGGTGCTCTTGTGTGAAGCAGCCTTAGAAATTATTGTTGAAATGTAAGAACGGTTCAAATTTTGTGTAAATGTGCAGAACATTTTTTTTTCTTTTCATGGATTTTGGTGTAGAGTTCAGAACTTGAGTAGATTTGAAAGCGGCCACTGAAGAAAGCTAGTTGGGGCTATTTATTAAAGGTGAAGATATAAATGTGTGACAATATCTTGATTCAATTCTCTTGTATATCTATTGGCAAACTCACCGTCATCCCTTAAGTGTAATAAAGAAAAGTGGATATGGTTATTTTGGAATAAAGTTTTTTTCAGTCTCATATTGTTTCATTTTAGGATTGCTTGTACTTTTTGTCATTATAGTACTTGCTTTATTTGAATGTCCTTCTTTTAACACCCCCCTCTCTCAGTCAAGTTCATGAAGTGTTGAAGAAAAATGTCTTGATAATGCTATATTGTTTGTCAACTTCGGTTTTGTATGTTTTATTGATTTTACACTTGTCATATAATACAAAGACAGCAGCATAATCGATTTGTCCATGAAGTCCTCCAGGAATAGTAGAACATATTTTCTGTTAAACCTCATTGCCTTCATATCCTAGTACACATTAAGTCAGAGTGTCCCAAATACAGTCCTAGGATTCAGATGTCGCAGATTTTGGATAACAGCAAGTGAAATTGGAAATTTTTATCATGCTTTTTAAAACAATTTTCTCAACTCTAATCTTCCATAGACATGTCTCTTTAGAGAATCTTGATAAATGCAATTTTTGTCAAAAAAAAAAAAAAAAGCTTTTTTTAAAGTACAAAAAACTTGCAACTCTTGAAACTTTCTCCATCTGACTCACTTAAATTGGAAGTAAGATAATCTCATAGCAAGAAGTGCAGAATCTTGTGATATTTATGATGACAAAATGTGTTTGTTATAAAAGTCTTTTGGAAGGTATGTGATTTTCTAACCTTGATCATGGAACAGTAAGAGTCAAAATAGGTACCAAATTTTAACTTCCTTCCTACAAGTTGTTTCTTTAAAATAATTTTTTTTGTTCTTTTTATATCTCTATCACTGTAATGAAAAGATTTTTTTAGTTATTCTGGAAATTGTAAAAAATAAAATAAAATCAGTTTATGTGTTGCTTAGCTGATATTATATATTTGTTACATTATATTTGCTTCGTTGTTATTAGATGTAATACTGCTGTGCTTACACGTTCTTTCGTTTTTGTTTTAGCCTTTTAAGGCAGATACTTAATTTGGTTACTTCGTAAAATAATTATATTTTTTCCTTTAAACACTGCTAAAGCTTGTTTTTTGAATTTTCATTTTATACCATATATACAATTTATCAGCAATAAATAGATACACATGTTTATAATATATTGGATCTGAGGAACTGTTTGGTTGATGGTTTTGATACCACCTTCTGACATTTGCCATTTAGTGATTGCATGTTTAGCCACAGGGCCTGGGACATATGCCTGGAATGTAAAACACTGCATCATTGTAACTCTGTGGTTAAGCCAAACACTGCTATATTTGTAAGGGGGTTCCAAAACATTAAAAAAAAAAAGTGTTGCAGAATCATGGATATTTTTTCTGTATAAAGTACTTCATATTTTTGTCTGTTCCTAATTGATTAGAAATATTTTGTTATTAGCTTAGCATGTCTTCCTTCACATTAAAGTGTAAGCTCACCAATTCATGCATTAAATCCTTGATGACTTTCATTCACATTCGTGTAGAACCTGTTTTTAGTGGTAACAGGTGATAAGCTCAATGACCTTTTCTACTTTTTTCAGTTAAAATTCAATACCATTAATGAGAATTACATCAGTAACAATGATTTTCGATCATTCTGCCTTTTTTGTGCCTGTCATTTTCTGTTTGGTCCTAAATATGGTGTACATCTTGAAGTTCTTTTTTGATCACTTATTTCGATCTCAAGTTTATTGGCAGTGCTCTATTACCATAACATTACTTACTCATTTTTCGCTTACATCAGTTGCATTGCTAAATAAAAATATCCTGTGTTCCATGGTTCCATTCAATTTTTTATGTTTGACTCTGTATCCTTCTCTCTTTCACTCACTAGAACTAGTGAGCTCTGTTGGGTAGTGTTGGGCCAAAAATGACAATTCTAAGTTCTTATAAGAATTGGAATTGTCATCTCACAATTTTTAGGCAGGATGATGGATGTAGGCTACTAATCTGAAAACATCAAAGTGTTCAGGTTCTTAAGAACAAGACATCTTTATACTGTAAATGGCTTTATGTTTATGCTCTATTACATCTGAAGTGTACTTGACTGATGTGTAAAAAGCCCTGAAATACCTCTGACGGGGCTGCACAAGAAAGTTATTGTTGCTATTATACCAGGTTATTATAATTGAAAGAGAAAAAGGGGGGGGGGGAGAGAGAGAATAGATTGCAGATTGCTCAGTGTTTGTAAAAGTCAGATCAATATGAAAGGACTCCACTATAAATACTTGCTTGTATCATAATCCTGTAGCTTTGGTTAATATTAAAGAGTATGATCTGGTCTCTAAATGCACAGAAGATGATCCCACCTAAAATTTATTAATGCGAGTATACTTCTTCATGCACAACGGCAATAATCTAAATGCAGCAATGTCTTTGTTTAACTCACACTTAAAAACTTTTATTCTATATTGCAGTCTGTACTTAAATATTAATATATTATGTTTTGACAACATAATTACCAAAAGATCACTTTATGCTATGCAGTGATGAAAAATGACTGTGTGAAATATGTGACGTGTTTCTGTGAGATGATAAAAGAATGTTTTCTTTTTGTATTGATTTGAAACCCGATGTTGATTTTCTGAATTTTATATCTGTTGTTTGTATCTATTATCTGAGTGTGAACTGTATTTGAATTTAAAGATTCATATAAGGTTGAAAGAATTGATTTGTGCCAGAAATCTTATGAACAACTAATGTTTTTTTTTTCTTTTGGAATAAGAAGTTCTGCCATTTCATTTTCAAGAAATGACATTTTGCAAAAGTAATAGGTTTGTAAGTGGACGTGTCCAGTCAAAATGTTTTTCAGTCCAGTTACAAGATCTTCAGTTTTGTTTAGCATACATCTATATAATGAAAGCAACATGGAAGAATCATCAACTCTTGTGTCAAGGCTCAGCCCATGACTTCGTTTTGGTTTTCCCGCTTTATATATACAATGTAGTGACAAAACTGCACATGATGCCCTGAATTTTCAAAAATCGGCCTGTGGGTATGGGAAACATGAAACAGTTATAGCATTTTTTTCTTCTTCCTCTCATTGTCAGCAGCTTAGAGTGGGACAAATAGATCTGTTTCTTTCATTTTTAATTTATTTGTAGTAAGTGAAAGTGTAGCATATTTTTTTTTTTGCTGAGATCAAATAGCCTTGAAATGGCTGACATTGGCACCTTGGTTTGAAAAAAGGATGTGCATAAATGCTTTATGTAAAATGCAACTACAAACATGCTTAGAACTGTATCTGTAAGTTGAACCATTCAATGCTATATTATCATGAATCTTACTTAATATTTGGAAGATTTTACTCATTTTCTTCCTCACATCACAAAGGCTTCATAATACTAATACCCTGTAAGGCTTTTTTGATGAGTAAAGTATGAAATGGCTTAAGATTTTATCCCAAGTTTCATGGGTTAGACCTGGTAAAGGTTTTAATGTAACAGTTTCACAGACGAATGATAGACCCACTTGATCTTTTTTTTTTTTTTTAACTTTGCAAGAACTCATCACTCTTCTGGATTTTTTGGTGACCAAATTATGGTTTATTATATATGTATGTGTTTGTTTTGCAAGTTTTCAATTTGTTACTTAGTGCCTTTGCAAGTGAAGTGGATAAAATCTGCTCATGTTCATGTAATTTTATTGTTAGTTTGGTTTTCATTTAATCATTGAGTTTTTTTAAGGCTATTTTTTTTCCAAAGGCATTTTCTTGAAATGCTTAATCAGATTTTGACACAAGGTTTAAATATTAAAGAAACGGTTTACTTAAGTTAAATATTTTCCTTAATACTGTTTTATTAGATTTATGAAATAACAGATTTATGATGAAGAGGAAAGTGCAAAATATCCTTAAAGCAAGAATTTTTATATTGAATTTTATTTTGGCTTGTTTTGTTAGATTCTAGTTTGAAGGAAAATAATAAATACACTTGTACAAGCATTTTTTTTTTGTGTTAGTTTTTTGAATCAAGTGTGACTTTAGTTCATGAATGTAAGTTTGAATTATTCAATAATTGCATGTGCCATGAGAAAGTGCTTGAGCGCATGCGATCTATCGGTTTTGTGTGAGATAAAGCGTTGTGTACTGCACTGAAGGCGTTGTTGAGGTCGTTGAATGTTATTTGAATGATGGTGGCTTTATCAACAAGGAATGGGTTGTTTGTTAGTGTTTTTGTTTGATTGACGAGGGTCTCTGTAAGGTCTGTATATACTTTTGCTTGAAGGTATTTGTGGCAGTGATTACCTACAAAAGATCTGCTGTGATAGGCCTGTGGTGTTATTCTATGTTTGTTGAGTACTGTGTCTAATGCAGAAGTGACTGGACCTGATCTTGGTGTGAGGGCTTTGTGTGGAAAGGAAGAAAGAGTTTGCTCTATTTCATGTATATTTTGCGCATGTTTGTCAATGTCAGATTGTGTTTCACTAAAAATTAAACAGCCCTCCTTGAATTGCAATTTGTTTTCTAAGTCTTGAACCTGACGCCAGTTTGAGCCATATTTCTTCAAACTTTGCCCTATTGATGTCAGGTGCTCGTTTCTTTGTGTAGCTATTTCTGTGTCTAAACTGTGTGCAGCATCCTCTAACAATTTGTGGTGTTTCAAAACAATGCCTAATAAAATATGAAGGTAAGGAGGGCTGACGTTATCTAACTCTATGTTTAAAAGGGGTGTATGTAGAGCATTGTAAAATTTAGAAACTTCTTTCTTCACAGAAGAATCTGCGACAAAAGCAGAATTATCGGCGAGTAAGCTTTCCAGTGATCTTTGCTGACACTGACCACTGGGTTCATGCATATCTCGTCGTGGCATCAGGCACCACAGGCATGGATAAGTACCCTGAGGGCCTGAGAGGCCATACATCTTGCACAAAAATTCGTAGTCACCATTAAGGAAAACTTTCAGTTTTTTGTTTTTCCAAGAATGGGACTGAAGTGCTTTGAGATCACTAGCCAAGCCACCTGCCATAAACCTAACCATGTTGTCATGTGTGTCGCGAACTGATGCAATGGCTATAACAACTGTATTATTGCGTGCGTTTGGTTTCATTGTGTTAGCTATCTGCAGTGTAAATTTTAAAGAATTTTTTCCGTGATCCCCCCAATTTTTACCCAAATCTCATCTTGTGGAATAGACCCCTCCCGCCATGTGAGTAAGTTTTGTTCATCATATGAATCTAGCAAGCTGTCCACAAACCTAGGTAAATCCCTTATCCTACCATACGGCACCTCATACTCTGTTGTATCTTCTTTAGCAAATAATCTTTTTTCTACCTGAACAAAATCGGAGATTATCTCCCTAGAAAGTTCCCGGACTGATTTTTCATTCTCTACACGTATCCCTACCTGTTTCAGCAAATTAGCATGTTTTCTACCCTGTCTCCAACTTAAACCCAATTTCTCTTTCATTGCGAGTGTGTGAAGGCGTGAAACTTTAAATTTTTGTTTGACTGAAGCCTTTGTTGTGATGTCTTGTCTACGATGTACTGGAATTCTCTTTAATTCTGAAGCTAGTTGTGTGTCTGCTGAGCTGTGTGAGTCTCCCGCTACAAATGTCCTAAGTGAGCGTAAAAGTTTAGCTCTTTTTCTCTTTGTCGGTGTTCTAACTGACTGTGTGCTTTTTCTTGGGATCACTACTCTTTGTAGTGGCATGGGCTGGCCTGATGTCTTGCAAAATATTGTTTGTTTTTTGGGATCTGTGTTCAGTTTTCTTTTAACTAGATGTGTAGTGAGGTGTTCTTCTTCTTTTGATAATGGGGTGTCTTGCGAGAGGCTAAGTGACTGGTTAAATGTGATCTCGTTTTTCACCATTGGGGATGTGGAACTATCTTTAGTCTGTGTATATTTGATTGGTGTTGATTCTGCAACAAGGAGAAAAGGAAGTTGGCATGTAGTGTTCGTGTTTGAAGAAAGGCTAGTGCATGGTGCACAGGCAGTTTGATCATTGCATGTATTGCATGTGTTTGTTTCATCTGTTAAAAATGTGCTCATGTCAGGATTGTAGGTGAATGTTGCATGTGACTGGCTTGTTTCTATGTCATAATTTTGTGTATCTGAAATGTTCGGGCCTTCATCTTCTATGCTGATGCTAATGTTCGTGTTGATGTTGGTGTCGACGTTGGTGATGATGTTGGAGCTGCTGCTGGTACTAGCGCTTGGTTGGTCCT
Source organism: Elysia crispata (assembly GCA_033675545.1). Classification (NCBI taxonomy): domain Eukaryota; kingdom Metazoa; phylum Mollusca; class Gastropoda; family Plakobranchidae; genus Elysia; species Elysia crispata. Next base: position 319,895 of record JAWDGP010001087.1, on the reverse strand, counting down.
GGTGATCGTGGATCGAGTTGGCTGTACCTGTAGTTTCTAGCTGTTGATAAGTTTGTCTATTCAATGTTGTTTTATGCTTGATGCAGCCACCAGCAAGGCTGTGGCGGTGACTGCATAACGTGCACTCTTCCGTTAAAGTCTCTCTAAACGAGCACCATTTGTTTTTGTTTATATTAAAAATTTCCTGTGCTCTTGTTAGAACGGTGTTGCTATTAGTTCTTTTAATGTCTCTAATCTTTGTGAAACATTTTCCACAAATACTTTTAGAATAAGTGTCCTCTTCTTCTTGATTCACGTCTATGCCATATATCAAAAACATGTCTGTGGCAATTAGTGCACATTTGTGGGCTCGATCATTGTTTTTCTTTTGTTTCTTTGTGACACAACAAAGGTTTCCACAAATGCGACACAGTTCGTTAACACAACGAGTATGGGACTCAATGGAATGCTCCATATTTACAATAAGCTAGTAATCCTGAAATGTAAAGAAAGTAAATTCACGGGCGTAAAGATACACTATTAGCGCTCCCAACGGAAAAAAAATTGCACCACATCAAAATATAGCTTTTCTAGTTTTGATTTATATTTATTTAAAGAAAATTATTCGATCAGCTTTTTATTAATTGACAATTAAATGTAACAAGTCATAATTAGCGGTAATAATCGTAGAGAAAATAACACCTTAAATAACTCGTTTATCAAACTCACAAATATTAACATAGAAGAACCAAATTTTCACCGGCTTTTAAATGAGGTCTTAATACAACTGTAAAAAAAACAACGATGTTTATACTGCGAATAGTTTTGGAGATATTGAGATGTAAAGATGGGGAAATTTTTTTTGTATTACAAAGTTGTCGCATACCACTGCACTAGCGTGTGCAGTAAGCGAACACCGCAGTGCAGGGACCGACCTGTCACCTGGCAGTGATGGATGACATCAGGTTTTCCCCGTCGGTTGTAACCATGTTTGAATCGCCTAAGTTTGCAGGGAGGTTAGAGCTTCTCGGCTCAGGGTTAAGAACTAAAGTGTAACTTTTAAGCCAAAATGCGACCCTGTGGAGCTGCTTATTGAGGTCCATTGAGCAAAAAAAAAGTTTGGTTGGATTCAAATAATTTTCTACTCAGATTGCCATATGATTTTAGGACATACATATTACTGGTCTTTCATGTATTCTCTTGCTTGAAAGGGCTCTCAAAAAATTGTTTGTTGATACTTGTGGACTATTGATTTGTTCGTATGATTGTGTAAATAGCTCAGTCATAAGCAGCTTGCTAATTCAGTGCTGTTCTCTTACATTCTTTGTTTGATATATCAGCTACACAATCTTTAAGTTGGAAACATTGATTTATGATCAAAGATCCAACAATTATTGTACCCTAATCACATAGCAAATTACTCCAGTGAAATCAAGACAGCTTACAAGATCCAAACATAATTATAGTCATGTCAAAACAGTTTAAGCCAGACTAATCTTCTTTACACTCTAAAGCATATTTTGAGTTATGAATGGGCTAGTTAGTTCTATCTCTGCATTTATTGACTTCCAATTGCATTACTGTCCCTTTGGAAATTTCAAATTAAGACATGAAACACTAACAAATTTTGCCCCCAAAAGTGGGGAAATTTGCCGCAAAAAAGTGCTTTAGATTGATCTGTGTAATTTAATAACAATTTTTGAAAATTTTGCATAGAAATATCCAAATTTTGCAAGAGTTTGGTTAAAATTTTTCCAGTTTTGTTTCCCCTTCGTAACATGAGAAAAGCGTTTCAAAGCTTTTCCTTATCACATGTGGTTGCCTAACCATGAAAAGTTACCTAAGTTATCTAAAATTTAGCGCAAAAACGGATTGCATTAAAACAAAAAGGAGTTTTTTCCCCAGCAAAGTCCTTAGTTTTTATAAATTAAGAACATAAAAATTTCTAGGCTATAGGAAACCAGAAATTGATTAAATTCGTTGACGCCTACACATTTATATCATATAAAAATAAACAATGTTTAACGCAAACCATCAATTATCAGACTCTTTTTTATTTGAACAGCAATATCATATTAAAATATCTAAACTTCTGTGTATTCAAATTACAGTGAGCAAACCTTATCATTGCTGATATTGTTATAATCCTAAGTGAGGAGGCAATACCAAGGAATGATGTGGCCATAAATGTGACTCAGAACTAAGTCTGGGCAGCAGCTCATGCTCTAGCCCAGAACTCAATAGCCACTTTCTTTAAAGTTATGCAAAACGGCCAATAAAAGGTTACAAAAGAAGCGTGATGTATGGGGATCAAATTCTGACAATATTTTACACTTATGAATTTGAATAATTAGATTCTGAACATAAAATTGCTATAAATGAAGGAAAAAAAAGTGTTGGAAGCATATTCTTTGTTACAAGATAAAAAGTAAAAAAAAATAATGCTGATATACTAATTTGGAGGACAATAATATGAAGGTCACACACGTGTAACAGTTTATATACATTGTTTATGTATTATAAATCATGTAATTCATTTCATTTCAAAGAAAACAAACAATTTTTAACCATAAAATTATTATGCTATGAAAAAAAAGGGAAAGAGATTAATATGATGCATCCCTCTAGTGGTATTAATTGAAATACTTCATTAATAGTCATCTCTCTTGATTCTGGGACATCATACTGAGCGCTTATAGTGAAGTTTTAAAGTCTAAAATGTTTATAATGTATTATAGTTGTCCCTCTGCATATGTGGAAACTAGTTTGTTTACATAGTGTTAATAAATATGATGTAAGACTGTTACAACTGTACATACACTCTCTAGATGCTGTGTAATTACATCACAGGGAAAAAAATTCTAAGTATACTGAGATATGATAATCATATACAGTTGTATTTGTAATTTTGATGAATCAAATGTCAGTCAGTCTGCAGAACTCTCTGTGACCAAAAACAACAAAATAACTATCATGGCTAGCCTTCATACTATCTGGCAAGTATGTGTAAAAAAAATTTACATTTTTGCTAAAAAAAACCTTCCACCTCTATAGAAATCATACTATAAAACACAGTTTTATGAACTTTCATTATTTTTTTTTCAATATAGAACAATTAAAAGAGGCTTTTTTTTAAAGGTCCATCTTTTTTTTTAACCATTTAATTTCAATACTGACTTCACCGCTTGTTACTATGAATTGAATAAAAAAGGTTACTACAAGTCTAGTCCTCCATGAGAGGTGATCTCAGGGTTTCTAAAACTGAGGCAACACAGCATATCAACAAGTAAGACTTGAGTGAATTTTGAGTAAAGGCATGCTGTGAGCTTACAAAACTATGGTTTATCTTTGTGCTAAAGGTCTCAAAGCGCTGACATATGAGTATGTGTGAATTTAATTAAAAATAAGGTTTTAATTTGATGCATTCTCTTCTCCATTAATTTCCTGTGTATTGATATAAACAATTACAAAACGTAAGTCATTTCTGCCACGAAAAAGAAAGAGCCAAACAGATTAATTGATTAAAAATAGGGCAAAAATCAAAGAAGTGTTGTGATTGTACCATGGCCTGGGCTATCTGGGGTTGGATTTCCTCTACTCGATTCTATCCTTAGCTTGGTAGGGGCCTTATAGTCCATTGAATTTGATGGTAAACTAAAGGTTAAAATGATCTTTATCATTATATAATATATATATATATATATATATATTTATGTTCACAAACAACATTCAAGAACAAAATTTTAATGACATACATGAGCCACCAAATGAGGAAATGATAAAATCCCTACTATCACATTGAAACAACAGCAAAAAAAAAAAACAGCCCCTAAAATTCTAGGCAAGTGTCACCCTTATCAAACTATTTTATTGCCTGCATATGAGTGCAACATGTTCATTTCTACAAATTAGCTTCTGGCATAAAAGACATCAAGCTCAGTTACGGGCCATAGAAACCTAATGCTTGTGACCACTTATTAGCAGAATCATGGTAGATTTATCCCTCCTCATTCATCTTAGGGGCGAGATGAGACAACTTGAACTAATGCCACATGTGAGGATTTAACATTAACTAATTGAAGTTAGGCTTTTTGTGTTATGAAGGGTATAGGTTATTTTTGGACTTTTACGATATGTTCACAAATGATGATAACCATTACTGACTTTATGCTTTAACAATTTCTAGCATAGCTCTGTAAAACTTAATCCCAGACAGTCCCATTATAAATTTAGATAGATCTCTGGCTCATGCAAAAAAAAAAATTGTAAGTAAATCAAATCTAAACTAATAGTATTAGAAAGACTAGAATGGCCAATATCTCCTTGGTAATGTGCATTACATGCTATAAAACAGCTTTGCTTTTACCCTGGAAAATATCTCAAAGAGCTCACAATAAAACCATCTAAAAAAAATATGAAAACATCTTCATGGTTATCCATCAGTTTATGTATCCAAATACTTTATGCTCTGAGAACAAGACTTTGCCATGCTATATCTTCCTAAATTGCCAGGCCTGCCCAATTCCAAAACAAAAGAAACTGGAGGCAACAAATGTGATTCCTGTGGAGAATGCTACAAATCTCATGGACTGCAAAGAAATCAAATGAAACAGTGTTTCAAGAAGCTGACACAACAAAATCATCCATAAATAGAATAATTATTTGAAAGCCAGGCAACTTTTTTTGGACCATGTGATGCCAAGGGAGAAACAAGAACATCTTGTGACAAGTGGAATGATCGTAGGAAAATGCAGGAGGGGAAAACAGCGTGAAAAGATGGATGAACTACCAAAGTGGGTAAAAGTGATGAGGGGTTAGATGCTCGAGAGCATGGCACCTGATTGATTGATATCTTCCTAAGTGCTCACACAGATAGCCAACATATATCTTACACAGGTATGGCCAAAATTTCCAAATTACTTTGGTTAGCAAGCTTGCACCCCTGCACATATTTTAGCTAGGGTCTTGTAGAGAATATATTAAGAAAAAGATAAGGTCACAAACATGTTGAATGAAAGAATGTTAAATTGAAATGCTAACCAGTTTAGTTATTTTGAAGGAGTTTATAAATTAATAAATAATATACATCAGCCAAATGATATGGACAAGTTGCAAAACAAACGACAACAGATCTCCCCTCCTGGTCTCCCACTTTTCAAATCAAAATCAAAGAAAGAAAACGAAACTAGACAATACATATAATAAAATTGGGAAGACACTTTATAACTTACAAAAATATTTAGTTAAACCAATAAGGCGAACTAAAAAGTAAGCATTGCTCAAATAGTCCTGAGCTTGTGACCAAGGAATGCAGAGGAGGAAAGTATTTTTTTTCCATTTAAAAAAATATTTACATATTAAATATTATAGCAGTATAGTAAACCACAATATTCCAAAATTACATTTTTTAAAAAATATGCTGAAACAAAATTATTCTTTCTGTCCTCTCTAGTTTCTAAATTTCGAGAATCTTAAAAAAAGTAATACTATAATTATAATTTTTCTGTTAATTTTTTTGTTACCCTACAAATTAAGCTCTACGATAATCAGGTATATTTGAATCTGCTTTTCGTAGAGTCCTATGCAGACCATCAAAATACATTTTGTCTCCACAATCCGGGCAACTGATCCATTTACAGTAAAAAGAAACACTACCTAACATCAATGTTGATACTTGGCAGGAAACATTCTTACTGACCTTATCTGAGTCAAAACCTCTGTATTAGAGGTTAAGCATCTTGAATAATAATTATGATGTGGACATTGTTTCAATGTTAATTAAACTTAAAAAAGGTACAGTATTTTGATTTGTGGAAAAAATCTAAAACAAAACAGTACAAAATTGAAAAGGTTCCACAGGGTTCATCTAAAAATTTAAAGAATAGCTTTATAGAGATTTCCAATACCTTTTTGCGTCAATGAATAATTGAAAAAAAACAAACTTGTAGAAATCTCTAGGTCGGAAATATAAAAGCTGAATGAAACATGTATCTTTAATAGTAGTAAATGAATGAATTATTAGAGCCCTTGACAATTAAAAAATAAAACTAACTAGAAAAATGACATCCAAAAAAATTATGACTAGAAATTTCTATAAACTACTCGATGGCTTCTCAGCTGATACAAAGAGAAGTACATGTTTTAACTATTTTTTTAAGGCCCTGAGAAATCAGTATTGTTCCTACTTTTTTAACAATAAAGTAAATTAGCTTCACTTTTTTAATACAAAATTGGACCTTGCCTGTACGTACATGTACATATGTACATACAAGCAAACTATTCTTCAAAACAAAAATACTTTGCACGAAGTTCCAGTCTTGCTACATTGATATGCACAACCACAATTTTTCCGCTTGTTAATTACTTAGTAATTTTTCTTAGGAAGAATGAATTATTCAACGACCAAATTTTAACACAAATGTGAAGTACGAATTATTGCCTGATTCAGAGGCTCTCAATTTACAGAGAAAAGCAGCTGTGACTTAAAGCACTACAAATTTGGTTCACCTCAAGGAGGATTTGAGAAATTTTGTTTTTTTACACTCTTATATCAGATATAAAATTGAAATAGATTTTAAAAAGATCTTCGACACATTATATTTTTTACTTAATTTTTTTCCTTTGCATCTAACAACAATAACAAGTTAATAAATTAAAATTTTCATGAAACACATTTGCTTGATAAATATCACACATAACATAAACCTGTGTTTCAGACCCACATTAGTATGAGATAAAATTTAATTCTTAGAAGGAAGGATACAGTTAGATAATTATATTTAGAAACATGATGCACACTTTTACTGTCTAAGCCAGTTTGGTAAAAAGCAGTCTCAAGCATAACAACAGACTTCGTCAAATCAAAAATTAATGATTAAAGGAACATAAGAGTAGCTATTCTATGGAAAGCCTATAAATTTCTATTTAGCAACTTCAGCATCACTGGCGTGCCAAAATCTTTGGGAAGAGTTTCTGGTTGTAAAAGTTGCTAACAATATCTTTGACAATGTCCTGCAGCTGAGATTTAACTTCATCATATGCCAGGCTGTAATAAGACAGATGATGATGATGAAACAAGCTGCTTAGGTTTGAAATTTTAAAACAAAAATTAAAATGTAACCCTTGTAAATGAATAATCCATAAAGCATTGCTGGAAAACTCCCTTCCCCGCCAAAAAAATAGGTGTCAGAAACAGACTGATGTGCTTGTCATTGCAGATGTGAACCATGTCACCATAAGTACTGAGATATGGGCTTTATCATCTCCATTGTAGGAGGAGGCGAACAAGACAAAATCTCTATGCAGTCTTCAGGTAAAATTGTCATAATGAATGAATTTGATTAAAACATAAAAAGACCTACAACGTCTTTGATGTGATCATGAGAAAGGAAAGCTGCACTTTCTCATCATCTTATTTCAAATCTAATCAAATCAAAAAACTGTTGGATCCACTACCATATTTGCTAAAAATCTGGTTAACACATCAGAAATATTGCTTGTGTAGGCATAGTCTTAAAAACTTCATATAGGTAAAGAATATTTCTGATTTTTCAAGAATTTTATTTTGAGGATTCAGTGACATCACTTGATAGTGATTGGCTAAGGAATATTATTTAGGTTCAAATTCTCTAAAACATTTGCACCAAGTTTCTTTTAGTGCCCTAGTAGAAATGTTTTTGTCACCTCTTACAGCAGTCTTTGTATGTAGATAGTCTTCTCCTTTAAGAAAAGCTGTGCAGTGCACCTAAATTTTCCACACCTGAGTAATATCATATATATTTAATTTTCTTTTCTTAGGTACTCACTTTTTTTGTGGATCAGTGCGCAGCTCAGTGTAGTACTTGATCTTGGGCTCAGTGCCACTAGTTCTGAGGGTGGCCACACAACCATTGCTAAACTTGAATGTAATCATTTGACTAGATTTGCTGGTCGGCAGAATCTGGTTTGCAAATATAGATAAAATTTTAAGGAAGAGAAAAAAATGCAACTTATTTGTTGACAAAGTCAGGAGTGTCAAATATTAAAAGCAAATTTGGGAATATAGGTAAAAAAAAAAATGAAAATTTCAGAGACCAATGTAAAGCTTTAAAATATTCAGGTTGCACTTTGTATTTTATAGGAGAAAGCCCCCTTGAATTCAAGTACTTATTACTAAATTTATATCAAAATTCTAAAGCTTGTTCTTGTTTATATTTACGACTTCAACCAAGATTGTAGTTATAATTTCTCGAATGCTCTTTAACTATTTTTTCTGAGCCATTTGGATTAAGTGTACCTAAATGAACTTAACTCTTCAATTCTTAATCTTGACCTTTATTTTCCTTTTGTTTCCTCCTCCTTTTCTGCTTATTTTTTTTTTCTTCCTTCATCTTTTCCTTTTGTTTCAGTATAAGATATGCACATGGACACCTCACTCATCCTCCAAATTTAATGAACCATTAAGCTTGTCTTTGTTGCTACTGGAGAAATCCTGAATTTTAAGTATATAGTTAACTTAATTTGAGCCTGAATAAGTTTATTTTTCTGTCATCTCAAAGTGAATTTTATTTCCCAAATTTATTTAAATTTTAAGCCATCAAACAATTTCTTTCAGCCTGAGGTAAAAAAAATCTCACTTCTAATGACTGGAAGGCTGTGATCCTATATACTCTAAAAATTTTGATGGTAAGAAAAAATTTTCATTTAAATAGGATCATATGGTTGGATCTTCATGCTATAAAAACCAGATGGATTGGCAGCTGTGCTTGAAGTACAGTGATTGTGACTGAGCAGAAGAGTAAATGGGGAGGGGAGAGAGGTTAAATCTGAAAATATTGCTGCTAGCTGCATTGCCTACTGTCTTGTTGGACACAGACATTGCTGAGACAAAAGAGAGAGATGAAATAAATGTAAGGCTCAAATTTTACCATCAATAGGGTATTGAATGTAATGAGAGATACGGAGAAAAGAAGGCTGGCTTATAACAGATCTATAGCCAGTCAAATGAGTAAAACAGTGAGAGGGACAGATGGTAAATGTCTACATATTTCTGGTGACTTGAAGAGAAAAATTTACAGCAAAAAACTTTATGATACACAAGTGGCACTGGCATGACGAGGGAATTTCCAAAGATATTACCCAATTAAATTAAAGACAAAACACCCTGGTCAATGTCAATGTTCTTGCTAAAATAATATCTTTTTTCTCTTAAGTCTGAACAATTTTAATCAAAAGGTAACTTTTTTCTGTCTTTTTTGTTTGTCAGATTTTGAGCCACTGTACCTTACTAATAAAAAATTCAGTGGAACTCATCAAATAATGCTCTCTCAAAAGAGACCAATCCTTTCTTGTCATTATTACCTTCTTGGTAAATTAAACACTAAACAAAAATACTTTAATTTACAGCATCCTGATTAACGGCTTCCCTAAATAGTCAAAGATCTTCACAACTTTTTGAAAATTATTTTAAAAGGATAACAAATATTAATTTACAAGTCACCATAAATCTTCTGCTACATCCTAGATATATACAAAACAAAGTCAGTATTCCATCTTACCGGTTTTTTATCCTCTGCTTCGCTGTCATATCCTACTGTGAGGTCTCGCACATGCAGTATTTCAAATTCACCACACTTAGTAGGATACTGGGTATGAGAAATTGTACAAAGTATGTTCTAATGAATGAGTTTTGATTCACATTATAGACCAAACAAGACCTTTGATGAAGTTATAGAAAAGGCAACTACATTATAAAATATCAAGTTTATGATCCAATAATAAAAAACACTCTAGAAAAAAAAGTGGATTAAGAATGACCCATTGAAAGTCATTATTCAATGGAATTTCAAAAATTTTGAATGTCATCTTCTACACTTTTTTTTCCACAAGGATAACACTTCTATAAATAGCATATTTACACAGATCATTGATTAGAGTACAACCACAAGTCAGATTTTAGGTGACTATATTTACTTACTGCACCAGTTCCATTGAAATCTCTTAATCTGTCAAACATAGCCTTGATTGTGACAGCATCATGGCAAAGGAAGTAAGAATTCTGATTCAAATGATAACCATACCTGAAAAAAGGAAGGCAAAGTATGAATGCTTTTTAAATTTAAATAAGTGTATATTGAAGGCTAAGTTTCCTTTTCTAAATTATCATATTCTTTTGCAATCATGTCAATTTCTTTTTAGGAATGCATAAAAAATAATACTTGAAAAAAAAAGTGAATAAGTGTATTTCAGCTCATATCCATGCAAAAAGACGTTAATATCACACAATCACTTTTATAAAAATGAGAGGAAGAGGAGTACCTCACCGTTTGTAAATGACTTCTAGCTGTTGTGAGAGAGAGCCCTGGTTGGTGTACAGGTGGTTGACCAACTCAGCTACCACTGCAGCAGCAATTACACCGTCCTTATCCAGTACTGTGGAACCGCACATGTATCCTGTGGTGAAGTTTGACACAAAGTTTAAAAATAGTAAAATAATAAAGAAATATTGGAGAAACCCTTAATTCTCACTACAAAGTCCACACTTAAAAACATTAATATACCCAAATATAAATATGGTATTTTGTCGATTAATAACTATACAAATATTATCCTAGTTCATCTATGTTTTTCCCTCACTATATCATCAAATACAACAGTTTAATAGAATAAAATAAGAGCAATTTACTTTACTGGTGAAAAAAATTGTAGCAAAAGCAGAAATGAGAAATTTTACAATGTAGGTACAAAACAACAATGATAATCTTTTTCCTCAATTTCGAAATTTTAGAGAAAAAAGTATCATAATTTTCTCACTAAATTTTTACCTTGTTTAATGAAAACAAGTTTGTCTAACTTTTATATCATTGTCTGGTTACTTCTTAAAAACCTATAATAAAAGAAATGTTGGCAAATTTTGCCTATGTCCAAATCTCTTTCATCCAGGCAAGCATTGGTGAAGACAAAAGTATTTGACTTAAGAGAATATGAATACCTATGGCTTCCTCAAAGGCAAATAACACATGTTTGCCTTTCTTGAGAAGTCCATCTGCAATATTGCCCATCCATTTAAAGCCCGTGAGTGTTTCCTTGATCACATAAAATACAAAATTACCACATTTTTTAATCACATCTTGGAGTAGAATGAACACATTTAAAGGTATTGATTTTCTATCATCTAAAAATCGTAATAATTTGCCAAGCTGCTGAAACAGTTGTTTGCAATTTTTATCTGTGTAAAATAAATTTAAATACAGTTACATAACTTAAACTTAAACAACAAATAAAGGAACTTTTATTAACTCCTAACACCTGGAATGAATTTCGTGTTTTCCGAAACAAATTTTTGTTGTGAAAAATTTTCAGTAGGGTAGGTACCAAAAAATAAATATTGTGAGACTTAGAATTAACATACTGCCGCATTTTTGGTCTTGAATTAAAGGGGAAAATACACAGGTTACTAATATTTTACTGATTAACATATATGTACAGCCAATTCAATGGAGAAGACAATATTGAATGTGAGAAGGGAGAGGCGAGGACCTCCAATACTATGGCTTAAGGAGAACCATAGCAATGCATAACAACTGACTCATATAAAAAATGAGTGCAAAAGGTGTTAGGGAAATTGCCTTTAGAAACATTAGAGGACAAGGTTAGTTATCTATGGGTCTTCTGATTTCAAGTTCCATAAACCCTCTTTTTGTGATTAAGATATTGAAAGCACAGCAAATGGCTAGTTGTTGTTTCTTTTTTAACCTCTCATAAGTAATTGTCACTCAATATTTAAGAATAATTGCAATGGTGTTAATGATGTAATTAAGTACTTACTGATCAGTATATTGTTTTATTTGTGCATTATACTGGTCAATAAAAGGATCATTACGGCTTTGAAACATACACAGGAACATGTCAGTGAACATGTACAAATCAATCTGAAGTTTTAAATCTCAGCACATATAGATGACGCCAGCTAGCAAATTAATTTCTAACATAAGTACATTTTCAATTAATTCCCCTTGAAATAAACAGCCCCTAAATTAAAAAGGCAATGATCTTCAGCTATGGCCACATACATTTGCATTGCAGATTGTAGAAAGGGAGATTTATATTCCATGTGGCAAAGCCATAAATGATTCACAATGATTGTTAAAGAACTCACAATAAAGTTAAATCCCTCATTTTGAGCAATAGCCTGCAGGATCTTAGATGAAACAGTGCTTGACATCATGTAAACATCAGATACTAATAATGTGAGAGAAAAAAAAATCCAGGTAAAATTTCAAGTTATCAATTCAACTCCAAACTCACAAAGAGTTATTTAGACAAAATTGGTCCATTATTGAAGTACTAAAGAAATTAAGACCCTGATGCAAAGAAAGTTGTAAAAAAAAAAGATGACTTTTAGAACTCAGACAAGTTTGACCTGCATAAGTTCTGTTGCACACATAACTAGTTCTCACAAGAACTTGTATGAAATTTACCTTAAGGGTGAAAGCCTACAGTAGATTTGCATTCTAAGTGGGCATCAAAAGGACCATTTACTTCCAGAAATAAGGACTGTATTATTTGCAATAGTTATAATATTGATTTCTTGGGGTTTTCTCTGCTTTATCAATGGTGATACTTACAATCAACTTTTGGATGCTTCTGACGCCAGCTTGTCCAACACCACCACCCTAAGAAAGCTCCAATCTCATTGCCTGAAAACACTCGCCAGCCACTGACAAACAAAAAGGCAAGACCATTGTGAGGGTACAATCTTACTACATGTAAAAACCTCATAATTAATAACTTAAGTTTTGTGTCAACATTAAATACTAAAAAAAATTTCAAAGCCATATATTACATTGATTTATCTTAATTTAACATGTACATAAGAAAAAAAAAGAGATTAAAAAACCTTTCATGTCACATCTGGCAATATGATCCAATAAAATACTGAAAGAAAATGCTGGGCTTTTTAACTTCTAGCTTCAACAAATGTGAGGCATAAGAAAAAATTCATTCATGTTAAGTGATCTTAGTAAACCATCCTCTATATTGTTTCATCTTATTAGCTAGCCTTTATCAGAAATAACAATGATACTGACTTTAAAGCCCATCCAGGAAATGGGATCCAAGGCTTAATTTGATCTCAGTCAAGGGTGGCAATAACATGGATTTCACTATCAGTTATCAAGGAATCATTAATTTCTCCCAAGCAAATTTCTAGATACTCTATTAATGGGGCTGAAAACAATATACTTCTCTTTGTAAAATGATGCGCAGGACATAACATTTCTTATAAACCAAATAATTTCTGAAAGTCATGTACCTTTCTGTCTTCTCAGCAATGGCCAATCTATCAGCATCTGGGTCATTTGCCAAAATTACTTTACTGCGATTTTTGTCAGCTGTTTCCATTGCCAGTTTCTGCAAATTATGTAGAAGATTTCAAAAGTAACAAAGTAACAAGTTGCGTTACGCAAGGAGATGGCTTTTCATGAAGTGAATACCTTAACTAGGAGAAAAAACCAAATTTACAGAAGACAATCTTAATATCCAAGTGTTTGAAAAATGCAAACATTCCCCCTTCCCCCAAAATATACAAAAGACCCCAAAAAACAACAAAAAACTGTTTCCACTCAAATCTTTAACATTGAACCTTCACTTACCAATGCTCCTTCACCTTCTTCAGGGTTTGGATATTTCACAGTTGGGAAGTCTGGGTCAGGCTTCACCTTTAGAAATAATTTTATAGATTCTACATTTAACCACATGAAATAAACTGGATTGATACAGAAATGTTTTACTTTTACAAGTATAACAAGTAACCACCTTTAATTGGTCTATCGGTATGAAAAAAAAAAGTCAATACTCTGGATCAAATATACATTACTATGTATATATTTGAGTAATTTCAAAACTTTTATAAAATATTCTCATTAACCATGAAACTTCATATTATGTTGAACACTAAATCTGTGTTGTCTAAACATGTTAGGATTGCAACATAGTCTATATCTTATTTTTTCAAATTTTAATTATTTCTTTCTCTTATCCGAAATAAACATTAATTTTTAGAATTTGTAATTGTTCAGCAGGATAAAAATTTGTTTAGCCAAAATTGAAAAACATGACTTAGGTTTGATTGAAAAATAAATGAATTGAGAGCAAAATTTAAATTTAAATTTCTTCACTGTCATGTCAATCAGATTTGAGATTTCACAAAGACTTATGCTGGTCCCTACTTTTTTTTTTTGCTCACACATGAAGCGATAGTGCCTACTTCTAATGATGAAAAATGTGCAAATTAAAGTCTGAAAAAAAGATAGCAATATAAATAAAACTTGCAATTGGGAAAAAAAAAAGATATTTAACAGAACTACATAATCTTCTCAATTTTCTTGATTGTTCGTCATATATTTTATAAAAGTTTTGAAATTACTCAAATATATACATAGTAATGTACATTTGATCCAGAGTATTGACTTTTTTTTTTCATACCGATAGACCAATAATGGGTGGTTGACAACTTTCAAAAAGATAACACTGTCCAGAGAAAATATTGTGAGTTCTGATAGATCTGGGTGTGTATTCTGTTCAACATTGATTCTAAAAATTCTGGCATTTTTTGTTTCCTATCTTTGGGGTTCAGCATTCTTCAATATTCTGTCAACTTTAAAACTATGTCAAATATTCAATATTCAATTTTATTTTTCACTGCCAACTACTTACCTTATTTTTGATACAATCCTAGATGTTTAATTGAATGTGCAAAAAAGAAATCTTTTCAGCACAAATTTCTAATTTTTCATTAAGCCTTTGCTGACACCAAAAGCTTACAAACCTGAGCCTTTTCCAACAATTATTACCTCCAAATATTTTGACTTATACGTGTTTACCCAGCTTATATATCTGAATTCAGCCTTTAGAATGATCTCTTGATGGTAACTCTGGGCTAGAAATCACTTGTTATGAGGCTTTTTTACGGCACATGAAATAAACCTTTGAGGGGCAGGGCAGCACAAATTTAGATATTTCCCCCCAAAAAATTTGTTTTCCATCATGAACCAACAAGATCTTTATTCTTGTATTTCTTCTGGCAGGCACTAGTTGGCGCCTGAGTCAAAGAAAGAATTCTATGGCTTGAAAACTGTTAAAATTATAATGCAGTGAAGACTGTACTCAATACCAGTACCAACTAGAAGTTATCAGCATACTCTTAGGATTTACTAAAATTTTGCAAATACAATGAAAAGGAGCGAGATTACAAAATACCTTTCAGAGAATAACTTACTTGTTCAACAACAGGAATTGGTTCTTGAAAATCAAATGCTTTGAAAGCATGGCAAACAAACTCATAGCCAACACCGTGCATTGCTGTGTAGGTAAATCTGACAGGACATTCTGCATTTTGCTCCCTGCAAACAGATTTTTTTAATATTAAATAGGTCTATATACTTTTCTTTGCTGTGGACAAAAGCAAAGCACTTAAAAATTACGTTTTGTCAAAGATTCTGAAATGATTAATACTTCATGAGTAAATGCAAAAGTACAAGACATATTCAGATCATTAACACATAAAAAGAAAATGAGATTACATCGTCATGTGACAAAACTAAAGTTATATGATACTGCACAATTCATCATTGAGACACTCATGCATGTTTGAAGAGGTAAACAAGAAGACATAGATTTCTACCTTGTGTAACATACAGCAACTGCAGCTTCATTGTACTTGCGAATCACATCATCCATTGGGTCTATGATGAGGGGTTTCACAGACTCATTGTCGAGGATAGAAGTGTCCCAAGAAGAGTTTAAAGGCTTCAAGCTCTCATTAATAGCCTGACTGATGCCTGCATCATGAGGTGAGATAATCTGATTGAAGTGAATGAAATGGCCATCATAATTACCCTTGAAGCCATTGACCATGGAAATAGTTTTGATGTACTTTTACATGCTACAAATTTAGGATAATTTATTTCTTAAAGAACGCCATGTTTTTTATTGCGTCATACCTTTTCTGCATGATTGAAGTTTTTTATGTTGGCAAGAAATAAACAAAGTGTGCACAATTTTCATTAATCCTTTCTGAACCATTATTGTTGTGGCATAATAGTGCTACAAACATTAGGGGCATTTTACACTTTGCTTCCCCTAAATAAAATAAATTTGGTTGATAGGCCTTTAATACTTTCAATCAATCATTCTAAGGAACCATATTTATCACTTCAAACATGAAAAAAAAATCAAATTTCAATAATATATCAGATGAGTAAATGTGAATGCCCAATTTCTAAAAAAAAACAACCCCCCCCCCCACCCCCCCCCCCAGAAGAATTGAAAAAGTAGCATTCAGTGTCTTTACAAACGTTATAAATTTTATGTAACCTGAAAGTTAGAGGCATTATTCTTGAAGGTATCATTTAATACCTGGTAATAATTTGTCTCCCAGGATATTGCTGAGTTTTCACAAAACACACTTGCAAGAAAGAGTCTATATAAATGTGTCATTAAAATATGCAAGTAATTTTTTTTTTATCTTCATTATAAATCTACAATTTTAAGTACTTACTAAAAAATATATTCATTGATTTTTGTATTATTTTTATGACAAGCTGTAAACCCCGTTCTACGAACAGGACCATGGGGTCAATTTGCCAGGGCTGGGGTACGTGTGCATATTAAATAGGCTTATAAATGGTCTTGATATCTTTTCTTTTACTTAAAGTATCCAGATATATGCCTTCACCTACCCATCTTTATATATAATCTAGATATCTCGATAATTCTTATTCTTAACACATAATTTAGATAAAGGACTTAAATCCTTTTGGAATAAAGGAAAAGGAACTTAAGCAATACTTTCCAAATATGTTTTTAGTTCCTTTTAACCGCTAATTAGAAAGCTTTGAATTTTCACATTAAGTGCATAAAAATGCACTGCCTTGATGGAATTCTTAGCTGGGCAGATATTTAAAAATACATTGTATGAAGGTTAAAAAAAAAATCTAAACCTAAAAGTAAAATCTTCATTTCTCTAGCTGTAAATCTTAGCCTTTTGATTTGAGTCTAGATCTAGAATCTATTTCAAAGCAACCTTTTTAGCTCCTTCACTTAGATCTTACACTATATCAAGTACATCTAAATTGAGATCTATTCCAGATGATTTTAGATTTGCTGCCGCATACAATGTATGCTTACTTTCAGTTTCTAACTGCTAATTATCTAAAAAAAGGATAGATTTGCCACTGAACCAAATTAGTAAAAAAAAAATTTTTTTTTATTCTGCAATGAGCAATACCACTACAAGATAAAAAAAATTGCCTTGCATGTAATTACACCTGTTCCTACTTTTGCATTAAAAATCAACAATTAGCTCAACGTGATGAGAAAAATTCGTGCAAAATTATTCATATGAAAGTTTAACTTCAGATCATAACAATTTGTTCAAATTATTTGATTTTAAAACCTCCAAAAAATATCCTATATTATACATGCACATATTTCAAACATTCAGATTAAACTTGCCTGTGCACCGTTGTCCCAGTAGACCTGTGTGAAAAATAAGAGTTTTGGTAGAGATAGTTAGATCTTGATTTAATGCTTTGCTAATAAAAGATTTGAAACTCTAAATGGTTAAGGGAAACTATATCAATCTTTTCAACCCCAATATATTTGATATGAATTATATTTATTGAAGAAGGAAAGCCCAGACAAAGCAAAAAACAAGATTTGTTATAGAAAAAAAAAAAAGAAAACATCTGCAATGTGATATTTTAAATCAGTACAATAAAATGTGAAAAACACGAATATAAGAAGTGAAAACTGCTACTATATTAAAATCCAAATTTGCAGGGAAGATAGTGTAATGATTTCAAACTTTTTCACATCTTTATAAAGTAGAATGTAAAAAGGACACTTTTGTTGTTGAACATGAGCAAACTGGCTGATGTGGTGGGGCCAAATTTTGGACAGTATCAAATTATTTTTATTTAAAGCTTTGCTGGCTAAAATATTAAATCTTATAAAAACAACTATAAATTTAACATAGGTTAACATAAGCAGACAAGTAATATATATCTAGATTTTTAAATGAAAATACTTGCCTTATAACCATTATCTTCCTTTGGATTATGACTAGCTGTGATCATAATACCACAAGAAGCACCAAAAGAGCGAAGTGCAAATGCCTGTAAAATTAACATAAAAAAAATTTCAGACTGAAATGAGAAGAAAATTCCATTTCTAAATCTTCAAGATAAAAATTTTCAATATTGTCACTCTAACTGAATTGCTTTCATTATTTTTTTTTTACATAAATACATGCATTTTATATCTTTCTCCCATTAATGATATTATTGATTATGAACAAAGTTTTGAGCCAGATTTCTCTGAAATTGCTAACTGAAAAGATATAACTATCATAGACCAATATGTAAAATACAGAATAGCTAACCACATATGGTGTAGGACACAGTCGAGAAAATAAATACACTGGAAGTTCAGCATTCAGACATATTGTGGCAACAAGTTTTGACCATCTGTGAAAAACAAAGAATAAAAATCAATTTATATGACAGGCTTATAGCTTGTAGATTAAAAAGTATCTAAAATGTGATTAAAAATACATATGAACAAGTATTTTAGGTGCTGTCAACATGTTGATGCAAGGGGGCAGGGAGTTTTAAATATAAATAAAATAATGTTTACCAATGAAGAGGCATTACTTCTTAATATCAAGCAAGAAATATTTTTTACTTAAACTATGTTTAAAAAACAGCACACAATTATTTCTCTTCTAAAGAGCTGAATGACAAAAGCTGATAGAGCATTGAATTAGAATTTTAAAAATCTTGTGATGAAAGTGCAATTTTCTTTAAACAAGATCTAAAGAATCAAAATTAGCAATTGCAAATCTAAGAATCAATTGAAAAGCTACAAGCTCTTTCCATGTGTCTAGATATATTCTTTTTAATTTCTGATATCTAGTGCCATTTGGAACGGCAAGTCTAACCGCAATAAGAGATACTGTTACTAATATCTAATTCAGAATTTAACCAAGTATACAAAATAAAAAATGTCCAATATTTTGTCCTTATCACTTCTGATTTGAAATAACCCATGTTTAAAAGTATTTGAAATAACAATATCTTCTTAATTTAATGTGAGCCCTATTGATAAACATAAAACAGGCAATAGACTAAAACGAAAGATCTTTATCAACACAAATGATTGTAAGCTTCCTAACTATAGTAAATTATCTCAAATCTGTAACGAAAAGGTTTCACAAAGTAATTTATTTCTGAAAAAAACAAAACATAACTCTTTCAGAAAACATGACAAAATTCTCGTTCGCGCTTGTGTCCAAAACCTTGGTCTTATCTATAGAAAATGTATTATTAAAAATATCAACAATTTCTTTTTTTTAATAACTCTGTAATAATATGAAAATGTCTTATTTGAGTATGAAGTGACAAATAACGTTTCGAACATTTATCTGCTAGAAATTTACATCTAAGCCAATTGGAAATGTTATATAAATTATTTATACATACTTTTCACTGTTATGTCTACCATCAAAGCCAATCACAACGCCTTTTTTTGTGGAATCAGGCAAAGTCTCTTTGAGATATTTTACCAAGCCCTAGACAAAAAGTGGACAAATGCTTAATTCACAGACACAATCTCTGGTAGCAGATAAAATTAAAAAATCTTATATGTATATATAAGATAAAGCAAAAAAAAATTTCATTAAGGACTCTTTTCTAAAGACCTCTGACAAATTTCACTATCACACAACTTCTAGATACCCTGTTTAAATGGCTATAAGAGTGAAAATGTGGCAATATTATGTAAAGATAAATTTAAACAATGCAAAAAAAAAGATATACTTTGTAATTGAAAGCTCATATTCAAACCAAATCTGGATAAAAAATTAAACTGACAAAAAGCAACTTTTTTGCGACATAGATTTTTAATTCTTATCCATTTACTACATCATTTCTAAGTCAGTGAGTTTTAAGCAAGGTTCAAGCATCTGTTGCATTGAAAAAAAAAAAAACAAATCAAAAGAAAAAGACTAATATCTCAACTATGTGATACCTGAGTAGTTTGGATGATAGTCAAGTCATTCATTTGGGAATTGCCAGGACCCATGCGAGTTCGCAATCCTGGATTAACAGTTTTAAACAAATATACTTAATAAAGGCATAATGAAAATTTTCTGTGAAATTTTACTAATATTATTGGCTATTACAAGCATAAATTGGGACTTAAGTTTTCATTAACAATCCAATGTTTTGAATATAACTCTTAAATTGCATACTTTTTTTTTTACTTTTTGCTCAGTCCAGAAAAATGTAAGAAAAACAAATTATAAGGATGTATTTAAGACGAATTGAAGGAGTCAAAATAATCAAATTCAAAAGAATTCAAAGTCATTTACTTAAAAAAGCTTGGTTAGAAGAAACAAAGGAAAAACATAAGTAACTACAATAACAAAATAGTGAAAAAGAAATACATGGATACTCAAGGAAATGTTTGTGTTATTGTTTTATGTGATTTTGATTTAAATAGCCTTAAATGCCAAAAAAAAAAATAAAAAAAAGTATGACAGGTCCACAGTGTACAGATTTGAGCTTTATTTCTCATGTTGATATGAATAATTCTGCCTAAAACCAGTTTCTAACAAGATAAGTATAGCCTACAAAATGGATGTGCATATTGGGCAGTCATCGCTGTGATGCTTTTAAATAATCTATCATAACCAGGTGGAAACAAGTAAATGGGACATAGTATAAACTTAAATTCAAATAAGAATTGATTAGAAACTTTCACATTTCTTGATAAGTCAGAGTTATGATTCATGAATTTTGCACAGATTGTACACCAAATATCTTCATCTTTCTTCATAGATGCACATTGACACCCTATCTGCTATCAATCACCCTCCCTTTTGATCAAAACTATAATTTAAACTATGCAAAATTTTAGTTTAACAACTCTATAACCTTTTTAACTAAACAAAGAGAGGATTGGCTTGGTTACCTGCTGTGCCAAACTCCATACGGTGCAAGAGGAGCCTCTTCAGTTCTTCAATATTTTTGGCTTCTACAAGTTTCCTGATAGCCATACGGGTCTCTGGGTTCTGTTTGATGCACACAGAGTCAAAAGAGAATTATTGCAAGAGATAATCAAAAAAAAAAAAAAATTTAATCCGCTTACTGCTATCTGTTAGTGTATAGCCTTCTTATAACTGTTCAACAGATATGCTGTTATCTCAAAGCTGTTAGTTTGTGTACAAATATTCTCTGAGAGAAGAACAACTATCTTGCCTTACAAGTGATTTTTTTTTTAAATTTGTTTTTCAAATTATTCATTTACAGAAAAATAGGAAATCTAAGTGAAACCCTTCCTTTGTAGACTTCTTCATATCAAAACAAAGTTATTAAATCAATTTAGATTCATAGGGCAAAGACAGCAAAAAGAATTCTTGCTCTAATTTTGAGCAAAAGTTTCACCACACACCGAGGCGCATATTGATATTTAAGGTGCAGGTTGAAATTTAAGGCCCATCAGTAAGAAAGAAAACTATTTACAAAAGAAAAACATTGCAGCTAATTCATTACCATTTGTATTCTTAGATTAACTTTGATGGGCTATGGACAATAGCAGTTATTGTATGAAAAAAAAAGAAACAAAAACTGAAGGTTTTATTACCATAATCTAACTTAAGTAACAGTTAAAAAATATGTAAATAAAGGGACAGACTTTTTCAACCAACTGTGATTTTGGTGCAGGTCCTTTCATTTTGAAAATTCGATATTAAAACGAATTTGCTTGTGTTTTTTTATCAGAGCTTTATTAACTCCAAGATAGAATGTGGAAAAAATGAATGAAATGCTACGTTTCCAGGCTTTAACATAAATATCACAATGACAGGATCACCAAAGATGGCGTAAAAAAGGGCACAGTATTGTATAAAGTTAAGGGAAGGCCTATATTAACTTGTCTTCAATGATCATAATTTTAATGCTGCAATACATAACTAACTTTAGTCTCCTTGGCCCATGATTAGAAGCAAGTACATGATTACTTTCATACTAGTTTATTCAAGGACAACGTAGCAAGAGAGAGAGAGAGAGAGAGAGAGAGAGAGAGAGAGAGAGAGAGAGAGAGAGAGAGAGAGAGAGAGAGAGAGAGAGAGAGAGAGAGAGAGAGAGAGAGAGAGAGAGAGAGAGAGAGAGAGAGAGAGAGAGAGAGAGAGAGAGAGAGAGAGAGAGAGAGAGAGAGAGAGAGAGAGAGAGAGAGAGAGAGAGAGAGAGAGAGAGAGAGAGAGTTTACCTTATCCCAAGATAGCCATTTGGCAGCCTCTGCGTTTAACAGGTCATCTCCGGTGTTCATACTTTGTGGTGAGACTGGCTCTAGGTTTTTGATGGCAGTTGACATTTTGACGTGTTTTTTTCCTGGACAGCATAGAAACACAAATTAATGATAAAACTACATTTGGCAATTGAAGAACTGATGCCTTTTGCAGTATAAAAAGTAATTATAAAATTTATGTCAGAATGAGCTGTCACAAAAGAAGAAACCGTAGGGTGGGAATAAAGGTATTAAAAGTGAACAGCAGTAGTGGTAATAATAGAAGTAGTAGTAGTAGTAGTAGTAGTAGCAGCAGCAGCAGCAGCAGCAGTAGTAGTAGTAGTAGCAGCAGTAGTAGTAGTAGTAGTAGTAGCAGTAGCAGCAGTAGTAGTAGTAGTAGCAGTAGCAGCAGCAGCAGTAGTAGCAGCAGCAGCAGTAGTAGTAGTAGTAGTAGTAGTAGTAGTAGTAGTAGTAGTAGTAGTAGTAGTAGTAGTAGTAGTAGTAGTAGTAGTAGTAGTAGTAGTAGTAGTAGTGGTGGTGGTGGTGGTGGTGGTGGTAATAGTAGTAGTAGTAGTAGTAGTAGTAGTAGTAGTAGTAGTAGTAGTAGTAGTAGTAGTAGTAGCAGTTGTAGCAGCAGCAGCAGCAGTAGTAGTAGTAGTAGTAGTAGTAGTAGTAGTAGTAGTAGTAGTAGTAGTAGTAGTAGTAGTAGTAGTAGTAGTAGGAGCAGCAGCAGCAGCAGCAGCAGCAGCAGTAGCAGTAGTAGTAGTAGTAGTAGTAGTAGTAGTAGTAGTAGTAGTAGTAGTAGTAGTAGTAGTAGTAGTAGTAGTAGTAGTAGTAGTAAATTTGGTGGTGGTAGCAGAATCAGTAGCAGTAGCTGTAGTAAACTGAAGTGGAAATGGTAGAAGTAGGACTCAGTAGGAGTAACAATTTCTCTTATTGCCAATACCGGACCGGTTCCACCTTTAGTTTTTACATCTTTTTACAGTTTCATCTTGCAAACTGTTGTTTTCAGGCAAACGCCAATGAAATATGAACCTGCCATTGATAACAAAGATGTTTTACGACTGAAATTCAGCACCGATAATTCATGTATTGTCAAACTGTCTTGAGTGTAAAGTACATGCCGGACAAGGTTTTCCATATCAGATTGATTGATAATCCCGACAGTGATACATTATACACATGATAGTACAACCACGGTCATTGCATGCCATAAAAAAAAGTTCATTGACATCTGTACGAGGCATTTCAGAAACGTGAAGAATACCATTATCTCATGGAAGATAGCGAGTGCATAATTTAAAAATGTAGGTTAAACAGATAAAGCTACACTGATAATTTCCTTTTTTTTTTTTTTTTTTTAAATTTGGTCCTTGGAAATTAATCAAGAATATTCCAATCGTGTCCTCAATGTAGACATTAATTAGCGCATACCTAACAAAAAAAATAAATAAATAAAACAAAGTTTAAAGATTGATGTTGGAGTTGCCACTTCCTCAGTTTCTTAGGTTTGATGGCTGTGCGCTAACTTTTTTTTTGGAAATTCCATTCTGCAGCTGACAATCTACCATCCGCCTTCGTTTCGGATGTTCGAGTGTTTCTTCTAAAAATGTAAAAGCGGACTTACACTTAAGAGATGCTTTACTACAATATCTAAAGCTAAGAGTGGAAAAATAGAACGGTGCGTAGGTTTTGACACGTACGCGAGTTTCTTCTTTTAATACCTCGCAAACACACAAAAGTTCCTAAATAACGATTTAAGAGAACCTTTTAATAAATATTAGCAAAGTTTTCTAAATAACTATGAACATTTCTGGACATTTCGTCTTGTGGAAAGCACAGAAACTTAAATCACTACTGCACGTTCTCAGAAATTTCTAGCAATTGTTTAAATTAATTAAAAAAAAAAAAGCCAGGTAGGTAAGAGGGATTTTTAAAGAAGGCGGGGAAGGAAAAAATAAAACAAACTGCAATGGTAAACGCATGCAAAAATAAGAATGTTAAGAACTCCTTAGGTCCGTGTGATAATAAACAGATCTTTTGACGAAATCAACCCCCTATAATGGATTTCACAATCTGAGAGAAAAGCTGACTTGCTCTGAAATAAAAAAGGGCAGGTCAAACAGCGGACACCTTTAGTTTCGGGAAAGTGCTGTTGGCAGCCGTCTGTGCTGCTTGTCGAGATAAATCTGTCCAGCACTACGACGATGACATGTAGAATGATGTTTATCACAAAACTTCTAGATCTAGATCTGACCCACACCTGCCCAGCTTAACCGACGAAGTAAATTCCAAAACTATGGCACGGAGCTGGACTGTTCTGTCCACTAAATGGGTCCTCATGAACTTGTGGTTTTGTCTACTTGTAAGCGTTTATAATAATTTCCATGTCCCTAATTATAGTGTGTCGCAACTACATGTACTGCCAAGGTACATCACTCACGGTAGTTAGTGTTATTTGGTGAATAAAACTTTTATTGAACGCACCAATATTGTTTGAACTTTAATGAGAGTGGAAAGTAATTGTCCATTTCAAAATCAAATAAATGTAATGCACATTGAGCATGCGTGTCGGTAAAAAAGTAGATACAAATTAAGAAAAGTTAGCTCGTCTCGCAAGAAGCATGCTGAAGAAATTAAATCAAGTGTAAGAATAGTAAAATTGCTTGCTTGCTTATGTTTAAATTAAAAGAAACATGAACATCATCATATTTTTTTAAAGAGCCCCCGCCGGGAAAAGCTGATCCGACTCGTTATTGTTTTTCACGATGCATTTATGGCGATAACAACATTAACAGCCTATTGGAGTGACACTGATGACACTTATTATTTTGTCTTCCAAAAGGTCATGTCTAAACCGCAGAGCATTTTACAATTATACTTACAGGGAAGAATGTCTGGGTATCTGTACAAAACAAGCTTAAAAGTCTACAAGACTACCTATCAAGCGTCCTCCAAAACACAAACTTGACGCAACTAGATGCTCTACAACCCCTTACAAGCTGTATCGATGAAAATTTTTTTTTTTACGACAGCAACAGCTGTTCTGTATCAATGCCGGCAATAAAACATAAAAAAGCTGTTGTGTTTAGTTATAATTTTACATCGCACTACTTTTGAGAAAATAACGAATAAGCAACGAAGCTGTCAATGATAATACGATGCACTAAAAATATAGCACCACTCACCTTACCTACGTCCCAAGCTACATAAAAAATAAGGCACGTTGAGGGCCAAGAACGCTCCCAGTTCTTTAGAATCAGAGTCAGACTTTACACCCGCGTACATAAATGTCCTTGCCAAACATACGTGCTATGGCACTCGCTATCAAACGAACCTAGACCTTGAGGCCTTTTAATTAATTAACTTTATGTATCCACAAGCTTCGCTTAACATTAGTTCAATCTTTGCTGTCCAAATTGTTCACGCAAAATGCACACACGCATCACGTGATTCTTGAAACGGTCTTAGCAAGATGAATAATTAAAGACCTTAAATTTGTTCACTGATGGTTGTCTGATTCTTAATATCAATGCAAATATTATAAATTTATTGTAATTAGCATGATAATAATAATAATAATAATAATAATAATAATAATAATAATAATAATAATAATAATAATAATAATAATAATAATAAAAATGACAATGATGATGGTGGTGATGATGATGATGATGATGATGATGATGATGATGATAATAATAATAATCACTTCAAAATTTCCGTGTTGGAACATTATGTAGCTGCAAGTACCACAGAATAGGTCTAAGTGAGATAAAAAAAGACGGGAAAAAAAATACTGTAGGTGATAAAAAGCTGTTGGAATTAAATACATCATACTTACGGCTGAAAATCAGAATAATGATGACATATCATACACGTAACAAGTTACAAAGCATACCGGTTGATGAATTTTACAGTTGTGAACCTATGCTAAACAATATCTGAAACAGTGTTAATGTTATTCAATGCAACATGTAAATTAGGCCTCGGCGAAATTCCCTTAGTTTATTGTATTGATAAAGCACATGGCTGTACGGCTGATAGAGATTGGTTTCTTTACGCCCGCGTTCCAGAAATGAATGAATAAATAGATAGATAGATAGAGAAATTGGCAGGGAGAGTCAAACTCAAAGAGAGAGTCAGAGAGAGACCGAGAGAGAAAGAGAGAGAGAGAGAGAGAGAGAGAGAGAGAGAGAGAGAGAGAGAGAGAGAGAGAGAGAGAGAGAGAGAGAGAGAGAGAGAGAGAGAGAGAGAGAACAGAAGGGAAAAAAAAAAGATTTATAAAGACGGATAGATATGGCGTACAAAATACTAATCATTTAAAAAAAGGATAATGTTTATGTTTAACTCTTGTCCAAAGCATACGTGAATTGAGTTTCTTCGATCCAGCTACTGGTACTTAGTTTGATCAATGGAAAACTACGATTTATTACATTGCATTCGAAACACCTTGATTATAAATAAAGCTTAAAAAAAACCAAAAAACATCTGCAACAATACAGAAATATATCCATTAAGCAGTAAATTACACGAGTAAGGAAAAAAGCTGCTAGGGTATGGGGAGGTCGGAAAGGTTATTAATAAGTTGGATATTGTCTATAGGTACAACTATTATCCAAATCTATCGACCACCGTTTTTAATGGAAATCAATAAGTACTCCATTGTTTTACAGGTCTTTTATGTCCTAATGAAGTTTTATTTTTTCAGGGGAATGTTATAATACTTGTTTCCCCGTTGAAAAGAGCAGCAGGACAGATGACTTTCATTCTTTTTTTTTATTTATTTTTTTTTTTTTGTCGTGGATTTTACAAACCTATCTCAGGAAAGGTGGTGATTTATAGGCTTGTTTGAATATGGAAAATCAATATTATAACGTTTTCTCAGATGCAGTTGATGGCTAGTCGTGGAAAAAAAATATAAGAGAGAGAGAGAAAAGGATAGAGAAGAAAACAGGAGAGAACGAGAGAGAGAGAGAGAGAGAGAGAGAGAGAGAGAGAGAGAGAGAGAGAGAGAGAGAGAGAGAGAGAGAGAGAGAGAGAGAGAGAGAGAGAGAGAGAGAGAGAGAGAGAGAGAGATCGATCGATCGATCGATAACAAAGAACTATAACGTTGCTTGTGAGGCAGATATGAAACGACGGATGAGCTTTCAGTTTGACTATAGGTCTGTCAGTCTGTCTCTGTCTCTTTGTCTCTGTCTGTCTGTCTGTCTGTCTGTCTCTCTCTCTCTCTCGCTTCCTCCCTCCCTCCTCATGCCGCTCACCGTGTCTCACTCTTACTCTTATTTTTTGCCGTATCTTCAACACCTTTTCCGATTCCTTTAAAATACGTGAGACACCGATTCCTTTAAAATACGTGAGACACGTACATATAATACGATCATAAGCAAAACCCACCTTTACTCATTGTCTTGAAAGTAATATCCATAACGTCACGTCAGTTACTTGCACCATCGCATGCAAAATACCTAAATTGAAATAAGATTTGTGTGCAGTCCAGTACTTGCAGTGCTATCTCATTTATACTTTGGATTTTTTTCAATGGATTTAGCTTCACGGAATGATTAGATATTAAAAATGACTCATTGAATGAGTAAACTCTTTGAGTAAGCAACTTTAAAAAAAAAACACGTAACGCGCGTCTTTTTGGTGATTTGACCTATAACTGCAGAAGAAACCCCCCACAAGCAAGTTTTATCACCATATCATTGTAAACTTTTGTTCCATAAAACTTTGAGGGGCTCCTGACGGCTTCAAAACGAGGATTATGATTTTAATGTGTTTTTCTTCTTAGTAAACATCAGAAATTTCAATCAAATTTATAATTTTCAAGCACAAAAGCAATGTTGATAAAAAAAAAAGGAACAAGTGGAACGCCATAAAGTGCACTTTCTCCCCCCCCCCAACCACTAAAGGTATAAATTTCTTCTTTTATGATTTTTTAAAATTATCTAAAACTAAGTAGTTCTACGCATAGAAATTATGCTAGTTATAATGTTTTCCAAACCTTAAAAGACAAGAAAATTTACTGTCACAACCTGATTGTTACTTTAACTTTGAATTACTAAGAATACGAGTCAGTACGTTTATTATCACTCTGTGTTGTAACGGAAGGCCCTTGATTAAATGGCCTCGGTTGAGCCAGCGTTCTCCAACTTTGATTGACTGATTTATACATTACATTCCATGTCTACATTTGTCTGTTTGACCTCCGAGCTACACGCAACACTGATAATACTTTAAATATAAAAATTGCCAAAACATTGTAGAGTTCAATTTACACTTGTAAAGTACAACCAAAAAACTGATACCCATGCTAAAATTGACGGCATAGTTTCAACAAGAATCTTGCATTTACATTTTTGTAATAACATAAGCATCTTCAGATTTATAGAAGAGCATTCTTTCATTTGGATTATTTCGACTGTAGTGGCTCTGTGATTGAAGCAATCTTTTTAGGCATTTCATATCTTCCTTTAATCAGTTTCAGGAACAAACAGTTTACTTAAAAAACCCAAAAAACAACAATATTGTATTGTTTTCTATATCAATATCATATCCACAATGCTCTGAATAAGAAATGAAAACTGAACTCTACAGTAGACATTGGACTGTAAAAAAAAGTTTTAAAATAAAATTTGATACAAAATGAATTTCCAAGCTGAAGATGGCAATAGATATGAGTATGAAATTTCCATCCACTTTATATTAATTAAGGTACACTTAGAATTAGATTGGATATATGACACAAATAAATTATTGTTTTTAAATTGACTGGATTTTATAAATCAAATATCATTTAAGCCTTGGTGAGGTGAAGTAAAATTAAATTAGAAATAATATGAAAAAAAAAATCAATATATTTCCAAACTTCCAAAACTCTAGGGCAAAAAGTCCTTGCAAATCAACCTAAAGGGAACAAATTGATAAGATTCTGCCAAGGATCCATTTTCTGAAGGAATAAACTAAAAGCATTAAATAGTGGATAATATCTTTTTTTCCATAGATTTAAGCTTCCGTTTATAGAGG
The DNA here is from genome assembly GCA_033675545.1 of Elysia crispata. Taxonomy (NCBI): domain Eukaryota; kingdom Metazoa; phylum Mollusca; class Gastropoda; family Plakobranchidae; genus Elysia; species Elysia crispata. The sequence goes on along the minus strand of JAWDGP010001087.1, from coordinate 290,558 downwards.
TCTAGACTGACAATTCAGACACATTAATCAAACTACAAAGAGAGCATTATGGTGGTGGGATGAGATCCTATCTAAGTCACCTTATTCATGGCTTCAAAAGGTCCTTGTTGCAATATTGTAGTTAAATCAATTCTTTGCCCCATCAGTCTGGAAATATAGTCATACTCCCTTACAAAACATAATAATTGTTATCTAAAAATTTAGTTAAAGTTGAATAGGGTTAAATTTTTGGTTAGATATTATTTCTAATATGTATCTATTATGCATATTAATAAAATCGGCACCAACAAATAAATAAATCTCCAGAAGAGCCGAGGAGGGCTATATTGAACTCATTCTTACGTGTGGACGTGAGGCCTGGACAATTTCAAAACAGCTACAAAAGAAACTGGAAGCAACAGAAATGTGCTTCCTACTGTGAAAGCTACAAATCTCATAGACTCCAGAGAAATAAAAAGAAATAATGTTAGGAATATGAGAAGCTGACACATGATCTCTCATACATGGGTGGGAGCATGAAATCTCAAAAAGCCTGCAGGCTTCTCTATTCTTGACCACAAAATCTCAAAAAGCCTGCAGACTACACAGTCCTCTCAAACTGAAGACTAACCATCACTCCAGATCTATCTAGCTTTGGGTCCGGCACACAATTTTTTTTTCTCCATAGGATGATAGGCTGGCAGGCCATGTCTTGAAATCTCAATTGCCGGCACTCTATCTCCCATGCTCATAAATAGAATAAATAATCTCAGGAATCTTTTTCGGCCATGTAATGTGAAGAGAGAAACTGGAACATCTCATGACAAATGGAATGATAGAAGAAAAACACAGCTGAGGAAACCAGTGAGAAAAGATGTTGGTTGAACTAACAAAGTGGCTAAATTTAGGACAAGTGACAGATGCACTACAAACAGCAAGTGATCGAGAAGCATGGAAGATCATGATCACCTACGCTAATGAGCAGGGCACCTGATGAGTGTCAATTGTTGCATCTGATCATAATGGATGCCATTAATTATCATGGCGAAAATTATCTGTCCAAAATAAGATTATGTACCAATTACAGACATTGTCACACTAAAAAAGCTTAACTCACACAAAGGAAAAAGTGACTTAATATCACGTCTGGTCATTGATTAACCTATTCACTATAAAAAGATGCATTTACAACAGATCAAAAGCTTAAACATTATCAACTTGTAGTTGTCAGGGTAAAAAGTGAGACTTTCAAATGGTCTTTTCCTGGTTCATTTTATAAGTGCCATTAATGAAGATGTTGAGTGCAACTGCCTGGCACTTTTGCATTTCACTTTTAGCAGTTATTCAAGCCAACAATAAAGTGAGTATCTGAATGTTCAATTTTCGGAGACTAAAGAGCAAGTTAAATCCATTAATCTTTCAGACATCCATTTTTTTAGTAAGGGAGAATATTTTTAGAGAAGGAGATGAACACTGATGGGCAATACAAGGCTAACAGTGTGAGGGTTGATAATCAACCTTATCCCTTTTTATCATACAGTCATGGGGAGGATGCTTTCAAAAATGAAATTTGATTAGTGTTACTTTGATTCATCAGCAGTGATGATTACTACAAAAGCAATTAATGCTCAGTCCCACTCATGAGTATATGACACAGTTTTTATCACTAACTAGCAAGCTTGCATGGTACCATCATGAAAAAAAAAAAGGTAAATCATTCATCTCATCCGTTAAATCTTTTATGATTATCACTTTTACAAAAAATGGAGTGAAATACTCTTTATGAAATTATACCTTAAGATCATATAGCAAAGAAACAAACAGCATAAAAATTAATTTCTTGTAAAAAAAAAAAAAATGATTGCAACATGTGCTGGACGCTATAAAAAAAAAAGAACAATTTCATAGGGCTAGGTGAAGTGGGCCCATAAAATAACTTTATATAGAATCTAGACCTATTTTGGTAATTTCTCCTTTGATAACTACTAATGTAATGAAGTTGTATATTTTAATGTTAGATTTCATTTCTTTGACAAAAGCTTATGCTTAACTTTGCCAATTTACAATAGAAATTTGTTTTTTTTTCTTGGTGTCCCAAAAACAACAGAAAAAAGATTTGAATTCATTTAATGTTTTAAGTCTATTTTAGTGCTAGTCTTTCAATTACTGCCTAAAAATAAGTTATGTATGAAGCCCCAGGTCTAAAAGTTGAAAAAGAAAAATATAAAATAAAACCAAAACAAACAAAAAAAACATCAATAACCAACAATGTTGAAACGTGGTATTGGTTTCTTTTCCTGTAGCAAACTACAAAGAGCTCTTTGTAACGATGCAATGGAGTGCACTTAAGCCTAGTCGAGGTGTTTTGAGGAAATCTTGTCAATGTATCTTTTCATAGTCTAGACCTTTCCTTATTTGAGAAGTGTAAGAATGCAAATATAATTATAAATCTATTGGCCTACTGAATACTAGATCAAGATTCTAAATCTTGGTGATAGATCCAGACATGTATCTATTTAAATTTTACTATCGGCCCCTCAAATCTAGATCTGAATCTTCATTACTTTTTATTCTAATCAGGAGTCAAGATCCAACATCACAGATCTGCTCTGGATATAATTTTAGGTAAATTTGCAGATCTCCATGTTATGTGCTATTACTGGAGGATTGAAGAAAATAAACTTACTGCTTGATTTAAACTGGAATCTAACTCGATCTAGACCTAGATCTAGATTTAAACAAACCAGGTTAAAAACCCTGAAGATTCTCTTAGGGCACTCTAAAGCGAGCCGCAAGTTTAGGTAGACTTTCCTATCCTGCTCGATTCTTATGAATATTCCTCAACACCTCGACGAGTAGATTACTGATACGCCAACTTTTAGAAATGACCAGCAGAACCAGCGGCTTGAGAAAGAGGAGAAACACACGGACGTCTTTTTCGATTGGTGTGGGTTTCGCATAATTTTACAAAAAAAAAAAAAAAAAAAAGGGAGGCGAGATATTTTTGTTAAGGAAAAAATAAAATAAACGTATACGTATTAATTAAATGATTGCACATAGATATAGTTATTATGACCATTACTGTTTGCTTAAAATCATTAATTTTTTAAAGACATTCATTCAAGACAGTTATGAAAGCGCTGAATAATGAAGAAAAAAAATGAAAAACGAAAAAAAAAAATATAAAAAAAAGAAGAAAAAATATATATGTAAAGGTACATAGAATCTAATATAAACATAATGTATGGAGAGAGAGAGAGAGAGAGAGAGAGAGAGAGAGAGAGAGAGAGAGAGAGAGAGAGAGAGAGAGAGAGAGAGAGAGAGAGGGAGGGAGTGGGGGGTATATGGGTTGAAATCTATAAAACTAATTATTGAAATAAAAAGATTCATGACTAGCGCCAGATATAATTATGTAAAATTAATGTTAAGCGTTTTTTTTTAAATTATATAATCGATTGAAAAGAATTCAAAATAAACGAAACTCCAAAAAATCGCATAAATGAAGAGAGAATTTTATTTTATAATATGTGTGTTTTTGTGAAAATCGAGAAGAGATGCTAGCAAGATATTGGAAACAAGCAGTGATGTAACATGAGTGTTAAAATAAAATATAACGTTAGAATACAAAATTTATTTTTAAATGAAACTAAAGCGATAGTCTCATCCTCAAAACATCTATTTTTGGGAGTCATGTGATTATGTTGACAAACGCAGGATAAAATGAGGAAGTATCAAAGTAGGAGGAGTACGGCACGACAAGCCTACAATTTCATAAACTCTCTTGGAGTGTTGACTTTATTGATTTAGATCAAGGATTAGAACTTACTGAAAACAAAATATTGAACGTTGTAAAACAGAAACAAAAAAGATGTACTCAAAAACTGAAATAAGACATATAAGTAGACTTTTTTTGGTTTTCATAGTATTCATGAACACGCTTGTGTCTCAAGGAGATGATTCAGATCTTAAGTTCAGGAAGGGTATTCTGTTCTCACAATTTTACGATTTCGCAGCAAAACATAATCGTTCCTACCTTTATAATTCATCTGAATTATTATCAAGGTTTCTAGTATTTCAGGTAATTTTTCGTAATCTAGATCGAATGTAAAAAATGTATATAATTATGTAGATCGCCTACTAAATTTAGGGCTAAATTATAAATAACCCCATTTCCATCAATCTAATAAATCTTGCTTTTCTCTTTGTGTTTACAGCATTGTATCAAATAATAGCCATCTGAAAATCTTTATAAAGTATTTATAAAAAAAAAATGAATAGGATACCCTATTCAATTTATAACCTATCCTACTCAAGAACTTGGGGAATCGCTATGTCAGTGGGCAGATTGTCTTCAAGACATTGGTTTTCATGTAGGCCGAGGGAATATGGGATGCATGGAGACGTAAGATCTAGTTTAGTCTTATTTTTTGACCAGCTGGCTTAGATCAAGTAGGCCCTACCAGGGTGTAAAGAAACTGAGACTGGACCACCAGTAGGTTTATACTCTGGTGGGTCAGGTTCAGTGGCTCCAGCATGTGGACTCTGCATCAAGATCCTACTGTAGTTGATGGTCAGAGGTGGAACGTACCGTACTTAGAGATGTGACATCATAGACACACCCCAATTTTTTAAACTATATTGTCATGCCAGGCAGATTGATAGAAACGAACCTAAACATCCTCATATAAACTAATTGTACTAAAAAGTTCTTCCGTGTGATCAACCCCTATATGGAGGGCTATGGAACCAGCATTTAAAGGCCTGTTATCTTAATGATTAGGAAAAGTCTCTCCTCGGTCTGATTAATCTATTGAAGATAATCTGTGCAGGACTTTATTTAAAGATTTATCCCTGTGGAACTTGAGGAGCTGATAAAACATTGAACTAATAGAGATTCTTTCACTGCAAAGATCACCATGATTATTAGAGAGAAAGATACTGTGCATTTGAAGTAGTAGAGTTTAATGGTCCTCTCTCTTGATTCAAGTGCCTGATCACAGAGAACCATAGAACCGATTATTTGATGTTAGATATTACCAGATTTTCACATAATTTTTTACCTCATCATTAACACTTCTCCCATGAGAATCAACGAAAGCTTATCAGGCAAAACAGCATGTCAGTTTGTTTGTTGGCCTCATATGATCAAATTCATTTAGAGAAATTAAATTCAGAGGATTTCTTTTGGCTTTAAGGCCATTATTATAGTCTTTAAGCGCATGCCTATATTTCCAGAAATATCTCTTCTTTAATTTTACATACTTATTTTTTGTTTTAAAAAAAGTCTTCCTCGGCCAGATTTTTAATAAAGTGTTCGATGGAAAACCAAAGGCTTGAAAAAAGCCCTGATTGAGATAATACATCTGTCAATATTTATTAATATATACCGTATCTCAATTTTTCCTTCCTCTGAAAGTTGTTTAAAATATTAAGTGCTATAATCAGCTTATATCTATTCTTAATACTTAAAGTTGTTACCTATGAATGGTATAAGGAAAATGAATATGTTAAATAAATAAATCACTTCACTTTTCTTTGCGGCAAATATTTGATCCTGTGAACATTTACTTTTACTAAGTGCTATAGGGAATGCTATAAATTCTGAAGATGCTGACATGATGAACTGAATGGCCAAAATTGTTTCTTTCTAGAACTCTGCCCAGCAAGCGAACCTTATGAATCTTCCATATGTGAAAGAGGGAAAATCTAGACCAGTTTTTGGCATTAACAAATTTGCTGACCTGACACCAGCAGAATTCAAAGGTGCTTGACACTAAAATATGAATTCCAATGCAAAGATAAATTTCATTGCTCCTTTATTGATTCTCTTTCTATATAAATATCTTTTACAAACATCGAAGGGTTTCGTGAACACCTCATTGTCAGTTTACTAGATTACCATTAGAATCAACATTGTATTTTTTCTAATTCTCAAAAGATCCTAGTTATTGTTTTTACAGTTTATTAAGAAGAAGTCATTAATAAATTATGGGACTTTGATTCTTGTATTCATTCATAATTTACATATTTCATGCAATGTTTCAGTATTTGCAATCAAATCTCTTTAAATGTCAATCTTAATGATACATTTCTTATAGAATGTGATATTTTCTTTCCTTCATTTAAGCCAAATATTTGTCAGGCCTGAAGAAAAGGAGACCTGTTCTAAAATTCAGAAGCAACAGATTCACTGCTGGAGACTTTCATTCTCCAGTTGAAATGAGCTCCTTGCCAGTATCAGTGGATTGGTAATACTTGCACTGTTTTAAAAAAATTGTAGCAAAAGAGCCATCATTTGTTGCAATATGTCAAAATTATGTAGAATGTAGTCCTTTAAGTTGAACTGCTTGTTAAAATGGGTAGATTTATAAGAAATTTGATTTAGATGTCTACAATGAACTATGGAAAAACTTTGTTCCAGCTCAAATACAATTCAGAAATATACATATAATCATCTTCCCAGAGTTCAGGTAATATAACTCTGTTTGAAATATTTTAGCTGCATTTTAGAAATACTTGCTTGCAATGTAAGTTTTTTTAATGAAGGGCCTAACAGATAGTTTTGCATTTACTTCCAAAGAATGAAAATTCATTATACGATTGATAAGAAAAGTTGAAACCACTTAGATATTGAAGGGAATGTAATCCTGAATGAAGGAGGCTCTTTTAAGTTCCTTTTACAATGTGATGCATTTTAAATGTATGGCAATATCATTTAATCATATGTTTTGCCTCAGGAGAAAGAAGTCAGTCCTGAGCCCAGTAATTGACCAGAAAGGATGTGGAGCATGTTGGTAAGAGCTTGCAAAGTACAAATTTTTACGAAGAGATGTTTGTGTGGTCATCTATTTCTCTGTTTTTTAAAGATTTGTAACATATACTAACATGTACAATATCAGTTGCATGGAGATATTTCTGATATAAATGAAACAGGATATCTGCTAGCATAGTGTTTGCTATACATCAGTCAATGAGGTGCCTGTTGTTTAGTGTAGGTGATCATGACCCTCCACACATCTCTACTCGATATTTTATTACTCGTTGAGTATCTAGTCAAAATGGCTCAAGGTAATGCAGACACATCCTGATATGTGTAGTGTGTGTCACTTCAATCCGGGGGCCTAAGTTAAAGTTAGGGAGCTGGCACTGAATGCAGGTGATGACTGTTGAGTCACATCAAGTAGCAACTGAAAGCGCACATCCATTACACTCCGCAGTATATTGATTGACACTATAGGCCTAGAGGAAACCTTGCATTAATTGCGGTTTAGACTGTGAGAAGTGTCTATTTTCTTCTGTTGATTTTTTTTATTATCATTCCATGACTACATCCTGTCCCACACCCTTCTCCCTCTCCCTCTCCATCTCCACTTCTTCCCTTTGCCCCTTAAATTTCCCTTATTCCAGAGAATCATGCTAAGAGATATCTGACGGGAAGGTCTATCACAAATATAAAATTGACGCCTACTTGTCTGCACGCTGCAAAATGTTATTTTTACACATAGAATCAGTTTGAAGTCGAAGGTATGCGCGTGTGTATGAGAAGCTATCACGGATCCCACGGCACAATACTGCGTATCATGCATCTCCCCGATGAACCGTATGTGTTGCTGCGTACCGCTGGTAGGGCACCGTGCCGTACCAACAGCCCCAGCACTAGCATCTGTCAATTGTCCTTACTTGCTGGTCCATCCAACATCTTTTCACGCTGTTTTCTCCAGCTGTGTTTTCCTTCAATCATTCCAGTTGTCACAAGATGTTGTAGTTTCTCTCTTCTCATCACATGGCCAAAAAAGGTTGCTTGGTTTTTACATATTCTATTTTTGAGTTGTGTCAGCTTCTCATAACAGTTTTGTTTGATGTCTTTGCAGTCCAAGAGATTTGTAGCATTTTCCATAGAAACCACTGTATTTCTTTTGTAGCTTTTTTGAAATTGTCCAGGCCTGGCATCCATACATCAGGATGGGTTCAATAAAGCTTTCCAAGGCTTTTCTGCTTCTGTGGATGGAGATTTATTTAATTGTTGGTACCTCTTTCATTCTATGGACACTCTTTTTTGCGTGAGCAATTCTTGGTGTAATTTCAATTTTATTGCGTCCATCACTTGATATTTAAGTACCCAAGTATTTGAGTTGATCTCTTTGCTTGAGTTTATTCCCTTTGATTAATATATTTGCTCTGTTGACACTCATTGTTTTGACTGACAACCATTACTTCTGCCTTATTGCTATTGAATTCTAACTCTTTCTTTCTGCTTTCTTCTTCAATAATGTTTAATAATTATTGCAGGTGTACAGGTGTATTTGAATTGATCTGTTTGCTTGAGTTTATTTCCGTTTATAAATAGGTTGATCTGTAGACACACATTGTTTTGAATGACAACCTTTACATATGCCTTTTTACTATTCAACTCTAATCCTTTCTTTCTGCTTTCTTCTTCAACAATGTCTAATTATTGTTGCAAGTCTTCTTTATTTTCTGCAATCAATACAGTGTCATCAGCTTATCTCAAGTTGTCTTTGTTGTGCCCTCCTACTTTAATTCCTGGCTGTCCTAGGTTTCGCATACTTTTTTCAATATAGAGAGAAAAAAAGTCTGACACCACATTTTTTATTTGTTTTTTATGAGCTGATTTCCCTATCAACCTGTTTGTTCCCAGTGCTTGTTTTCATCACTCATAAATCTTTTCCATCTATCTTCAATTGTGTTAGTTGTGTGATTTCTCATCAATTTGTAGTCTGTCAAATGCCTTGGTGTAATCAATGAAGCACAATTATACCTCTTTTTGTACTTCCAGAGCTTGTTTAATTTTATTTTTAAGGAAGTAGATTGCATTTGTTATACCTTTTCCCTCCACAAAGCCACTGGAACTCCTTTTTTACCAAGAGGTTCAAAATATCCTCAGTCATCCTCTTTTGTTTTGTTTTCCTTTCAAATCTTGTATAGTTCCTCTGCTAATTCTGTGACTGCTACTATGCTTCTCTAAAGACTTCAAATTTATTTTGGACAGCCACAGCATACTTTTCTTGGAGGGTGTGGTTGAATTTTAATAAAGCCAATTCAAATTTGATGTTTTCAGCCTTGGGTTTTTTAAAGTTTCAGTTTGAATTTAGCAGCCATAAGAACATGATCACTATAACAGCCTGTCCCAGTGTAGGTCTTTGCTGCAAGATGTGCATTTCTAAATCCTTTACTGATCATATTCAACTGTTAAAAAAAAAACAGGTTTTTTGGCAAAGTAGTTTAAGCTGATTTTCCACAGGGATCACCAACTGTATTCATTGAATTGTTATGAAATGTTGCATAGCACTGGCCCTTTGGAAGAGCCCAAAGGCCTCTTCTGGGTTGGCCAGGGAAAGGCAGGATTTTCCTCAGTATCACAGACAAAAACAGACCTATTCTCATGGTTTGAAAAAAACATTTCTATTGACTCAAATTAATTATTTGATATAGCATTCAAAATTAAGCTATATTGATCAAATTACTAGAATTTCAAGAGGAAGTGCTTTTGAGGATGGTTTCTTTCAATTTCTCTACTGAGCCAAAAAAAAATCAAATTGTCATGATGGAATAATTATCAACTTATCAGTTTTGCTATCTATCTTGGTTACTAGATTATATTCTACTTCTAGATTATTTGTTGACAAATTTAACAACTCGCAAAACCTACCCAGCCCCATGCTCTTATTGGTTGGAAATAATTGAACTTAAAAATTTCACAAATCGTATACATGTGTTAGTTACAAAAATGTCAGATTCCTGACCATATTTATTGGACATCTGAAAAAGAAGTCTATTCATAATGATGTAAAAAAGGAATAAAAGTATCAAAAACAAACAGATAAATAAATGAAAATAAAGCAAAACAACAACAACAACACCAACAAAATAATCACACACACACCAAATTTCAGACCAAATGGACATTAAATCATACAGAGGATATAAATTTTGTAAAAAAAGAAAATCATCTTGAAAAGATGCTATCAAAACGTACAGGGAAACGAATCTTTTTTGTTCAAGCCTGGTCTAGTGTTGATTTTAGTAGGATAATTACTTTTTTGACTCGTTTTAAAGTGGTTTTTAGTCTCAAACAAACCATAAAGGCACTAATTTTAAAAGATGTAGTCAAGAATAAGATGCAAAAATCATGATCCATCTCTTTATGACATCAGCAAGCCCATTCTCAGTTCAATCCTCTTTCTAGGAAAGCACCAGTCCATCAGAACCTAAAATGAGGGATTAAGTTTGCATTATTCTGTACATTCATCCCACCCATCTTATTAATCACAAATTAGATAAGATGGCTACCTCAATCAATATCAATAGCAAATTTTATTTGAGACAGAGGACACTGTCATCTCCACCTCTCACTTCATTTTCTTTATTATTTGCCAAAAAAAAATAGAAAAGAAAAAGGCAAATACTGCTTTCTCAGTCATGCTCATTTTTGAAGAGAACTTTTTTGAGTCTCTAACTGTTTATTTAAGAGTTGTTCAGTGGCAGACCCGAAATCAGAAGAATACTGTTAGTGACTAAATAATGAAATACCTACTAGCTTGAAGTTAAGGGCAAAAGACACATTTGGCTTAAATAATGGGTATATAACATAAAAATTTGGCTTTTTACGGTGGCCCTGTCATAGTGCGGTTTGACACAACATAAAATTCTTTGGAAATGTAATTTGTAAAGTAAGTAGAGGGAACAACTAGTCGCTTATCATATATGTCTGCAGCAAGCCCATTTTACAAAATAATTTCATTGATAATATACATGTTTTGTAAATGTTAAAAGTGCATAGGGCACAATCTGTCAGTAGAGGTGATGTGCTTCATGCATTATTACTTTTGTAATTACATGAATGGAACATATGTTGTATTCGATAAATGTTATAATATTGCCACATATTGTAGATGCAAAAAATTGTTTAAAAACTCATTATTGTAAGAAAATTTGCTTGCACCTTGAAGCACGTTACTTTTTTTTTAATCTTTTCCAAAATTGTATCCATAAAAAGAATACTTTGGTTTTACTTCATGATACCCAGGGCCATTAGTACAGTGGAGACAATGGAAGCCATGTCTGTCATTTCCAATCAAACGAAGGTTGTGGATCGCCTTAGTATTCAGGAGTTTATTGATTGTGATGACGAAAACAAAGGATGTGAAGGAGGGGACATTTGTCAAGCAGCAAACTGGGCTCAAACTGTAAGAATGTAATACTCTAATTTTATATCACTTGATTTTTTCGCCATGCCTTCCCTTTATGTGATATAAAAAAATCAAATAATCTTTCCCATGAATATTGCTAGTTTTCTTTTAGTTTTACTTGTAGAATTGTAAAGCTTTTTTTTTATACTTAAATGATGATTTGAGATACAAAGTAATTTTTTGTGAAGGTTTTGCTAGAAAGTTACAGTATTTATCATTCTTGTTTTTATGTTTTCAAGCAAAGGAGAGCGGCAAGGTATCCTTGTTTGTTCCTGCTTCTTTCAGTGGTTTTTGAAATCCATACTAGTAATTTGAGCTACTTTTGGGCTCTATGCTGGGTTTTGCTATAAGTAAAAGAAATAAAAAAAAAGACTGTTTTTATTCACTTTACATAATTTTAGATTTATTTTGAACCGCATGGTACATGTTTGATTTTATTTTTGAACCATTTAAAAATATTTGGAAAATTTTATCCCTGTACAGTGGACTTCTCATCCAAAGATTTTAAATTTATTTGAATGATTTTTAGACTTGCCTTTCTCTTATAATTATTGTCCTTGGAATTATATTTTTTAAATAAAAAATATGGCTATTACAGACTCAGCTAAGAAAAAGCATGTCAATGAAATTTGAAAAGTTTTTGGTTTTTTTTGTTAGATCATAGGTGCACTATAAGAATACATAAAAATTCAGTTTGATTTAAGAGGTTAACTAAAAGATTATTAAATATCATAAATCAGCTAACTCTGTACTTTCCGAATCTATTCTTAACTTTTTGCATCACCTCGTATTGAGCAGACATGCTGCGTTTACAGTGGTTGCAGTTGGCTTGATCACATGCTGTGCAAGGAGGCTAAAAGCCCTACACATCACCTTGCATATCCTCTGTGATTGTTTGGTTTTCCATTTGGCATTGCTTTTGCTTTCTCATCTGGAACATAAAGAATAGATTTAGAAAGTGCATTTTCCGTTTCTAAACGCATTTCTTTGGTTATAATCCTTGCATTTTATTTGCAAATTTAATATTTCAACAAGACTCTGTATTATTTATGTTGAGGTCAAAAGTAAAGATGGTGAGCTCCAGATTAAAGTTGTTTCAGAGGTTGTGGAATCAGTCTACACAGAAGGTTAAGATGAAGATAATAGTACATCTGTGAGTGATGAGAAGGAAGAAGATTATTAGGATGAAACCGATTTGTTTCAAGATATGCGGGAAACTGGGCATGTAGATCTTGATCTAGATTTACAGCAAGAAGCAAGTGTAAGTGAATCCAGCTTGGATGAAACTCCAGCTCACTCTAAATCTATTTCAAGGCTCTACTGCTACTTCCAACAGCAAAATCTTGTCAGCCCGTTGTAACAGGTTAGATCTCAATAACCATCTTGACTTTGATCCATATAATGGTGGAAACAGAGGTGGAAGATGTTGATCCCCAAACATGTAGACTGAGATCTCATTCACAGAGACTGGGTGCACAACCTTGCCTTGCATTCCAGCGTTTCAAGGTCACAATCCCATAAAAGTTGCTCTCCCAGAAGATCCAGCTCCTATTGACGTTTATAAACTCATCATTAAAGATGAGTTAATTCAGTCTTGAGACAGATTATCTCCTTTTGCATGAGTTTGGGAATTGTTCCAAACCAACCCTTCATGTTTACTGGTCTTGTCTCCCAGCTTTGTAACCATCTTATTGTGGAAAAGTGATGCTTAAAGAAAGATTTCTTTTCATTCTCAAATTTTTCCACATTGTCGTCAACACAACTTCATTCCACATAACCAGTCAAACCACAATTCAACCTACATGGGCCATTCATTATGAATCTCAAAGCCAAAATGAAAGAGGTTTACAGCCTCAGGCAAGATTGTGTGTATTGATGAAGCCATGGTCCCTTTCAAAGGAAAATCTTGTTTCCATGCAAAGGAAAATCTTGTTTCCGTGCCTTTACAAAAAAGAAACCAACAAAATGGGGCTTCAAACTCTATGAGTTCTGCAGAAAAAGATCTGAATACCTCTACACTCTCACAATGTATTGTGAAAAAAGTGACACATCTGTCGATTTTACTATGTACCTGTTTGATCCACTGCTGGATGAAGGTCATGAACTTTATATCAACAATTACTATTGTTGCCCAGACCTATGGACCTACCTGAAAGATAAAAGATGATGTTAGAGTGTTCAAGAAGAATTGTCATGGTGTGCCAACAGTTCTTTTCCAAGGCACACAGCAGCAGGGTGATCTAGACTATAGGAGGAAATATCAGCTGGCTGTGACCAGGTGGTTCAACATGTGAGATGTTGTCATTTTTTCATCTTTTCACAAACCAGTGCTCTGTGTCACACCTGGCTGCTTTGAAGTGAAGCAAAAACTACTCGCGATTCTCTCTGCATCATGTCAGGTGTGGACCATTCAGACAAACTAATTTCATTTTTTACCATGAGGCATAATTCTCAAAAATGGTGGAAAAAAACTTTTTTTCAGTGGCAGACTCTTGTCAGCATCCAAACAACAATCCTGCTCACTTGACTTACTGACTGACTTATTGCCGTGTCGCATCCCAGTTCACCGTCTGTGACGCTTCGGCAGCTTTCTCTATCCTCGCAGAGAGTTCTCTCCACTGTTTCCTGTCCTTTGCGAGCTCAGTGATTTTGACCAGATCATCGGTTGAATGGAGTCTAAAATGGTCAATTAGTCCTAGATCTCTGTTCAGTACGATTGGGAGAGTTGTTGTCGGCCGTCCTCTTAGTTTGTGGCCATATTGGATGAAGTAGGCTCTTGTTGCTCTGTTGGCAGGGATGTCGCTATCTCTACGAAGAATATGCCCAAAGAGGTTCCACCGGGCTTTTAGAATTTGCAGCGAGAGGGCTTTTCCTGGCATTTTTTATACAGTGACTTATTTGTGATTTTTACTGGAAATTTAATGTTTAGGACCTTTTTCAGTTGTTTTCGGTGGAAAGCGTTTATTTTCTCTTCTTCGGTGAGAGTCAGTGCCCATGTGCTACAGTTGTATAGTAGTATGGATTTCACAAGGGACTTATAAAGTTGTATTTTGGTTGTGGTTTTGAGTTTATTTCCTTTCATCCACACGTGGTAAAGCTTGTTGAGGGCTGCGGTGGAGAGCTGTTTTTCTCCTTTCTACATCCTCGAGATCACCAATGAGTGAGCCCACTTTCTTTGCATTTTTCCAGTCTTCCTCGTTTTTTGAAAGAGCTGTGAATTCTGTTTTGTCTGTGTTTACTTTTAGTTGGTACTTATGTAGCGTTTCTTGGATTTCGTTGATGTTAATGTAGTCCTGTCGTAAGCTATCTCGTTTGGAATTTCTTTTTCATATTTCACTATTGGTCTGGGTAGTGTGGTTCTGACCTCCTTCAGAGCGTGTTCTAGATAGACAATAAAAAGGACTGGACTAAGGCTATCTCCTTGGGGAGTCCCGACATTGCTTATAAATGTATTTGTTTTTGTGGCGCCATTGATTCTTGTTTTTATTTTTGTATTGCTCAAAGAAAGCGTATTATTCTCAGCTCATCTTCGTTTACGATTGTTGCGATTATGTTGAGCAGTTGGTTTCTATCTATTGTGTCAAACGCCGCACTCATGTCAATCCCTGAAATTTTTATGATGACATCTTCTTTCAGTGTTTTTGCGGCCAACCATTTGTGGGTCCAGACAACATCTGCCGTGCTACGGTCTGGGCGGAATCCACTTTGACTCTTCGATAGGTATTCTTCTACAAAGGGTCTTATCCTGTTCAAAGTGATGATTGACAAGGCTTTGCGTAATGAGTTGAGTAGGGTTATCGGTCGCAAGTTATTTGGGGGACCTTTCCTTTTGCCTGGTTTTTGAATGGTGCTCAACACCCACCAAAAACAACTTGTGGTCACTTGCTCAAATGTCTTGTAGGATTTGATTGTAAATCTTGCAGAGACTTACCTTTCCCTAGGTGCAATGTAAATCTACCTCTTGCACTGCTTCAAGAGTGACACTCCATACATATGTGCCCTCAAACAGATGAGCCAGTCTCCAGTGTAAAGTCTGCACTGATGAACAAAAACAGGCTAGTGCAACCTGGGTGCAGTGGAAAAAAGAAGAGGAAACTGGTTTTAAATTGGTATCCAGTAATGTTGGACTTTGCCTTCTGTGTTTTGACCTTATCATTCTAAAGCTGATTGCATTAATTAGACCTTCGTTAATCTCCTCAAATAATTGATTGTTACAGACTATGCATTTCTGTTATTTAGGAAGGAAATCAACTGATCACTTTCAAAGTATGCCAACATAGCAGAAGTCTTGCTTCTATATTGATTTTATGGACTTTGTTGTACTTTCATGGCTCTTTACAGAGTGGAGAAAAAGAGAAAAAATAACATTATAAGGACTGTCCTTTTTTATTACTTTAAACTGAATTTATTGAAATAAGAAAAGGTTACAATTTATAGCCTGTATTCTGGAGTATAAAATGTAGCAAATCTATTGTGGACTCTCACTTTTTGACTTCTTAAAATTTCATCTTTGCAGTGGTATGTATTGCTGATTCATTTAAAAATTTTTATATATGGAAATTAATAAAGAGACAGGAACAGTGTGAACATAAAGAAAAACATGAAGATTCCTCTTTGGACTGTCATAGTTTCGACACATTGCTCTTTTTTTGTAAAGGAAAAAGTGATTTGCAGCATTTTTTATGGAAACATTTGACCATAGTTTTTTTAACTCTCATAATTTTATTGTGAATTTAAGTTGGCATCTATTTTCTCCTAGAAATTAGATTCTTTCATAAATTTGTCTACCCTTCCCTGAAAATGAAATGTTATATAACTGTCTCGATCTGTTCAGACTTTAATTATTTTATATTTTGAAAGAAAACAGAAAAATTATTCTAAAGGCAGTTGTAAACAATCTATTTTATGACATAGCCAGCCTGTATAGGTACTATTTTTATTATGTTTCTATTGCTTCTATAAGCTCAATAGTTTCCATCATTGATTGTAAAATACCACTTGAATGAAAATAATATACTTTTTAAAAGTGTTCTTTGATTTCTTAATTTCTTTTTGATCCAATCATTTCAAACTCAAGAATATATAATTATGTGTGTTTACTTAAAAATTGTTTTTTCGATTTTTTATTTTTGTAACATAGGCCATCTTGTTTGTGTTACTATGATTGCCAGCTGAATAGCTTATGTGTTTAACACATCTTTTACAATATAAATCTTCATTTTTACTATCCATTGGAAACAAACATGACCTTTTTTTTTACAAATTTATAAAAAAAAATACTCTTAAATGGTGAGTACATAGGTACTCATCACTTTAGGAATTGTAAATCCAGAGGGAGCGATTCGCCGCATTTGAAAGCTTTACATCCTTTTAAATACTCGAATAGCTCAATGGTGTTCCGCCGTACAATATTTGATTGTTACAAAATTATTTAAACCTCCATTCAATTGAATCTTTACAGATTTATAAGCAGATTTGAATTTTATAAAATAAGCTTATTCTTCTTCTTAATAAACCCACACTTTGTTTTACCTATGAGGAAAAAAATGTCCCTAAATATCACACATTTTATTGCATTGGTCAACCAACATTGACTTTTTGTTCCTTTAAATTTTTAAATACGATCAAAGACTCTTTAATATTGACTTTTTATCATTCATGAGTGAAATTATGTTTTACATAATAATTTTATTCTTCGTAAAGAAATTAAGGAAAACGGATAGAATTAGGCGAATTACTGAGCAATCACATTTTTATTATTTTAAAATTGTGCAAAAAACTTAGTTTGTGGGTGAGAGGGAGGGAGGGAGGTGTATATATATATATATATATATAGAGAGAGAGAGAGAGAGAGAGAGAGAGAGAGAGAGAGAGAGAGAGAGAGAGAGAGAGAGAGTGAGAGAGAGAGAGAGAGAGAGAGAGAGAGAGAGAGAGAGAACGAGAGAGAGAGAGAGAGAGAGAGAGAGAGAGAGAGAGAGAGAGAGAGAGAGAGAGAGAGAGAGAGAGAGAGAGAGAGAGAGAGAGAGAGAGAGAGAGAGAGAGGAGGGAGGGAGGGAGGGAAGGGTCGTTTTTTGAAAAGGGCAAATTTTACAATTTTCACAACAATTAAAGCATCTTTCATTCTTTGATCTTGCAGCATGGCATCATTCCAGAAAAGGACTATCCATTGACACGCAAGACAGGCACATGTAAACCGATCTCACAATCGGCAAAGAAAATTAAAGTGGCAGATTCTAAATGTGACAGGTAAATTTTTCTGTTTTAAATTAGGAGGAAGAACTGCAATGAAACTTTGTTCATTTGCACAGATAAAAAAGACGACAAAATAAATAACATTTTTGAAATCCAAAAAGGAAGTTGATTTTGTTTGTGTTCTTATTGTGTTTGCCTGTGGCTCAAGTCGTATAAAGTGAAAGAGGACTAATTTTGATGAGCAGTGTTGAGATATTATCATGACTTATCAGCACTTATGACTGAGATGTCTTTTGGGATTAATATATAATATATTTTCTTTGGTTATCATAATCCATTCATGACCTATCAATTATGACATACATGGTGAAAGAAAGAAGTATAGGGTGGCCATTCATCTGTTAGATCCATCAAATCATATTAAGCTGTTCGCCCACATATACCTTTAGAGATCAAAGGCAAGCTTTATGCTAAAATTGAAATCCTATATTGACATTGCTGTTTTGCATAGATCAAAATTGTGTGTGGTTGGCATAGTTCAACACTCCCTTACATGCCACCATCACTATCACAGCCACAAATTTATCTCTAGTTCCAATTTCTATTGCTGTTGCTGCTACTACTACTTCTTGTACTTCTTTTGCTGCTGCTGCTCTTGCTCCTCCCCTACTGTGGCACTTCAAAATTACACATGTAGCTGATGATCATTAATTAAAATTCATTCGACTAGAGGATGATGATTTCTTGTTCATAATCATTTTCATTTCATTGCTCTTTTTTTTTTCAGCTTGGTCGGCAAAGAGGATAAAATTTTAGAAACTCTAGCCAATCATGGTCCTGTTACAGTGGCTGTTGATGCTACAACTTGGCATAACTATGTAGGAGGCATCATTCGTTTTCACTGCTCAGATGAAATCAATCATGCAGTCCAGATTGTTGGGTACAATTTAGAAGGTCAGAGAGAGATACACAATTCGTTTTGCTTATTTTTTAATTGTTTTATTTCTTTTCATTTTATCTTTCCATAATTTTTGTAGCAATCTTTTGCTGTTACAAGACGAAATTAGAATAAAACTACAATTTACAAGAGAACTTCCTTTTTTTATACAATGAGCTTGTGAAAGATAGATGTTTTTTGAAAAGTTAAATATAACACAGAATGTTGTTAATCTTTTAATTTTTAATTTTTTTTAAATTCAGGTGAAGTTCCTTACTACATCATTAGGAACTCTTGGGGATCAGATTTTGGAGAAAAGGGTTATCTGTACTTGAAATATGGAGGAAATTTGTGTGGTGAGTTTATCTAGTGTATCATATTGGTTATTACTTTTTAAACTAACTTTGGGAAAAAATAGAACTATTGTTTTTTTTTTTTTGTTGATTTTTAAAAAAAAATACAAATCGCTATAAACAATAGGTTCATACTTACTGACTTAGGCTATATGATGAAATGAAATAAACACCCTATTAACGGCAAATTAGTGCATGGTTAATATCGTACCAAAAAATTGAAACATATATTTATATATATGAATACACAAATGACACATCTACTTTTTCAACACATGTAGCCCCATGAAAAAGTCAAAAAGAAGGAAAATTAAAATGAAATAAAATTAATCAATTACAAGTTTGAGTGGTCAAAACTCTTCATGCTAAGTTTTTTTTCTTCCTAATGTCTTCAATACGGTACATGAAATATTTTTGTGCATGATGAAGGCTTAATCACAAAGAATGAATGGTTGTCATATCTGTCTGTAACTTTTGAGATTATAGTTTGATGCGCTTTTGACTTCTACTAGACAAAAATGTTAATTTAAAAAAAAAGCACAAAGATATTTCAAATGCCTCCAACTATTATCATTTAACTTTTATTTTGAATGATACTTTATTGTTTTATTTAAATACCATTAATGAATATATTGAAATGGTTTACTGTATGTCAGATGTTCAAGATGTACAATCCCAAGTAATCAAATTTATCTTTATTAAGTCTTAGTTTGAGACTTGCGACTATTCTATATAAATATTGTTGATTAGCCAAATTATCTTCTTTACAGTAGTAACAGATATGTTGTGTTAAGAATGAACCAGGGTGCTCACATGTTTTTTTTTTAAGCCTGCTGAGCAATTTAGAATTTATGATTTTTTGAAGAAATAGTCTCTTTCATATCGTTATTTAATTAAAAGATTTTCTAACAAAAAACATTTGTATACATTTTCTGTTTAATTGATTTCTCGCTAGGCATTTCCTTTTTTACATGTGGTAAAGCTCTCCTCTCTTTCCATGTTGGGCATGAAAATACTGAGCCTATCGATAGTTTGGAAATTCCTGACTAAAACTAAACAAAAAAAATAAACTATCTAGAGGTCTCAGATGTTGTCACAACTGATCAATCACTTAATATTTTTATTAAAACATCGTAATAATTATGTTAAAATGGGTTTCCAAATCCACAACCCCAAACTTTCTTATTTGTCGCATGTTGCTCCCACTACATTTCAGGATTTTGATTTTTATGTACAATACATGGTTCTTAGCTTCTCAATGGTAAAAATGACATAATATGATCAATAACCTCAAAGGAAATTTTAAATTTTTGATCTTCAAAAATAGTATAAAAAAGAGGAATTTGCCTATTTGCCTTTCTTTCAAATTCAAATTTCTGAGATCCTATTTAGTAGGACTGGTTTTGAGGCAAATAATATGTTTTTTTGTTTGAAGTAATAGAGAGGAATCTATGGTCTTTCTGCCTATGAAAAGTGCCAAATTTGGTACACAATTTTTTGGTTGAATTCTTATACTTGACTATTTTAAGATTATTTCAGTTTTAACATACTGCAATCAGTACTAGGTGGTTTTCTCTTTTCAGTAAAAAATTTTGAGTTCTTACATCTTGTTGATATTATCTTTTTACAAAATGCAAATAACACAGTTGTTTAATCATGAATGCAGGGCACTGAAGCTTAAGTGTTGTTATGGCATTCAAAATTCATTCAACTAATTAAGCAATCAATCTAAAAAAAACATTTCATTATTTTATTTTATAAAATTTTTGGAAAAATTAAAGATTTTTACTGTGGTAAATTATTCAGTCCTTCTTTTTGACTGTCTGAGGATGATAACAAGTAATATAATTCAATTGTCATGGCAAAATGAAATACCTTCTTCTTTGCAATGTTGTGACTTGTCAAGACTTCTTATTTTTATAATTTTGTTTTGAAAAGTTGGAATTTAATATTTATGTCCAATATTTCAAAATATTCTGTTGATTTCCAAACAGTTTTCTAGTTTAACAGGAAAGATCTTGATTTGGAAAAGAAAGACATGTTAAATAAAAATTGACTTTCATGACAACCCCAATCCATAATGTACTTATATATAATGTGAGCTTGTTTTGTATTCTTACAAAATTAATGTCAATGTCTTTGCCCTCTTGCAGGTGTGGCGAAAGAAGTTGTCAAGCTGAATGTAACAACTCAAGTGTAATGAAAAATGAGAAAGACATTTTACTCTGCACCTCCCATTCCCTGATCACATCCCCTTCCCAAAAATTATAGAGTTTAAAAAAAAAATAGAAACAAAATGCATTTGGAAGTTAAATTAATTCTTCTTTAGAAAAAATTGTGGTAGAAACAAGTTATTCATAATGTACTTAACAATTAATCAGTGATCTTGCATAGTTTGTCTAGTTCCATCATTTGAAAAAAAAATGCAGATGGCTAGCCTTCATGCTTCTGCTGTAGACAAGGATTAAAATCTTCTTGTGTGACTGCAAACTTCTTTTCTTAGGTGATAGGGCTTCCCTTGCTGTATGTGAAATCAGCAATTTAAAGGAAGAGGCTAGGGAGACCCCAAATGGGGTCCACCTAGACACCAGGCTAGAGAGACCCCAAATGGCCTAATTATTTAAGGAGATAACCTTGTTTTCATTTTTTCACTCTAGATCTAATTCTAGATCTAAATCTAGTTCTAGATCTAGATCTATGTCTTATTATTTATAAAGGACATAAGTCATAACTCAGGATAAAAATGCCTTTATTTCGTCAGTGCAAATAAGTGTAAATTTACCTTTGAGTCATAAAGACTAGATCTAGATTCTGATCTAGATTAGATCTCTACATCTAGACTCTAGATCTAGTCTATTATTTAGGCCTACATCTAGATCTAGTCTATATAGATCTAGATCATCTGGACCCTTTGAATTTTATGAATTACCATATAAGCTAGATCTATTCTAGATTTAATCCAATCTTCTAATCTAATCTAAGATGAAATCGAACATAGACTATACGGCCGACTAGATTCTATATCTTGATCTACGTAGGACGATTTTTTTTTGGCTCCCATTTGACTTGAAAGTCCCCTCGTGAACACAACGAAATGTGACACTGGTGTAGACCAAATCCCGTTTGAACTTGAAGTTTCCTTTCAAAGTCTTATTTCTTTCCTCCACTGTATGGCTGGAATGTACAATAACAAGTTTTTCATTTAGTTTCTCAGCTCTCTGTTTGACAAGAGCTTTGAAGGAGTCAAAATCGTCAAAATAGTCTCCCACTGACACGGTTACGACCTGCTCCGCCATTTTCTATCAGAGGAAACCGAAAGGCGTTGATTTGAATTGAAAAAAAAAACATACAAAACAACGCATGCGCACAGAAGAAAATTTCTGGGGTCTCCCTAGCCTCGGTGGCTGGGTAGACCCCATTTGGGGTCCCGCTAGACACTTCGCAATTTAAATCAAAGGCAAAACTGGATGCTGGCAAAGTCTGATACAAGAATTGAGATCCCCTTTACTAGTCCAAACTTTACCAGCCAAGTTTGGAAAGGAAAATAATGTGAGCACTTACATCAGTTGATTGTATTATTTGGGACCGAGGAAGAATGTGCCTGCATCCATATCATTAATTTAAAAAAAGAAACAAAAAAACTTATTAAAGTATAGTTTTGAAATTATCAGAGTTCAGCATTTGAGCTAGAGTTAATACTGAAACTCTTCTCTGCAAAACAGTTTTACAATATAGACCTAGTTATATTATAAAATATTTCTGACAAAGATTTACTGAGAGATGAGTCATTAGCATTACTGCAATTTTTATGTGTTGGTTAAAAAAAAAATACCAGCAATAATGATTTGCCAGTATTTCTCCTTTAAAAAGTTATCCAGACATTTATGCATTCATAACATAAATGCTACTCAATCCTAATTTTAAATGTTTATACTTTGCATATCATTTGAGAGAAAGAGCATTTCTTTTAAAAACTGTTGAAGAGGAAATTATTTTGAGCTGAAAATGTTGTTTTGCTTTGTCATTTGATCAAAACCAAAGAGGTATAAACTTTTACCATGTTGTTATCATTTTAGAATCATGTATTTTATAACTTAACAACTTTTTACATTCCCGTTGCATAATTTACAAAAACTTCTTTTATTAACCACTCTTGACTTTTACAAATTAAGATTTATTTTTCCTTGTAGAATTAATATGAGATAACAGAGCTGAGGATGCAAGGATGTACTTGAAGCTTTTTTCTTTGTACTTTTTGAGGAAAGCTTTTATATGTCACATTAGAGAAAATTTAAAATTTAATTCAGAAAACCAAGTCATACTGCGAAATTTCCTGAATCATATAGTTTGTAAACTTGGGAAACATACTTGCAGTGAAGCAATTTGATTACAACCACTAAAAGGAAACTATGTTGTTTATGTAAACTAACCAATGACAAATGCACAGCAGGAATTATTATTTTTTTTTAAATTAAATTGAAATATATTTTTCCCATATTGTCATATTTGTAAGGTCTTATTTAGGCCTTCTAATCATATAATAATTACTCCCATTTATATCGATATCCTCTGATAATGATATCCGTCTGTTAACTGTAGCAACGCTTTTCTTCTAACAATTGGAAATATAATGATTGTAAGCTTACTTTTAGCTGAAATGATTTTTCAATAATCAATCTGTTTGCATGTTGAAAAAAAATATGTTCCTTGGGTTCTTTTTTTTCTAAAAGGCAAAGAGAGCTGATATCTAAAGTAAAAGATGTAAAAATTGCCCAAGAACTGATGAAGGACTACTTTGCATTTTTTTTTTAAGTCATTTAATGATCATACCTTGAAAGTTTAATGAACAATATTTTGGAACCTGGGCAGAAAAAAAAAACATATAATTTTCTTGTAATGAGTATGCCCTTTCAAGTACTAATTTAATGAAATACCATTAGATTTTTTTGTCATGTAAACATTCCTCAAATAACTCATTTTTCTGTTGATTTCTGATCCCACAGTCTTTCAAATTTTTTTTTCTGTAGATCAAAATGACCCTACGCTTGAATGCTGAAAATTTTACCTTTGTTGGAACATAAATGAAGTATACATACTTAAAATAAACTTGAAAACTTTTTATGTCTTTTTTTTCCTTTTATAGCTGTTGAATATTTCTTTTGAAATCTCTCTTTTTTTTTTAAATAAAATACAGTCAATTCAGTTAGTGAAGGTGTGTCAAGAACTGTCTGAGTACCTTGGGTTAGTGCTTATCTCCTGTTTCCTCCTCAACCTAAATCCTTATGAGTGATAGAACAGTCATAAGGGAGCACTCCAGGCAATTTAAAAAGAAAATGCCTGTACGCCTGTTCCCACAGTCCATTTCTATCTTATTTTCATTATACAATGACAACTAATTATGGCTCTAGGCAGAATAGAAAAAGAATTCACAGGAGTATCTTTACATTATTACATACTAAATATATTATAAATAAAATTCAATTCATGGAAGAGTTCTATTTCTACACTGCTCTCTCTCTCTCTCTCTCGCTCGCTCACTTCCTCCTTTACTGACTCTGTTAAGTCCTACTTATTTCCTGTTACCTTTTCATCCTTCTAATTACTTTACATTGCCCAGCCTTGAGATCGGTGTAGTTGTACTTTTAAATATACATTCAGTAATCTCTTTCTCTCTGTCCCTCTGTCCGACTTCCTGTCTCTCCCCCCCCCCCCCTCCCACACACGCACACTTTTTCTTTCCCTATCTGTCCTCTCTTTCTCCTCCTTAACAACTACTGTGAAGCATCAATGGCGATGTTAATTCAGAAGTGCCATTAACTTTATATTGTGTGCTTGCGTGAGAACTGTTCACTGGAACCAAAAGAAGTACTGCTGTAATGTGATTTGTTTTTTGTTGAGAACATACTTAATGTTATATTTCCAATACCATCATACATGTATGTTAAAATCCATGTTAAAATTACATTGCACATGATTGAGTCATGATATAAATAAAAACTATACATATATTGAATGTCTCATATTCATTTCCCTTTTTTTTTGTAATAATACATTAAAAATCTGAATTTGGATTTTCAACATGCATATAATTATCTTCTTCATCACACTTTCGAATTTAGTGTTTTATACAGGTCTTCTTTATACTGCTCAAGCCACCCTATCCAGTTAGAGAGCCTGAATGATTTTTTGTTCAGTCCTCAAAGTTTTCCGCTCTTTTAGTGGGAACTGCTTGTTAGGATCAGGTAATAGTATAATTATTATAGGTTACCAAAGCTCCCACATCCTTAGCCCGGTGTGGATGATGATGCAATGGAATTAAGAAGCAATTTGTTTATATTTTATTTAAGTAAGGAGTCTACAAAATGTAGAAACCTGTAACAAAGAGAGAATCTGTAACAGTTAGACCAGACTTGTCTTTAAATGAAGCACAATTTGAGGGTATCTAAATGTAAATCATAATGTATTCCTATGTGAGTAAGCATGGACGAACAGTTAAAGCTTATAGAAACGGAAAGCAATATTAGCTTTGACTGTCACTATCATGAGAATGAGATATTTGTCGCATTACTAGGTCTAGATCTGTCAGAGAAGATGAGAAGGTTTCTGCGACTTAATGTTCATTAGTGGTTGAGTGCAAAACGCTTGTTAAAATTATTTAGGTGTGTTGTATTATGGATATGTTAAAGTAAATGGTCATATGAAATAAGCTGGTAGCACATAGATTGTGGAATTGATAGCATGCAGTATTGTCAAATAAAGGAAGACAGTTCATTTAAACCAAAACAGAATTTTAGCTCTTTTGCTTTCAACAAAACCTCGTACTGCTAACCAAAATACCCTCAAAACATATGCTAAATAGGAGGGTTAATATTTTGTGACCTACAGATTAATGATTATTATAATACATTTACAAAATTAAAAAAAAAAAAAACAAAGCTGCCATCCCATTTTTGGTGCTTAACTAAAAATTTGTATGTATATATATATATATATATATATATATATATATATATATATATATATATATGCCTACTATTTTACCACTCAGAAGCACACTCAACATATAAAACCTATTTATCCAAATTACGGCACTCTACTCAAATCTGATCTATCCTTCGTCTTTATAATCTATAAATATAGATGTGTTTCCTGATCCTGTTCTTTTTTCTTTTCCTGTTTGTTTCCTCATTCTCATCCTCCTGGTGTCAATATTTCCTTTCTTCCTCTACTTCGTCTGCTTTTTCTTCTTTCATCCACAAATCCATTTTCTGCTTCTCTTCTTTTTTCTCGCTCATGTGCCGCTTTATCGTCACACGAGTATACGCACGTGGTTTTTTTGAGAGAAAAATTTCCAACATTGACTTGTCTTGATATTTCTATTTATAACCCCTACCTGCCTTCGGAAGTCATGTGATATTGTTGACAGTCACAGGACAAAATGAGGAAGTAGCAGGGAGGAAAAAAAACGACCTGTAAAAAAAGTCTAGTTGGCTGACATTTTCATCACCAGGAGTGGTAGCTTAGATAGGTTAAAATCAAAATTTTAAAAAACTGTAATACATAAAAAATGTACCTAAAGGTTGAAATAAGCAGACATTTAGTGATACTATTGTTTGTATTAATAAATACACTTGCTTCTCCTGGAGATGGTTTAGATCTAGATCTAAATCTAAAATTGGAAGACGGTATTCTCTTCTCACAATTTTATGATTTCGCTACAAAACATGGTCGTCAGTATCTCTACAATTCCACTGAATTATTATCAAGGTTCAAAGTGTTTAAGGTATTTTCTTTTCATCGAAATATTTTTATCTATACATGTAAATGTACTAATGTAGCATGCAAATCAAATTCTCAAGGTATTTATCACCTCTTCACAGTTAATATTATATAAGCTAATGAACAAAACATCGCAGGAGTTTCTTGAACTTTTGCTGTTCAAGTCAAAAGGCGAACTGTTGCTTAAAAAATTTGTAAAGAGCAAAGATAGGCCCTACCTAATTGCTCTTCATTTTATAATGTTGTCCTTGAAATATTGGTTATCTTCACTTAAACTGGGAATCCTAAGGAAGAATGTTTTTTTCTTTTGGCATTTATGATTATCTTTCTATCATTTAAGCAACTTGAATTTTTTTAAAAACTTTGGGCTGGGTATCCCTCAAAGTTTACAATTACATACAATTATGTAAATGACCTACTTACCTTTTCACGCTATGTTTGTTTGAAAGAGATAAAATATACAAATTTGAAATTATTAAGTACCAATAGCTAATGCAACCAACTGTTCTGAAGTGAAAGAATGCATAATGTTTTATGGTGTCTTGCTGAAGTTTGTTAACATGTATTTTATAAATCATATTTAGTGACATTGGTGTATGCAAACCAATAGAGACAAAGGAGAGGTTACAGCTTAGAATGGAACACTATCGTGTATATTATATATATCAATTACGCAGTCCATTGTCATGACAGAAATCAGTATTAAATTTATTAAATTTTTACTAAAATTATTCTTACAGCTTTTTATTATTTTCGATCATTGCATGCAAATGTTAAAGCATCCCCTCATTCAAGATTAAAAAAAAAATTTTTGCATCCTAGGAAAAGTTATATGAAACTTTCTCTTCCATTGATATCCAGATATAAGTTAATGCAATTAACTTATACACAAAATATGTAAGTGAGAAAAATATAACAATTCAATTATCTATATGAATTGGAAGTTTTTTAAATGTTGAAAAATAATCATTCGCAATGTGTCCTTTCAAAATATGACTGCTTGACCTATAAGCAGACTTAATATTGTTAATGCTTTTTTGCAGACAGGTAAAGTTCTTTTTAAATGCCTCTTTTGTAAAACTTTGTGGAATTTTGTCCAAAAATTATTCTTTAGTGGTTTGCGGGGAGAGAATAGATTTCAAACAAAGTTAATTGCTCTGATTATATAAATGTTTCACCCAAAGCATTCACCATATTCATTCTTCTGAAATTCCAATTAGCATAGCTACTATTTCACTGTTTGATAGGAAATTTTTTTGGAAATAAAATTAAAAAGGATTAATCCTTTTTAAGAGTAATACTATAAACCATGTGTGAACATTTATTAGAGGTTTGTGCAAAATATTTTATCCATGTGGAACTCGGAAAGTTTGATGAAAATAGTGGACCAATTGAGATGGAAACTGAAAATGGCGTATTCTTACACCACAAAAATCACCATGGTCAATGGAGAGAAAATACTGTGGTTTGGGGGAAAAGAAAGTTTCATCGTGCTGCTTTTGTTGAAATGCCTGATCGACAGCACCTATGCAAGAGCCTGCCATTGGCACTGCATATTGCCTGGAACTCAAATAATTTTTGATGAATGGGTAGCATGTAAGCCAATATGAAACAAATAGCATTTACACTCGCAGCAGAGCTGTGCAGAAAAGCACTTTCATTAAGCACCCAGACAGCCTGGATTCCAGATGAAGCTCTTTAACAACATTTGAATCAATGAGAACAAATAAAAAGTACTGTAGACAACACCGCTGGTCGGTTGATTTATTGGCCTATTATAGATTAATGTCATTTGGAGATGATAAGCTGGAGAATTGGATTTCTCTTAGCTATTAGATATTCATACATATATATACTTTTTAAGGTTTTTATTTTTAATTTTTTTAGGAGTATCTTTCCCTTGATTTTTGTAATTTTCAAAAATTACTTTAGTAAACAAGGAAAAAGAGTGATCTAGTGAAGATATCAATGGTGAACTAAAGGCTTAGAAATAGCATTGTTTGAGGTAACATGTCTGCCAGTGTTTATTAAGATACACCATATTTTTTTTTTGTTTTTTTGTTTTTTTTTTTAACTAAGAAAATTGTTTAAAATATCGTTGAATAACATACTAAGTTTATATCCATTCAAAACATTGTAAGTCATCTAGGGGGAGATTAAACGTTTTTGGACCTTTGTTTTTAAATATGAGTTTAACCCATCAAAATGTAACCATAAGATAGCCTGTGTCCAAATAAATTGAAAAAGAAATTACAGGTCTCCAACTTGAATTTTTGTGCAAGTTTTTTAAAACATACTTCAAATTTTGACCAATGAATGCTATATATGTCTGCTCTTGAAAATGTTGTGACTAAAGTTGTTAATCTTTATTTCAAAGTCAAGATGCAGTACTATTTTTTTAGTATGTTACCAGTAATGCCCCTAGAAAAAAATGATTCAAAAAACAATAAACATGGAACAAAACAAGTTGTTGAAGTTCTGGTCACAACGTCTTGTGTATATTGACAAAACAAACAAGTTGTGAATGTTTCAAGAAAATCCACTCAAAAGTGTGGAAGGAGATAGGAAACAAACTCTCAAAAAAAATGTGTTCTGAAAAAAAAAGGTTGGGGGAAAAATTGAGGAGCTAGCAGAGAGAATTTGAGGGTGAAAAATGATTGACTATCCATTTGTATGAGTTAGAAAGTTTAGGTTAAAAAGAAAAAAAATGAAGTCTGAGAATACCCACAGCTCATGATGATGGTTGGAGGAAAAATCACTCTCAGAACACTGGGACCTTATCAGTTGCTGTTATCATTAAAATGAATTCCATATGCTCCCCTTGACCTGCTTAGTAAATACATTTTATTTTTTTTTAGAGGGGAGGGGGGGTGCACAAGTGAAAATTTACCAAGCAATATTAAAAATATTAATACTCTGGATGTTTAAAGACATAAAAAACGAGCTTTTTTTTCCAGGACTCTGCCAAGCGAGCAGAGCTTATGAACCATCCATATGGAAAGGACAAGAAATCTGGACCAGTATTTGGCATTAACAAATTTGCAGATCTGACACCATCAGAATTCAAAGGTGCTTGAAACAAAGGAAAGAATTCATATTCAAAGATAAATTCCATTGCCTTTTTATTGATTTCTCACACTGCCATTTATAGCCTTTAAACGATTTTGTAGTAATTGGTATACATGTAAATTGAAATCTATTTTGCTTGAATTTAAATCTAGAGCTATCTTTAAAAAAAATCTATATATTTTTCTCACAGATTTGTAAAGAATTTTAATTAAGTTGAAGGATTTGGGCAGTAGCTTTCAGTCATATTGTGTATACTTGATACGTGTACAGTGTTTCAGATGTAGTGATTCCTTCACTCTTTATTTTTATTAATTGATGACATATTATATTTTTTCTTCTTCTTTTAAGCCAAGTATTTGTCAGGCCTGAAGAAAATGAGACCTGTTCTAAAATTTAGAAACAGCATGTTTACAGTTGGTGACTTTCGACCTCCAGTTAAAATGAAATCTCTGCCACCATCTGTGGACTGGTAATATAAACAATTTTTGAAAAAATTCCTGGCAAAAAAAGAAAAAAAAATCTACTTGTTCAATTGATGCTGTCACTTTTTACAGTTTGTCAAAATTATGAAGATATTTATCCTTAATCAGGCTGCTTGGGCTCATCAGAAACGCTTGAATTATCAGAAATTTGACTTAAGTTTGTAGTCTAAACAATGGTAATAAAGTTGTTCAGACTCAAATATAAATTTTCAATAATCATCTTTAAAATTATCTTCAGAGAGCTTAGGCTATAAAAATTCCACTGTAACTTTTTTAAAATTTGTATTTAAGTTATCACATGTAAGTTCTTTTAAAATACAAGAAATAAATCTTTCGCTATTACCTCTAAACAATTAAAAATCCATTGCCATTAAAATGAAAAACTGAAGCCTTACGTAGACTTTGAATATAATCCGGTCTTGCCTGAATGAATTTCTTTTACATTCTTTTTACAAAGTGTTGCTTTTAATATGTATTTCAAATGAATATAATCACATTTTCCCTATAGGAGAAAGAAGTCTGTCCTGAGCCCAGTAATTGATCAGAAAGGATGTGGAGCATGTTGGTAAGAGCTTTAAAGTACAATATCAAAAGATAGATAGCAGAAGTTATGACTTAAAGGGAGAAATGATCTTTTCGGAATGTTTCTGTTAGTTTGTATATTTCGACTTTGCCAGCATAATAAAATAAAGTGAAATTAACCAAATCAATTTTGTCATTAATCATGGCTGTGGATACCACAGTCTGCTTATCATTGATTTTAATTTGTTGAAAATTGTACCTAACCAATTGTTCCATATTGATTTTATGCTGTTGAAAAGTGGAAAAGGATTAAAAATCTACAGATATACTCAGTATAGGGGGGGGGGGGAATTGTTTCATGTCGGATCTGTTGTGAATTTTTCTTGCTGTTTTTTCCTGTTGCATTTTCTTTGGTAGATGCTTTAAACCTGTCCAGGCCTCACATCCAAACATCAAGGTGGGTTCAATATAGTACTCCAGAGCTCTTCTTCTTGTGTGGATGGAGATGTATTTATTTCTTATGCAATTTCAGTGTTGTTACATACACAGCTTGATATACAAAGTATTTCTTGAGTTTATTTCCATTGATAAAGATATATATCCTTGGACACTCATTGTTTTTACTGACTACCATTTCTTTTGTCTTTTTGCTGTTCAACTCCAACTTTTTCTTTGTGCTTATTTCTTTATCAATATCTAGTAATTGTTGCAAGTCTTCTTTATTTCCTGCAATTAAAAGTGATGTCAGCACATCTCAAGTTATTTACTTTGTGCCTTCCTATTTTAATTCCTGGATATCGTTCTAGGTTTTGCATAATTTCACTGCAGAGAGAGAAAAGTTCTGCAAAAAGCACACATCTTTGTCTGACACCACGCTTTATTTCTCGAATTGAACTTATTTTCCCATCAACATACCTTATCCACAATACTTTAAATCTCTCTCAAATATTTCAAAAGATGTCTGATTTTCGTTTATGACATCCAGGGCCTTTAGTATGGTACATACAATGGAGGCGATGTTGGTGATTTCCAATCAAACAAAGTCTGTGGATGCTCTTAGTGCTCAGGAGGTTATTGACTGTGCTGAGGAAAATAATGGATGTGATGGAGGAGACATTTGTGATGCAGCAATTTGGGCCCAAACTGTAAGAGTTAGATGTTTTGGACATTTAAAACACTATTTTAAGTCATGAAAATTGGTGTACTATATGATTATTTTTTCAATACCTTCTCTGCAAAAAAAAATCTAAAAATAATTCCCATGAATATAATTATTGCTTATGTTTTAAAACTGGTGCAGTTTAATATTTATACTTTATCAACATCATTGCTACATTTTTGCTCAAGTGAAATAAAAAGGTGCTTATCAATGGGGTTTATGCTGAGGTGTGAAATGGGCTTCACTGTTCAACGAGAGCCAATCCTTTTGTTTTCTTAAATATTCATGATGGAAAGGGTTGGTCTTCAAAAGTGGAGAATGTTGAAGGACCAATTCCAGCCAGTCTGCAAAGATGGAGTTTAAAAACCAAGAACTATAGACTTGTTTAGTGTAAAGGTTTGCTAAATAAAAAGATATATTGAAACTTAAAAGACTGTGAATTATAGTAAAACTTTTTCATGGCGAGCCCTAAAGATCATATTCAAACAGTTGTATAGATATTAACTTTTACAGTGCCCTTCAACCTTAGTTTACAATTTAAAACTGACATGAAAGGACTATCAGCAATAAGTCTTACAAACAGATGTGATGAAACTCATCAAAAGCAATATGCTGTTTGGGCCAATGACCTTGCTACCTTACTAACCCACACAGGACAATCAATTTTGACCAGTTTGCCTACATTCTCAACCTCAGTTTCACAAATCTAATATAGGCAACTTTCTGTCTGTGCTGTCTATGCTCATCAAATGTAAACTTGCAACACACACAGACCCTTTCCTTCTTTATTTCTCCCTCCAATCCTCTCCTGCCATTACAGTTCATGTCTTCATGCTCAAAACTAGAATTTAAAGCTGAAGTCCACACTATGTTCACCCTTTAAAGATTGTCAATCACAATCAACATCTTTTCTGTTTGCAGTCCCAAACCAACATTGCTCTTTAAAACTTTTAATCAAGAGGAGAAATTCATTAATGGTTACTTTTAATCATGTTTGAAGCTACCATGAATATCTTGAATATTAAATAATGTCATAAATAATATGTTGATTATTTGTAAATAAAGAAAAATATGATTTTATACTAATTAGGCTAATTGCATTATAGTTAAGTTTGTACAGTATTAAAGATTGTGAATACTAGAGAAGGGCAAATTGTAATTTTTAAGTTAAATCATTTTTAATTTTTTCTCCTTGCAGCATGGTATAGTTCCAGAAAAGAAGTATCCTTTGGAACGTAGAACAGGCACATGTAAAAAGATCTCAGAACCCACAAAAAGAGTGAAAGTAGCAGATTTTAGATGCGAACAGTAAGTTGTTTTTTTTCTTTGTTTAAAATGAAGCGAAATGAAAACAGTCAAAAAACTTTACTCGTATCTGCCCAAATTATAAGGGAAAGAAGTTTCATATTTTAGAAATCCTTAAAAAAACTTAAATTGAGATTATTTTTTAAAATTTGCTTATCAAAGTCAACAGCAATTTTTTTTTACCATGAGCAGAGCAATAGACCTGATCTTGATGAATGTGTTAATGAGCATAATTGGTTTATGATGATGGACCATATGACTGAGAAATTTTACTGTGTTAATGTATTTTTTTCCTTTGATTATGAAAATTCACCCATGACCTGTGCATTATGACATATAAAGTGAAAGAAAGGAGTAGGGGGCATTCCTTTTTGAAACCTAGACTTTGGTACATCAAACTATACCTAGGGATCTGCCCACATGTACCTATAGAGAGGTCATTATTATTCCCTCTTTTTCATTTCGTTGTCTTTTTCTCCCCAGCTTGGTGGGCAATGAGAATGAAATTTTACAAACTCTAGCCTTTCATGGTCCAGTAATGGTGGTTGTTGATGCTACTACCTGGCATAACTATATTGGAGGCATCATTCGTTTTCATTGTTCAGATGATATTAATCACGCAGTCCAAATTGTTGGGTATAATTTAGAAGGTTAGTGAGAGAAATGATTTTCTATTTGATTTTTAACAAAATCTTATTTCCCTTCATTCATTACAAAACGCCTCTGACAGTTATAGCTATCATTTATCTTTTTTTTGTTTCAGTTAGTCTTTTCACAAGAATTGCATCAATCTTAAAATGTTTCTAAAATAAATAACAGAAACATCATTTCCAATAGTAATTACATTTTACCACCTTTTTCATGTTAAGGGATTTCTGGATTGAACTGAATGAGGGAAATATTGTAACAATTATAAAAAGATATGCTTTGAATTTCAGGTGAAGTTCCTTACTACATTGTCCGCAACTCTTGGGGATCAAATTTTGGAGATAATGGTTACTTGTATTTGAGAATTGGAAACAATTTGTGTGGTAAGTTTAAGTTCCTAAAGAGACTGATTACATTTAGAAAGGAAAGAAGTACTTAAAACGCAAAAAAAATTTTTTTTAAATTTTACTCAAATGACTATAAACATGACTTTCAGATCAAGTTAATCTATTCTGTACCAATATGCCAAAGATTTAAGATACAAATAACACATTCTTCCACCTCCCTCATTGGGTGTAGGCATGATATAGGGAGCTGACAACTGTTTTGATGTCTAATGTGCAGAATTATCATTTTAATAATAAGTAGCGTCTGGAAAAACTTTTTTATTCTTTTTTATTTCATTTTTTATATAGTTTTTCCCTCTTTCAACGACACCAATAAAATCATAAAAATACCATATCTATTAATTGTTTAATGGTTTTTGAAGAGTACTTAAAAGAACTTACACAATATCACAATTGATTAAGTATCTAAGAAAAAAGTTAACATTGAATATGTATATTAAGTATCCTGACATGGGTTTCCCAGTCCATAGCCCATAAACAGGACTGGTGTAATATCAATAGACAATTGTTGTGGGCATTGCATCAAAGCCTGTTTGTTTTTTGTTCAAATCCAACTATTTAACAACCTTTGAAAAGAACCTACTGTTTCAACAATTTTTAGTTTGCCTCCCATAATAGATTATTCCAACAGATTATTCATCTTTAAAACACTTGTAATAAAGACTCATTAGATCTTTTTTTAGTTTTTAAGTAAAATTGCTCAGTTGTTACTGCTTGCTGCGGACAAAATCTTTTTTACTCAAGGCAAATACCATCTGTGATAGTTTATGAAGAAAGAAAAGCTATATCACAAATCTGACACAACACATACAGCTTAAGTTCATAATGAAGCCTTAGGGGTATCTGAAGTTATCAAAGAATTGCAAAGCAATATGAAATAGTCACCATATCGGCACATAGGAAGCCACAATAAAAGTCTTCTGTATCAAATACAGTTGATTTTACTGAGTCCTTTGTCCTTAAGTTGAAGTCGGTGACTGTTTTATATTGTTATACAATTGTGATAGTGTAATAGTAAATGTACAGGCATTTTAAGCTTAAGGGAATAAGAATTTTTAAAAGTTGTTGAACTGTATACAAACTTACTTTAAGTAATCAATGCAACAAAATGTTTCATCACAAACCTTTTAGGTAAATATTCATTAAACCAATATTTTTGCTGGAAAAACTTTTCAATTCTTGAATTTTTTTTTCCTTGCAAACATTTTAAGTTTTGTTTCACTTAAAAAAGAGCTTGAAATCTGCTTTTTCTATGGTGATTTTTATTATAGACATTTCAAGAATAAGTTCATATTTTCTCAAATATTCAACTCTGTGCAGGTTATTGCCTACTTTAATGCATGCTCAGTTAAAGGTTAATAGGCAAAACTTCTATTTGTAATAATCATCATCCAATGTACTTTCTGGTCTAGCTTTACTTCAAAGCCTTTGAGTAAAAAAGTCATCTTGGTAATGTACTTTGGGATCTGCTAATGATGCCATTTTTATGCTGTTACACACATGCATTTTGAGATAATGTTAATTATCTTATTAATAACTTTGCTTGTACATAATGGGTGCATATTTTCACATTCCTTTTAAAATTCCTCTAATGACTGCTATGTTGATTCAAGTGTAAGAAAGGGCTGAGTTCCTTGTGTAAATTGATGTTTCCACACCGATATGGTTGGGATTTTTGTAAATACCTTTATACTAAATAATCATATTAATTTTGGTGTCAGGTTGTTTTGAGGTTGTTTTGATGGAAAGTGCGCTGTGTATCACCTTATATGCAATTCTCTATTTTTAGTAAAAAATTGAGGAAGCCTATGTCCTGATTGCCCTTAAATGTAATTTTTTCTTCTTAAGTGAGTAAGTGTTTGGTACTAATATCTATGCTTTAAAAGGTTGATGTTTCAAAGTTGTAAATATAGACCAATACTTGAGAGTTGCAGTTGTTAAATGAGAAATACTGCTGTTGTTTTAACGTATCAACTTTTGCATGCTGATGCTGTATTGCTTCTAAACTCAGATTAATTAAGATTAATTTTTTCGCTCAAGTCGGACTGAAAAACTTGTACTAGCACTCAAAATGTATGATAAGTCCATACTGTATTATTGCATTGAGTACATTGATGGACCGGGAAAGGTAGCAAATGTAACAAAGTCTCATGAAAATATGATATGCCCAGTTCATTACAATCTTGTCAATAGTGAAGCCTTTTTTGAATGTTTTGAAAATTGGATATCTTTAATGTCCAAAATATTATGTTTCTTTTCATAAAGTTTTCTAAGTTTAAAAAACAAACAAATCTGGATTTTGAATAAAGTTTTCTAAGTTTAAAAAACAAACAAATCTGGATTTTGAATAGAGGTTCATGGACATTAATAAATAGTTGACTCTCACCATTCCCTCCCCTTTCCATTGCCAAACTTAGAAAGTAACCTTGTTTTATTACTGGCCTTGTTTTATATTTTTAAAACTTTTACTGCGGTCTTCTCCTTCTCAGGTGTGGCAAATCAAGTTGTCAAGCTGACTGTATCAACACAAGTGTAAAACGAAAAGGAGAAAGACATTTGTATAAGCTCAACCCTTTATTACCTCTCCCAAAATTCCAGAGCTTAGGAGAATAAAAGCAAAGTTCCATATGAAGTCAAATTGATCCTCCTACAGGAAAAAAATGTAAATCGGAAGTCTCAAATGTTGTAACATAATACAACATTTAAAAACAAAGTATTCATGACATCCTTCCCAATCAGTCAGTGCGTTTGTCTCGTATTATTTGAAAAAAAAAAGGTAACTGGACAGCTAGGTTCTTCTCGGAAGTAAGAAAACACGTGTATTTGTGTCAAATAATTGAATATTATTATTTTTGTCCCAGAAAAGAATATGCTTACATTCTTATCATTGATTTAAAAAATATTCAGACAAAGCTTCATGAAAGTTCAGTTTTGTAAGTATTGATGCTCAGCATTTCAAGATTTGTTATTTGAAACCATTTTCAGAGTAAAAAGAATATGCTTACACCAGTATCATTGATTTAAAAAAAAACTATCCAGACAAAGCTTTATGAAAATTAAGCTTTCTTATTATTGATGAGATAAGATCTAAGAATGATAAAACAAGAGATGAATCATCAGAATATTGATTATATATGTTAGTTGGTAAAAAACTCCAGGATTATTGGTTTCTCAGTATTTCTCTGTTGGTGTGTGTCTTTCAGAATATGATAAGTATGCAAATCCCAAACTGAAATGTTTATACTATGTATATGTTGTGATACTAAGTGCTTCATCTTGCACATCCCTGAAACATTATAAAACAATAAGTAATTTATTTTGAGTTGAAATGTTGTATTGCTTTGCCATTGCCGAACCAAAGAGGTATAAACTTTTACCATGTATTTATAATTTTGGAATCAGATACACTATACTATGTATATGTTGTGATACAAAGTGGTTTATCTTGCATATCCCTTAAATATTATAAAACAATAAGTAATTTATTTTGAGCTGAAATGTTGTATTGCTTTGACATTGTGGAACCAAAGAGGTATAAAATTTTACCATGTATTTATAATTTTGGAATCAGATACACTATACTATGTATATGTTGTGATACTAAGTGCTTTATCTTGCATATCCCTTAAACAGTGTAAAACAGTTAGTAATTTATTTTGAGTTAAAGTGTTGTATTGCTTTGACATTGCAGAACCAAAGAGTTATAAACTTTTTTTTATATATGTATAATTTGGAATCCTATACCTTTCAACTTGTTAACGAATTTTTACCTTTTTATGACATTGTTTACATACATTGTTTTATTTACTATTTTTATTTTTGTAAAATCAAAATTTACTTTTTTTCTAATAGTTGATATAAGAGGAAAGAGGTGAGGATTGAAGCAAATACAAAGAGTTTCCTTTTTTTTTTTTTTGCAGCTCTCCAAACAGAACAGATAAAATGTAAAGTACCACACAAATTATACAAAGAATTATTTCAGAAAACCAAGCTACACTCAAAAATAGTCATATAGTTTTAATTTGCAAGAATCCATAATTATAGTCAAGCAACAAAATCAAAATATGTTTTCAATGTAAAATAATCATCATCAAATGCAACGGCAGGAATATTTTTTATTTATTTGCATGAAATTCAAAATGTTTTTCCAGGTCTAATTTAGGCCTTCTAGTGTTTTGATAATAATTTCTTTTCATTTATCGATATCCTCTGATATTTTTCTGTTTACTTCCAAATGAAGTTTGGCAGAAAATAAAATGTCTTTCTTGTATAATTAAATCTTTTAAAGAACTACTTTAACACAAGTAAACTATTGATTGTTGTAAACATTCCACTAACAAAACAAGTTTGCTTCATTGAAGATCTCTCTCTCTCTCTCTCTCTCTCTCTCTCTCTCTCTCTCTCTCTCTCTCTCTCTCTCTCTCTCTCTCTCTCTCTCTCTCTCTCTCTCTCTCTCTCTCTCTCTCTCTCTCTCTCTCTTTCTCTCTCCCTTTTTGGTACATATGATATATGAGCCACAGAGAGATTTGCTTTATTACTTCACCTCATAAAGTGGGCTCGTCCATCTATCTTTGTCTATCTTTCTCCATCTCTTTTCTATATCTCTTTCTCTGTTTCTGTCTGACTGTCTGTCTGTCTGTCTCTCTCTTCTCCACCCTCCCTTCTTTATATCTGTTTATTACATTTCAGTGTAAATAGTGATGTTAAATGCAGAAGTGCCATAACTTTTATTACGTGCCAGTATAAAATTTGACCACTGTAACCATAAGGAATAATGTGATTGTCATTGAGAACGAAATAAATGCTACATTTCATTGTGATCCAAGCTTAATATTATGTTTTAATAAGATCATACAAAGATTCAAGATGACTGTGTTACTCTTGAAAAATTATCACATTGTACACGACTGAGCCATAACACAATTGGAAATCGCAATAAATGTTTTATATCAATTTCTTTTTTCTTTTGCGATTTATGGATAAAATATCAGAAGGGTTTTTACGATGAATAATCTATTTCTTCATAATAATTATTGTGGATTATTTGTCTCCATGTTTTATTTCAACTACTAGCCTTTAAGTCCTATACTCAGTATTTTTCAAGGAATAGCACTGTATAAGGCTTTAAACTTAACTTGTTGAAATAAAAAAAAAGGAACATTCACATGGTTAAAAGCAATAATAAATTAAATTCTCAGAACAATATCCCTCTTTATGAAATGAATTAAATAAATACTTAATCTAACAATAACATCCTACCTAGCTGTGTCCCTTAAAGCCAATCCTTGTTGTAGTTAGGATTGTGACACAATTAGAATTCAAAGATTGCACAGTGGTTCAGGTTGGTCCCTGCCTAAAGATAAATATTTTCAGAGTATAGAAGATGGCTTAAGTTTTAAAGAATCTTTTTATGCCTTGAAACAAGTGTCCTCCTGGGATCTACAGCTCATTTTTTACCTTGGAGTGGACGATCTATCCTAATTAATGCTAACCTAACCATCTGGAGGGCCTGGATTACCCAGTTTTTCTGTTTTCATATTTTATAGATAACAGGAACAAGCAATATTGTATTAGTTTGATGTCCCCTACATGCATGCTATTATCAAGGAATTTTCAATTCAAGCAATTTGTTGAGTATTTTATGCAAACAAAAAGGGAATCTGTAACAAATGCATATGACTTGTCTCAACTTCTACTTCTTCTGCGTTCCTGTGACATTGGCAGCTTGTCAAATCTGGAGTCTGGTGGCTTTGACAAAATAACTCCAACGTCAGGAGGTTTTATTCAGTGCCTTTGAGTTTTAATGGAGGGTTGGGGTTTGCGGCTAAGTCTGTCGTCTTAGTTCTGAGTGGTTTGAAGATCCCCATGGTTTCTTCTTGATAAGGTGAGATGGTAGACTTTATATCATTGATGGTGAGGTATCAAGCAATCATAAGTAAATTTTTTTTTTGGAATATAGTACAATTGGGTTGTTAAAATTGATTACCGTTTAGCTTTTCATATTCTGCTAAAGAAAAAAAAAGCTCATTAATACTTTGAACATGATATTTTCCTTAAAATTTTGATGGTTTCGGTAAACAATATGTTCCAAAAAGGCTATGAAAAGAAGCACATAGATTGGGTGAACATTTAAAATCATATAGTTCAATGTTCCCAAATAGATAGTCAGGGATTATTTGAAATCAAATAATGCACAGTGTTTGCTTTGTTTTAATCTTTTACTTAACCAGGAGCCCCTCAAGATCCAGGCATAAGTGAGATAGAAGCAAAAATGTTTAGTGAGATTTCCTCCTGGTATTTTTGGATTTTCAATACATACGTTCCATATTAAGCAGATTTAGAGACACTCTTGGCGTCTCCAATAATAATTATTTAAAACAATAAATGCACGATATATAAAAAAAAAAAAAAATCACATTTCTTGAAACCCAAGTGAGAGTATCAGTCTTTATTATAAATTTATTATTAAAAAAAATAACATTAAAATTCTTTTTGGATACTGATTTTCATTTGAATGAAAAAATATATGACCTTATTTTATTAATATTAATTGCTTACTGAAATACGATCAACATAATTAAAGAATTTTATCTTTAATGAAAACGTTCACAAGTTACTCATTTGAGTATTAGGCGTATGTATTCTGTTACCACAATTGGTAGACTTTCAATTTCACATTAAATCTTATTACACACACACACACACACTACGCACACACTTTACATTGCGAGGAATAGTCTTATTTTAAAAATTATCGGAATAAAACACAACCAAATACGAGGTGAGCTAATGCGATAGATAATAAAGGTGTAAAGGAGACTGATAGTAACGTTAGTAATGATGAGAGGGAGTTGGGGAAGAAGAAGAAAAGGAACAAAAACGAGAAGGAAGGAGGTGAGGACGGAGAGAGAGAGAGAGAGAGAGAGAGAGAGAGAGAGAGAGAGAGAGAGAGAGAGAGAGAGAGAGAGAGAGAGAGAGAGAGAGAGAGAGAGAGAGAGAGAGAGAGAGAGAGAGAGAGAGAGAGAGAGAGAGAGAGAGAGAGAGAGAGAGAGAGAGAGAGAGAGAGAGAGAGAGAGAGAGAGGGGGGGGCAGGGGAGGGATGAAGTAATGAGAGTAAAGACGAAAGATCATGTACCTTTATCGAGGTGAAGAGGAGGACAAGAAACACGGGTACAGCGAGAGGTGCGAGATATATGAAGATAGAATCAGAGAAAGAGATAGATAGATAGATAGAGTGTGTGTGTGTGAGAGAGAGAGAGAGAGAGAGAGAGAGAGAGAGAGAGAGAGAGAGAGAGAGAGAGAGAGAGAGAGAGAGAGAGAGAGAGCGCTAGCCCTTTCATTTTAGATAGTTTATTTCGTAAACACTTTACAAGACGCAAATAAACAATTCGTATTTTTAGATTGTTGTGAGTCATTGGCCTTCACCTTGTACACATGAAACTGTCATGGTGGGTTGTCGCCACCTCAAACTCTTCTGTCCACAACAAAACTCAATACTTCTCGTTACTATTGTCCATAGTCAGATCTATGCCTCAATTTTATCGCATGAAATTATACATTTAAAATAGGCCATTTGACATTTCCTTATCTCACAAAACTCTTTTCTAGGGAAGTCACCATCTACTATTTAATCAAGATCTAGATCTAGATTCTAGATCCATATAGATCTAGACATCTAGATCTAGGTCTAGATCTAGATCTCTAGAGTTGATCTAGATCTACCTACTAGGAAGATGCCTGTATTATGTATACTATATCTACCCTGATCTAGAATTATAAGTATCTGGTTTGAATTTAAGAAACAGTTAACCCAGATTTACGCAAGATTGAGACATATAGACAAATCTACTTATCTAGAAGTTGGACATAGATCTAGTGTGATCAACAAAATCTATATTTGAAATTTAGGAAAGAGTTCCTTTTGGGTAGGGACTAATTTACACACCGAAAAAGGGGAATAAGTTAGATAATAAGTTAGATAAGAGTTAGAGCTGAAATAAATTAATTTTTCTTCTTTGTGTAACCCCAAGCAAAAACCAAGCCCAATCTTTTTCTAGACTATGGTCCCTCTTTGGTGTGTAAATTAGTCCGTACCTAAAAGGAACTCTTCAGTCTGTATTCTCCGTTTTATCGAAATACCAATTGAGAAGTTGAAAATAGTTTGTCCTGACTCAATGGAAAGCAATACCAGCACAAGCATAAATAAACAAATGCCATGCGCCCAATGAGGCCTTATTATTCTTAATTTTTATATTCATAGTTTGATTTTTAAGGCTAATCTAAATGTAGGAGTTCTACTTATAGCATTATCAGTTAAAAATAAAATAACTCATAAACAACTTAGTTTGCTCCCAGGCTTACCACATTGGTGAATTTTCACTTGTTTTTGCATAGCAATGTCTCTGGCCTTTATTAACACCAAATATACCAAACATGTATTCATTTTAAAGCTGAATTTTCCTTTGTGAAATATCTGTAAAATTTTTTAACAGACGATTATTTTCTTTCTCTAATTTAGGACTGATTGTTCGAAGAAAACGTGTTATAACTTCGTACTTGTTTGAAGAAAACATAGAATTATAAAGGGAATAAAGAGAGAATCAGAAGGGGAAAACGGATGGGTTTGAAGAATTCGTGATTTTGAGGGATCCATATTTGATTTACTTGTGTTCTACTGTATATAAATTTTTTTTTTCAAAATTGCAAGTTTGTAATCTTGAATCAATAAATTTTTTTTTTATAGGAAATGTACATACACCATATGAAATATTTTTAAATAAGTTGAACGAAAAAAAATCAATTTGAAGAGTAATATGTCTGTAAAGATCAGACTGTTTCCTTTTAAACTGAAATTCTGTGTGTGAAACCTGCCCTATCGAAAGAAAAAACTCCATTTTCTTGCAATAAATGTGCTTTCTTAGCTTGATCTTTCATAACCTGTGTTTAATATGTTTGTGCTTCATGTGTTCATCATGTGTTGATATTCTGTATATTTCTAAGAATCCATTGCAACAATTAAGATTTAAAACATGGTCAAAGAATATTGAAAATGTTGTTTGAGTATAAGAAAAGTTCATGTTCCTTTTCTAAATAGGATTTGCTTCTTTTTAGATCCTAACCAAATCATACTAGGGAAGGGAAAAAGATAATCTTCGGAAAAAGAACCACAAAAAGCAAAAAATTGCATCAAGCTGATCATTGAGGAGCAATTCATTTTATTCATTGTGTTACTGAATTCCTGACTTTTTGATTAGAATTTTTCAAACATTAACCTTTATAAAGTTAAGTGGAACACTTTTGTTGACGTGTTTATTGATTAAATTAATCTTTCTTTCCACATAAGCAGCACTTAATTTTTTTCTCTGATTGCAACAGGTCTCTGACAAAGTCATCAATATACTATGTTACTGGCAGCCTTTAATCTTTGAAATGAAAGGATGAGTTGGTTCAAGCGGGGTGAGCGGAAGTCTCAAAGTCCCTCAGAAAGGGAACGCTCTGATACTGACCGAAACACATGCTTGGAGGTATTTCAAAACCACTGGAAACAAGTAAGTTGTACTTACCCTCAATTTTCTTAAGATTATTTTGTATATTTATAGCTAAACGAATGAGGAATTGATGCTAGATTGTGATTCTCATCTGAAGCGATATGAATTCAAAGTGGCAGAATTAACTCCAATTCCATGTAGAGAATTTGCTTGTATGCCAATGTTGATGAGATGGTTATGTTATCTTTTTCTCTGTCAAGGTTGTCTTCATGTAAAGATTTTTCTGAAATACTTAACTGCAACTATTTATTTTGTTTTGAAATGCAGGTATGTGTTGTCCTCAATGGCTCAGATAAGAGACTCACCTCTCCAGGGGGTGCTGCCACAGTGGACGGTGTGGAGGCAGTACTGAGCAACCTAGAACAAATGGTCACTTTGCTGGTAGGGGAGGATGATGAAGGTGGATTCCCAGGTTTGTTTTATTTACATCATATGGCTTTGATATTCTTCAGAGTCACATTTCATTTTGTAAGAACAACCAAAGCACTCTATTAGAATGTTTGAAAAACTTGGCAGTCTTGGATTAAGTTACATCTCATTATTCTAATTCCTCCTTGCCTTACTAGGGCTTTCTGAATGAAAGA
This sequence comes from Elysia crispata, assembly GCA_033675545.1. NCBI lineage: Eukaryota > Metazoa > Mollusca > Gastropoda > Plakobranchidae > Elysia > Elysia crispata. The sequence continues at coordinate 246,384 of JAWDGP010001087.1, read as the reverse complement.
AAGAAGCCAGAGATCACCTTATTTATAAAATTTTTTTTTTATGAGTATCAAGCAATTTTTCAAGCCATAAGCTAATTGACATTAATAGCACTTTTCAAGTCACTTGAATTAAATTCTTGAATTTTTACCCACTCTTCTTCATTTAAAAAAATAATAACACATGTATCCAACTGAACATTTCTCTGAGAGGAAGCCAATATGAATGATCTTAATAATGAAAAAAAATATATGAAACACTAAAATGATGGCTTTCTGTTGAATCACAACATTTTTGTTACATCTCGCCGTGTTGATTTTAAATTGACATAAGTACGTGTTTATGATCCCTAGGCCCAATTTTACAGTATTTGCTGGAGACTGAGCTTCTAGAAAGCTTCTGTTCATGGTGTACAATAAATGTAGCTACCCATGATAGGTTACGGTTGCAACAGTTGCGCCTGTTTGAGCACATCATTAGTCAGAGCAAACAGCTACTGTTGGTTCACCGACCAGTTATCAAGCCATTGTTGCGGGTCCTGATTGATGTGTCAGACTCGCAAGGTAAGTAATTTAAATCACTGTAAACTAGAACTGTTTTGAAATGTTAGAACTACTTTTTCACATCAACCTAATTTCATTACATGAGTAAAAAATAATAATCAACTAAAGCAAGAAAAAATCTGATATGATAAATTTAAAGATGGCCAAATAGATGATGAGAAGTGTGTCAGCATTGTCACGATTGTCTTTGGATTTTTGATCTAAATGTTGTTAATATAAAGTGATAAATTGCAAGCTTTTGTTCAAATATTAAATAGTATAGGAAGAATCAAGTGTTTTAAGTTACTCTGCTGTATATTTTATGGTACCTGGTGTATTTTCAACATCTAACATGAAAATGTTTCAAATATCCTGCCTTCAGACATAAAAGAAAACAACATTGTGCACTGAATGTGCCATCCTAATTTCTATTTTTTATAATTATACAGGAAAGAAAAGAAAAGAGGCCTAACATTAATTTTGGTATTGAACAGGTGCATTTCATAATATATTAAAAAAAAAAAGGAGACAGGCAAGTTTTTGGCTAAAAGTTTGTGATTTTTTCCAATAATTAAAAGACAAGTGTCGAACTTACCTTTATCAACTTTTAAAAATTATCTAATTTCATCTTATTTTATGTAGAAATTTCATTTATTAAAGAAAGAAGAAAAAAGACATTGCTTTCTGCACCTAACATTCTAAGTTTTATCTGATTCAAAGTGTGGAAATATATGTCTTCTCCTTTACTATCCAGAGATAAACAACAATGGAGAGCTAGAGTTTAAGATGGTGCTTGTGCTCCATCAGATCTGCATTTGCATTTCACAACAAAACCTCATCCTAGAAAGCTTTTTCAGGTATTGAAAAGATATGGTTAATGGTGCTGGATGGTTTGGACTAAGCTATGTGTCTTTGAATATGAATTAATTCTCAAACGTTTGAAACAAAAATGTACATCCTTGAAAATGAATTGCTTTGAAAGAGATTTGGCTATCTTGAAGTTAATTTTGTGTACCAGGTATATTTGTTTTCAAATTTTTCACTGCTTGAGAGTAATACAAGCCTTAAGACTAAAATCTTTGATTTAGACTTGAGATGCATAATTCCAGGGTGTCATTTTGTGAGCCTCATGAATATATCTTTACCTAATGTTAAGAAATATACTGAATGCCTTTGTCCTTTAGTAGTAAAAGGGCAAGATTATGATTGGTGAAGAAATTCAGTAATTGGAAAACCGAAAAAATAATGATACTGTTTTTATCCTCAATAAATTAATGATTATCCTGCCCTCAGATGGCTAAGTTATAAATTATATGATTAACAACAATATTTTAAACTTTCAATGGTTTATTCTAAAGAGAGTTCAAATGTTTCTCCTGTCAAATTTCAAGTTTAAGTTATGCAAGCACTATAAAATAAAAAAATCAGCTATAACTTTTCTTTTTTTTTGCTCTCTCTCTGTATCTCCCTTGGCCTATACAGCACAGATGCGGATCATGGACCTGCACGCTTCCTCATCTTTTCGTTGTTAATACCATACATTCATCGTGAAGGCCCTGTAGGTCAAAAAGCAAGGGATGCTCTCCTGCTAATCATGACACTGTCTGCCAGACATCCACACATAGGCCAATACATTGCCAACAACTCTCATTTCTGCCCTGTAAGTTTTTGTTGATGCATTTGAATTTCATAGTATTAATTTTGGTTTTTGTTGCAGTGTGGCAATAGTTTTCAGTACTGAGTCTTCTCTTTTTTATTAGAGTTTCCTTTGAGCAGGATGTCTTGCATGGAGATAAATCTTATTTTGAAAATATATGAAAGAAAGTTAACTAAAAGTTATTGTGTAGTTCAAGTTAAATATAAACTCAAATGGATATCTTCGAAATCCCTGATCATAATGTAGAAAGACTTGAACTTTAAGGGTCAAATGTCTCTAGTATCATGACATATTTCATACAAGAATGTATCTCCTTAATGAGAATTCTTTTTTTGCTTTGCTTTCTTATTAATAATTTTTTCCCTAATGTAGGTCCTTGCTACTGGCTTGAGTGGCTTATATTCTTCACTTCCTCGTCGTCTGACTCCACCATCAGATGACTGGTATGCCATTACTCATGAAGACTGTCAGCGCATCCCCGACTTGCAAATGTTCCTCAATTCCTTGGAGTTTTCTAATGCTGTGGTGCAGGTGCCTTGGTTGTTTACCAAATATATTTTGCTTGTACCAAAGCAGGGTAAAAATGTTCACGATGGTTTTCAATGAAATGAAGAAAAATCTGTTGTTATTTTGCTGCCCTGTTGGAAATTTACTTCAGTTAACAAAAATTGTTTTATCAAAAGAGTTAAATTTTATAAACTAAAAGCAAATAAAAACATGCCTGCGAAGAAAAAAATTGAGATATCTTGCAACAAGGTGTAATTACAATGTGTTGTGTCAAAGAAAGCATTGAAAGATCTTGATTTAATTCTTTTTTATTGTAGAGTTAAGGGACAAATATTTACTTATTACGTCTCATAGAGCTATGGCATAGATTTCCACAAAATACATTTTTTGACTTTTCTCAATATTATGGGCTATGACCCAAAATTTCCTAGTAATTTAGTGGCAAAGATCAATGCCTTGGGTACTGGTGTAAATGTAACTATTGACATATATATAATTTTTTTCACATTTTTACAGTTCAGCTTTACAAATTCCTTTAATATCAATAGGTATTCCTACACAAAAGTTATGGCATTTTTGAAAAAAAACCAATAAAATCCCACTTTTTAAAGAATATGTTTCTTGAAGAACATGCATAATAACAAAAAGTATACTAAGTATACTATAAATTGGCATAAATTTATGCAAACCTTAGACATTGAAATCTTGACTACCTTATACCACAGATTGCTCATCCATTGGTGCGTGATCAATTGATTGAATATATCTACACTGGCTTTCTGGTCCCTGTCTTGGCTCCAGCTTTGCATCAGGTAAAAGGAGTTTGGATAAAAGATAAGATATCTTTATTTCATAGAATAGGAAATTTGTGTTAGGCAATGTTCAAAAACTCATTCAAACAGTTGTTTTTACATTCTTAGACTTATCAAAGCAACACATATCAGAAGCAAATTAATAATCGTGGTTCATTTTTCATCTGAAATCATGATGACTTTTATAAGGCATTAACCCTTTCCTGAATGACTGGGTGTTTTGTGATGATTTTCTTTGTGATTAAGAAACTCATCTGGTATCAAACTTGTTTTATTTTAACCCTATGTAAAGCTCAAATTTGTTTAAATTTTATTTTTCTAAGCCACTGAATGTATTCCACCTGTATATTGAAATTAAAGAACAAAAGCAATTGGGTATTAAGGACCTCACAAAAAACACAACAGACCAATGCTACTTGATTAGAGCAATTTCTTTTATTACCACAACTCAAAAATGGCTGATTGTCAATATTTATAGCAATGTTTAAAACAGAACCTGTGTCAAGTTTTCTCTGTGTGATAGTAGTACATGTTTAATTTAATCAGTCACTAGAAGAAAAGTCTAGAATAAATCATTTTGGAAAGGCTTAAAATACTTATTTGTTACAGAGTATTTAGCATAAATTGTTGTATATTAATAAGAATAAAATGTCGGACATTGTTGGATAATCAGAGTCTCTTACGCTGCAAATAGTTAGAGTGAGAGATCAGTGAGAAGTTGTGTAACAATTTACCAACATATAATAATTAATGTTGATTTCTTGGTTAACTGTGAAAAAAAATCTTACAACTTGAATTATAATATTATTTTGAATGAAACAGTACTTAAAGCTAAACATATGCTAAATACACAACTGGCACTATGATGTTTCTTACAGTCTGGCCGAAGAAAGAAAATTCAGGTCAGCCAAAGCAAAAACTGTGGTTTCAACTTCTGAAATAGGAATTTTTTTTAGTCAAAGCTTTTCATTCATTTCTACTTCTCTCTTTGTATTTGAAATAGGAGTTTTCATATCTGTAGCAATTTATCTCTTTGCGCACAGAGCAGCACCAAAGTAATAATTTTTCTTGAAACCACAGCCTTGTTAAATCCAGCATTAAGTCAAAAAGTTTTTGGATCTTTGCACATAAGGTACAAGATTGGCTTGATTTTCTGCTCTGAGGCAAAGGCTTCTCACTAACTGTATAAGTGTAGAAGTTATTGGTTAAGAACTGCACTTTGGCAAATGTCTTGCACTTCCCACTACACAAGAAGAAAAATTTGAACATTTATCGAGCCACCTGAAACAACTTTTTTGGCATAAAATACAGAAATTACTTGCTTTACATAATGAATCGCATTGCCACCTATATATTCCCTACTTAGAGATTTCATGGAAAACTTGAATACAGAAGACAGCCTCAACATCAGTAATATTAGGGGCGCGTTGAATTCATTTAATTAAAAAAAAACTATCTTTTGTGTCCTTAATTTGATGGTATAAAAAAAAATATCCCCCACTTTTACATATATTTCCCTTTTACTGAGCCATATTATAAAATATCAAATGATCATTTTTCTTTTGCATTCTTTTTCTACAACTGGAGACAGATCTGATAGTTTTGCACCTAAATTTAATCACAAGGACATCAGTAGTCCATAAAGCTTGAGCTTGGAACATTGTGCAAACATTGCATCATTTCTTTCCAACCAACTCTGTTTGATTTTCTGTGGTAAAGTCAATTAGATCTGACAATCTCCATATCACATCCTTTTTTTTTGTTTATAAAATAGGCAAGTATAGTTTTAACCAGAAATACTTAGATATAGGAGGTATAAATCAATGTGAAAAGTCAATCAAGATGTAGACGGATGAAGGTCATACTAATTGACCACTTAACCAATGGAAACACCATGAGTAGCATCGGTCATAGCTCTCTAATATATATGTCCTCTAGGCTGAGAGATATGCAACCATTAACCCTTAATCCTAATATTATTATTAAAATTATGCTTTAGCGAGTATCAAAAACTGTAATTTAGGCCTTCGCTTCTCGTAACTCTCAATGGCATAAAGGTAGGTTTGATTTAGACTAAGACTTATCTTTTTAGGCCTTGAAATAAGTTACCTTGAATTCACCTTTGGAAATTTTGGGAGCCACAATACTTTTCATTTAAAGCTACCATAGTTATGATGTTTATTCACATTCCATATTGATAGACCAAGACTTTCAAATTGAATATATTAATAAACAAAGGGATTTATAGGTCTCTTGGCAATAGTATTATGGTCAAAATGCTCAAACCAAATGCTAAAAATAATTTCTATTTTCTTCACATGCCAAAAAAATGAGACTCATATATCTTAAATGTGTAAGATAAAACGATTTCTTATGAAAGTGCTGTGAAATTATTTTAAATGGTGTCTAAGCTTTTGTTCTTAAACACCCTAACTTTGCTTAAGTCTGTGTTGGTCCGTCCCCCAGAGTACTTCAGGATTTCCAAACACTTTGTTAGAAAAGTGTTTGCTCAGGGTCAGTAACTTTTACCAGTATTTTTTTTTTTCAATATATTGTGTTGAAGAGAGATTTTTTGCCTTTTTACAAAAATTATTCTATGTCACAATGTGGTGAGGGAAATAGCCACACTTTGAATTTATAAAATTATTTATCAAGTTTTTTTTGGTTGAAAATTCTGATGCAGTTTTCATAAAGATAACTTTGTTGTTTACTGTTATCTACATAGATATGTGTTGCAGAAAATACCCTTCTTAAAATATTCTTGTTACAGCATTTTGTCTACTTTTATTCATCTCCTCAGCTCAAAAGAATCTTCTCAAATCATGTGTTGAGATTTTGACTGAATCAAACTTACACTTTACACCTTTTGAATTGTACTTTACTTCACAATTCTTCTCTTTTTGTTAAAACGTGTTTTCAGTGTTGATAATGTTCTATTTCCTAGAGAGAGGCAAAGATTGAGACCTATCATCTGTCTCTTATTTTGATGAGGTTAAAGATATGAAGAGTAACAAAGTCTCCTTGTGTTTTTGTCTCATCCTATTCTCTCTTTGCTCTGTCCATGTTGCTCCTTTAAGCCACCATGTGCTCTCCATCTCTGTGATAGACCAGTGTTCAGGATTGAACCCAAAAAGGAAAGCCACAGCTTGTTTTTCTGTCTGCCTTTCTAGTATTGTTTGTTCTTTTCTCAACTCTTGCCATAGAACATAAACTTTCACTCCCTACTTCCTTGTTTACTGCAGGATATACCAGGGCTCCCGATCCCTTTGCTAGATACAGAAATGTTTCGGGTCAGTAGGTTCCTTGTTTTGTACAGTGTGCATTATTTCACCCACATTTTGTTTAGTGCTAGTGACGTGTTTGGTGAATGTCACGCTTAACAATTCTTTTCTAATTGAGTGATACTAAATATTTTCTGCCACTTTGAAGCCATGTTCTTTTATTGTTTTATTTTTTTTCCGCTCCTGATCTTTGTTTTAATTTTGATTGTTCATTCTTCCTTGAGTGAATCTTGCTTTGGCTTTGGTTATTTGGCAAGGGATTGTTATGTGTAATTTTTTTTCTTCTCTTACCATTGTAATGTTCACACTTTCATGTATTCTTTAAATTTTAAATAACAAGGACTGGTTGGCCATATAATTTTACCAATTTTAGATTTTATTTTCATTTATTGTGCATGCTATAGAGACTTGCTTGGTATACTTTTTAATGAGAATGATGTACAAGCTATCATGATAGTGGCCCCTCCCCATAAAAAAGAATAATGGTGCATCCTTCTAAAATGGATTGTGTGTTACCATTTTAACTCACTCATAACCAACGTAATACAAAGAAGTCGATTAGTATCCATAGACAAATTAATTACCACTTGCAGGACTATTTAACCCTTTTCTTTAATTTGAATCTCAGGGAATCATGCTGATACCTTTTTAATTGCATCCTTTTTAAGCTGATCATCTATTTTTCTATATACCAACAAAAACTGACTGGTAGTGAGTTGAGATAACAGTCAAGTATATGTAAATTCAAGACTGCATTTGCTTATAAAAATGTTTTTTTGCTTTTACTCTTAATCAATATCAATTCTTGGTCAATAGAAAATTTTCACATGAAGAAAATGTATGCTATGGTAAATTGAAAATTTTCTAGAAACTTTAAAAAATCTGCTCATTTTCTTCAGTGAGAAAAATCTGAATTTTTTAAAACTGATTTTGTTTTGATAAATTATCAGTATAAATTTTTCTTTCATTCATAAATTAAGGATCAAATGTTGCTTAAGACAAAATCTCTCCAATGGAGCTAAAAAAGTGGTTGAAAAATATTTGAATAATTAGTTCTATGTTGCTGGTCACAAAGCTGTCACTGATATATGTTTGGTGCCATTTTTTCATCATTAAATCTTTAACTTTTCTTTTATGAAAAGAAAAAGAAGATCAGGAAATCTCATAACATCTGTGTGGTTCCAGATTATTCAAATTACTCAACCACTGAAAGCATCGATGTTACTAATATGCCCATTGTGCTTGTTTGAACAATCATTTTTTTAAACGGGTATGACGAAAGAAATTTCTTGTGGGTCATATATAGAAAAGTCATCAATGTTGTGCAGATTATCATCAGCTCCTAATCGTATAAAAAATAAATAATGACTATCATATTGACAAAGCAACTAAAAACAAACAATTTAAGTAGGGTTACATTTACTGTTGTGAATTGCATGGTATCAACATGGATAAAGATATTGTCTTTTTGGTAAAAATATTCTACGTCACTTTTGAAAGTGCTATAATGAAAACATTGTCAGAAAAAAATTAAATAATATAACTTGTATAAAATTTTGTATACGCATGAATAAAGTTTGACAATAAATGAGATGCATGTCAAAGACCCTTTTCTACAATTTTTGTTTTGTTTTTATCAAATTAAAAGAAATTCATGAAACTTGAAAGCAGGGCATTTGCAAAGAATTAAAGATATGTGTCATTTTACTTTTTGTAGTGTGATTTAACTTGGAAAATGCGTAATTTCATCTTTGTGTCTAACCTGATACAAGTGATCGAACAGAATACTCATAATTTACATCTTGTGCCAAAATTATTTAAAAGAAACCTTGGTCATCTTTATGATGTGGATGTTACTCCAACATGTCAAAAATTGTAAAAGTATTTTTGCACATGAATTGAAAATTGAGAAAGAAAAAAAAATAACTTACATCAAGGTGAAACTTCAAGTATTATGTTCTAAAATTTATTGTTCACCTTCATTATAAGAATAAAATGTTTGTCATTTTAAAGGTTTTGGATGAAAACATTTTTTTCAGTAGAGGAAAAAAAATTTGCTCTTTAGAATATTGATAAATGGATTGAAAAGCATTTTTTTGCCAAAGGAAATCTTTTTCATTATATTATGAAATCTTTACATTCAACACGCCTAATTGTCTCCATTTTCAATCAATAAACAGATTTCACGGGAGGAAGTGATGACAGCCACTGCATATCTTGATCTCTTTATCCGTCATGTAACTGATCCAAGTCTGCTCAAAGCAGTTGTAAAATTTGTGATGACTCAGAAGTATGATGATGTACCCATCCTTGACTCTCTCTTGCCACGGATAAACTCCAGCACTCATGTAATTTTTTGTGAAAACTATGTACTGATGATTTCTTCTTCGTGTGGAGTCATACCAACTCATTTTAGTTATACAATTTAAGAAATTCTTCTTTTGCTGGAGGCAAAATTTAGGGAATTAAAGGGATTTTCAAAAATTCATAACACCAATTAAGTGAATATCATGTGTAATGAAAGTATAGTGACATTTTCCCCAATTGTATGATGCAATTGATATCTAGATGTAAACAAATTTTTGTTCATTTTCAAAAAAAAAATTGTGGACATATATTCTAGATATATCTTTGGGTCTACTTAATCCTTTACAGCTTTATTGACTTTCTCTTGATTCTCTCATTGATAATTTTATCATTAGTATCAGATTGGTTAGGGAAGACAAAAGTGCTGTTTTTCTTCACAGAGCAAAAATTTGCCATTTGCATAGCTCATGCTCAATCAAATTCATTGAAAAGCTCATTTTATGAAGTATTGTTGTCTATGATAAAAAATCATTAACTATTTTTTTCATTTATCAGCTGTTTAGCCGAAGCTCTAGGTAGAATAAAAAAGAAGAGAAATGAAGAAATGTGTCCTTACAGCCAAATGATTTCATAAGTAGCTTTAACACATGAAAAAGAGAGTAATAAGATGAGGTTAGGATATTTCTGTTTTTCTTCCTTGACTGATTCTCTGGTCCTAAGGATGGCTTAAACCACATTGTAAACCAAAGTTTCAAAGTGTAACAATCTTGTACTTACTTGCTCACTGTATATGACGTAATATCAAATTTGTAGCATTCAAAACTAGAAACTCATGTTCACCTTTCTATCTTCAGGATTGCAATACAGACAACATATGAGTTACTAGTATGGAAATTTTATTGCTTGAATCTCAATCAGAATGAATTATGCAACAATTATTTTGCTTTCATGTTACCCATGAACCCAATTTAAAGGCATTTTGTCCAACAATAAGACTTCAACTCAGCTCCCTCCCTCTTTCACTCCCCCCCTCCCCCCCTTCAATCATGTTTTTTCTCCTAGAAAAAAAAATATATATTCAAAGAGGAAGTACATTTAGAAAGAAATTCTGATTTTATAAAAAAAATTTTTTCAGCTCTCTACTGTAACCCTTGCCCTATTCAACACATTGATTGATCTCAACTGTGAAGATATAATGTATCAACTTGTTTTCAGGTATTGAATTTCTTTAAAATATTTCTGTTTTAAATGTATTGGACATGTTGATCAATAATAACTTTATACTTACTCTTTTATTTTGTGAGTTGATTTTGTCTAACCTCTCAACTTTTATTGTGTAAAAGTCAAAGCTTTTAATATAGATAAATATGTTAAAAAAATATTTATACATTCTTTATTTTCTAAAATCCTCTTTTTGTTATTTTCAAATGAAGGAATGGCACTTTGTAAGCAATTTGCTCCTTCCAAATTTATCCTTATCTATCAGACTGTCTTGCGAATGAAAGAAATAAAAAAAAAATCACAAAGATACTGTTGGATGTTTTGCTTTTATTAAACTCTTTACTGGATGATTTATAATGCTTGGGCTACTTAAGTTGCTAAAGGGCTTAGTACTTGTTTTTATCTAAACATGTTATTAATCAAAGATAAATCTGTTATTAATCACACATTAAGTGAAGAGAATGGAACAGACTTAAAAAAAAAAAAAACCAGCAAAAGGGAAAGAAATGAGAGGCTTTTTTTTTTTAAATTCATAAATGTACCTCAAGATATGAATATTTTCTCAGATACCTTGTGCCTTGTACTCATGTTATGGTGAGCCAACGCCGCTCTGTTCGAGACTTGGATCTCTATGGCAAGTCTGCTGAGAAGTTCCTGTCCTTACGACCCACCTGCTGTGCCTCACCCGGTCAGTCTTCTACTGGCTCTGCTTCTCAGTCGTCTTCACCTTCAACTGATGCGGCAACAACACATAGGTAAATGTGAAACCATCACATGCCACTCTTAAAGACATGAAGAGATATTTTAAAATTTATTTTCAAGTACGAAAAAAAGAATATCTCCTCAAAATATCTATGGATAAACTTCATCATTGGAAAACTTTAGTCGCTGCTTTGTTTCTTTTAACTATATGCATGAAAATGACAAATACATGGCTTTAAAAAAAGTGAAATTAAGCTGTTTTATATTTGCAAAGCTCAGATCAGTTTGGTTATAAAATACAATTATGTGAACGAGATGAACTTTTTGTGTGAACTTTTTCCCTATTTGACAAGCAACCTGTGAGTTTGATGAATCAGCAAATAAGAAAATAAGAAATGCAAGATATCTGCACATAATGTAAGTATTTTGATATGCATAGCAAAAATTCCGTAAAGATATTTTTGCTAAAAATTTCTAAGTTCCGCTTCTGATTCACTGGAAACCTCAGCTTTTATCATTTTATTTTTCTCTTTGATGTGTATCAAGTGGTGCTCCAGGCAAGCAGCCGTCCTTATCCGTATCCAGTACTTCTGGCAGCAGTGTTCTCCCTGAGCTAATGGAGTTGGCTATAGGAGAGTCAAGCTACCTGGACTACTTGCATGATGCCAGGCAAGTTCTGACACAGAAGAAGCATGCCTGCACCCATTGGTCATACCTTTATGATGGAGAGAGTCCACTGCCAGACAGTGTAAGAAGTTCTAGCCACACGTCTTCTCAAGACCGAGGACCTAAGAATGAAAGTGGCCAAATTGACTCAAAGGGGAAAGAAAACCAACATCCTCCTACTGGTTTCATAGAGGTTGGCTCAATCTTGAAAAGCTCTAGGGAACTCAGAGAAAGTTCAAATGACTCTGATGCTTCAAAAAAAGACTCAAAAAACGAAATTGTTGCTAAATCGGCAGATGTTGAGGATGCTGTTTTCTTGTCAGCAAAAAGCAGAGATGCAGATTCTCAAAAAAGGTGCAATAATGGGAAAGGGGAAAGAGTTGAAAGAGAGGGAATGCTTCAAGAAGCAAAACTTTACGCAAGTTTGGAATCTGTAGATACTTTTTTAGCCTTTCTTTTGGATTGGAATAATTGCAAATCTGCTCCTGACCTTGAGGACTCTGGAAATTCAGTTATGGAAGCTGCTTCATTGTTAGAAGATATGTTGAAGGAGCTAGAGAAACTGGGTAGCACAAGAAATAGTGTGAGATTTAGTGTGAATGATTCTAAAGAAGAGGATGATGGGCATCCTGAATCCACCATTAATGTGAGCTCTCTTAGTCCCATTAGCATCAGGGAGGAAAATATGAGCAATACCAACCAGAGCATGGTATCATCTTTCAACCAATCAGAGATTCCAATAAATGATCTCAGGAGCATTTCTTCTGAATCTGAAAATGCCACAGCACTGGCTAGAGCAACTGGTACTATCTCCTCAGCCTGGGAGAATGTCACTGCATCAGATATTCCAACCGACCCAAAGGTCAAACTCCGCAGCACACATAACATTATGAGTGGCAATCTATTGCAACATGAAGGGCAGGACTCCTCCAGCTTTGTAAATATCTCTGTTGTGCCTGAGGATGGTGAAAAATACAGTAATGGGCAAGAGAGTAGGCAACAAGATGTACAGCAGAACAGTATTCCACCATCACAATCATTGTCCTCACAGCCTCCAGTCACACCATCAAACCCTTCTGCGCCTTCTCCTTTGACTTTGAAAAAATCATGCAAAAAGCCCAAAGACTTTCCAGACGGTTTCAAGCAAGCTCGGTTTCTAGCATCGACTCCTTTGTTCTCTTCCTCAAACAAACAAGCAGGAGATCACAAGTCAGCTGTCACCCCAGCTGAGGAGTTTCCCCCAAGTGTATTGCCATTTCCTGTGCCAAAGAAGCAATTGAAGTACTTAAATGATCCACCAAACATTGGTAAGCATTGATATATTGTCATAAATGTTACTCTTTGTGTTTTTTGAGACATCTTATATTCAGCTCAGTCTATGCATGCTAGAATTGATGTTGAAGTCCTGGAAAAGGTATTTATGGTAAACACTTTCAAAATTGATTTTTTTTTCTTGCTGATATACAAATGGATCTATCAACAGTCATGAATTATTAAAAAAAAACGGTATCTTGAACTTAATTTTTGGAAAAAGCATTTATCTTTGGGATAGCTTTTTGACAAAATGAACATTGTTTGATAGAAATTAAGTCCATACTACTTATATTTCAACGTAGTGGCATAATTAATAACAGAATCCAAGAGTCTTGCATTGATATTGGTTTGATGGTCAAATATGTTTGCACTAGGAAAGAAGGAGACTCTTACTTTGTGATTTCGTTTCTAAATACTTATTTGCAAACACAAACATTCATTAAACCAAAAAAATTAGAGATATAAAAGCCTTTTGTATCATTCAGTAAGACATATTCATCCTCAGTCTTGCATCCTAAAGATGTAACCCCTAAGTGATATGAATCTTTTTTTTACTGGTCTATTCAATTTGGGCTTTTGGGAAATTGAAAGAGAAAATTCTATGTATATCACCACTGATTTTTTTATTTTTACGGGAAGAAAAAATTTGACTAAGAGGCTGAAGCTGATATATCATTTGATTATTAACAACAACTGGTTAAGTGAAATATTAGATATAAATTTCGATCTTAATCTAGGTAACAGACCTGGTTTAAGTGACTTGACTAAGATCTGCTGGGGGGGATGCTGATAATTATTCATCTTCAAAGAGGACAAAAAAAAAAGCAAAAATTGAGGCTGCAAACTAGTCTCCTGAATTCTTCCAACTTTTTTTTTGTTGCTTTTGTTATTAAAAATCTTTCAAACTTACTTGGGAATCTTTGGAGTTAATTCTCAGATTGCATATCCGGACATCTCACTTAAAAAAAAAAAACTGAAACAAAACTAAAATTAATAACCATAAGGGACAAAAATTATTTTAATCAGCATAAAATGAAGTAGAAGAAACAATAAACACCTAGAAATGTGAAATTTCTTTAAATTCCTCATCTTTTCCTGGCCTGTACATATTTATCTCTACTGTAAATTAATGTAGATAGTGAAAGTTAGCAGAGTATCAATGCCCTTGGATGTAATTTGCATTATTTAACTCATATGCATTGATATTAAGATTTACCAATGTGTTTTTAATATTTTTTTATTGGCTGATATGAGTGTTGTTAAAAAAGATTACATTTCAGTTTTAAACATCTTAGGGATTTAACATCGAACTGACAAGACTCAGTTGACACTCAAAAAGATCTTATTCCATTGATATCTTTGTGTTATGCAATTTGCCTGCTTTTTTTTTTAGTAATCTTGTAAGGAAATATTACTGTCGTAACTTTTTGTCACAGTATTATACTTTTGATATTGAGAAAGAAAAATAAAATCAGTTTATTCATAGGAAAATGGGATTTTAGCCAAATTTATCCAATGACATCATGCTAAAACATTGGTAAATAAAATCTACCCTTGTTTATGAAAAATGGTAGATACCTTGAGGTAAAGCATAATGAACCATTGTTGACCTTTATGTAGGACTACCTTTTCATATTTCTCTGCACTTTAGCATAGTTTTTTGCTTTCACTTATGTTTTTTTTTTAAATAAATTGTTTTCTATCCTTCTTATGTACAATAGCTTGTTTTTGCAAAGAAACAGCTTTTTGTCATTTTGCCATCTATTTTGAAATTGTATTTAACTCTCTTCCATTTTCTTTAGGCATAAATATCAGATAGTTACTACTCCATAAGATAAATGCCATATCCTTGGCATCATCACCATGCAAAATTCCTTTTGAATTTTCTTTCTTTCACCAGACTCCAAAATTTACTGTGTACAAAGCTTAACTTATTTATACTGATAATAAGAACTTGTTATACAAATTGTTGTTCCTGATCATAGTCAGCCAGTAAAGTTATCAGTTTTATACCTCAAGTCTGTTATGAAATGTGAGAACAACTATCCTTTGATGATTTTTTCATCATTACATAGTCTCTGAGCTGTAGAGTTCATTGTATGGAAGGAGTAAAAGAAATAAACCCTAAAAGACTGTAACAAGTCCTTGCTGAAATTTTCAACCATACTGCTTGCATATGAATGGTATGTGACTTAACAAGGGTCTTTCTTTCTACTTTCCCAGGTCCATTCCTTTCATCCTTGTTGTTGAGACTGGAGGGAATGGCAGGAAACTCACTCTATTTCAACCTCTTGTTAACAGGGGTCATTTCTCGTTTGGCAGCATACCCTCAGCCCTTACTGCGCTCCTTTCTTCTTAACCATAATCTAGTCTTTCAGCCATCAGTCAAATCCCTTGTACAGGTGAGAATCTATAAAAATTAGCTCGGATGTGCAATAAGATATAAGTCATGTCATGATGTATCCCAAACTACAGTTATTACTGCAAGAAATAGTCAATTACCAGAAAGAAAAAAAAATAATTTAAATGTTGGCCCTATGCTTATTTTATATTATTGTCAAAATCAGTTGCCATTTGAAAGCAATATTTTTTTTCTTCCATGAAATCTTTCACCTATGGGGAAAGCAAGCCTAAAAGAAAATATCTGAGTGATCTCAATGCTGAAGGCAAATCTGAGATGAAATATTTATTAACATGTAAAAGCAATGATCTGAAATGACTGTATTAAAAATGAAATTTCTCAAATTAGAATTATAGATAAAAATTTTGAGTAATTAATATGTATGGAGAGATCATAATCATATGCAGTAGATTGGTGATGAAATCTTGACATTTTTGCTTTACATGTGTGTACCAAATAAAGAAGCGATGTAAATGATGTAAATTTTAGCCTTAACTCAAACAGCACTGCAACAGTCAAGACGATATTAGCGTGCAAAATTCTGATTAAAATGTATTCACAAGGACACAAGAAGAAGTAATATGAATGATACCACAATTTTGTATTGACTCTCACAGAATGCAAAAAGAGGGCTGACTTTATGGGCGACCTGATTACTATTTTATAATCATTTCAAATATATAAATTTCACTTCTTCAATCTTTACACTTTGTGATGAAACATAAAAAAAAAAGATTATGAAAATTTTAATAAATCAGGGTTCACAAGCTTTTTTGATGTATGCCTTTCAACCCATTTGAATGTGCATGGAAATCCAAATTACATATAAGTGTATAATTTTATTTAGGCTTAGTTCTTTCTTCCCGTATGCAGGTGTGGAAAATATTACTTTCAGGTTTACTTAGAATACTTTGTTTCTTTCAATAGGTCTTATCATCTTTAAGGCAAAAGCTGGATAGTTACTCAGTGACAGTCAAGCAGTTTGATCAGTTGGTGGCTAGGGCAAGATATAACCTAGCTCAGAGAGAGATATCTCTCTATAACCAACAAGGTGCACCACTAGAGAGTCTGTCAATTCCCAGCATGCTTTCAGATTCTTCAATAGTACAGTTAGATGACAGTGCCACACAAAATCACCTGCAGCAGGGTAATAACTCAAAAAGCCCATCATCTATCCAGCTGGCTAAAGGTGGGTTCTCAATACTGCCAAAATTGCTGCTAATTTTTGCATAATGCGTGCCTTACACCTTTTCACAGCATCAAAAAAAAAATTGTATATACGTCTTAAAATGAAGCTTTTTATATGGCATAACAAAAAAAAAAATGTGGCCTAAATCAAAAATATATTTAGGTGTCATTATTTTCTCTGTAATGTTGTCCAAGCATTCAAATTTGAGATAAATGTTTGTACTTTTAGTCCCTATATATTAGCAATTTATTCTAATAAAAGAATGAACTGATTAATGTAGTGGGAAAATAAAAACTCCCCCCCCCTTTCCCAAAACGAACAACTTAACAAACTGAAGATGCCAGACTAAATCAAATTAAAGCAATTAGATAGAAGAGACCAAAATCTTCCTATGATGCTCATTTATCAAAGACCATTACTATTTCACATAAACATCATCTCTGATTTCTTAACTTTGTCATTCAGAGAAGAAAAAGGTGTCTCTTGGTGACATTTTTCGGCGCTCACCTGGCCGTGAAAAGATGGCCTCAGGGAAACAGAAAAGAAGCATGTCTCTATTACAGAGAATCCAGGTGGGTGAAAACACAGTAATTCAAGTCACATCAGTACAAATCTTTTAATGATAGGTGAGAAATGTAACATTCATAATAAAAAAATGCATAGTGTTGTATAAGTCAAAGAAAAAGTAATTGAACAGGGAATAAAAAATATCCCATTCAAGGTTGCATAAGTTGTACCATCTCTTTGTAGGTTCAGGTCTTGATTGGGGCAACGCCCACTCATCCTCAGATAAAGAATTTGAGATAGATCGATCAAGATAACTATTGATCTAGATTGATCACTTTCATAGTCCACATCAATCTCATTTTTTCATCATCCAAAAATTGAAACAAATACATAACTTCTTCAACAGCCAAGCGTCTGGGAGATCTATTATTGGCATTAGGTTTAGAGTTAGGAGGTGTGGGTTTCAACGCTAAATTTTTATATATTCTTCTTTGAAATAACAAACCATGGATTGTATATGTTGAAATAACTGCCAATATTTACAATAGAACTTTCTACCTAAAAAAAAAAACACCAATTAGTAACAAATAAACAAGCGTAAAATTATTTATCTCGTTAGAAACAGTTCAACTCAAAAGCTACTCACACTGCATAGCTCTGTGGTTCGAGCAAGGCTGAGCTACGCAGGCTGCGTTAGCTATGATTTCATTGAGTTAATCCATATTCAATTTCCAAAGGAACCTTTTTTATTTGAAACGGATGTAGAAATATAGTGTATCTCTAATTTCAGTCTCCTGGGTCAGAGGGCTACCGCTACTACAACTACCAGGAAGAGACAAGTGATATGTTTAAAACAAGTCGCCCAAATCCAGTGATGGGCAATAAAAGCAGCAGCAGAAGTGGTGGTGGTGGTGCATGGATGACTCAATCCTTGTCCACCTGGAATGCAGTTTATTGTTCTGTGGTGCTTGATGAGTTTGTTAAAGAACTTAGTGCATTGTCATTGGAGCACTCTCTTCTAGCAGGGGATGGTTATCTCAATAGCTGATATTTTACTAATGATAACCCACACATACTTTTAATTGATATAGAGATGCCATCATTTGCACATATACATTGAATCTGATTTTTTTTTGTGTGCACAGTTAAAGCTATGCATTTTCTTACTGTTGACTATTTCTTTGTAAGATAGAGGATACCTGCTATTTGAAAAAGAAAATGAATGTGAATTTAGGGGGTTTCTAGTTGAGACTTATTCAGATAAAAGGACATAACAATATTGCGATATTGTCAACAAATTTGTACTATAAGACTTTGGTCAAAATCAAAATCTAGTTTTTTAGATATCTAGTATCTTTTGAAGTATACAAAGTTTGTTCTTCAATGTAACCTGTTATAACAAAGAAATCGTTAAATAAAAGTTATGATAAATATACAATTGGAGATGTGGAATACATTTTATAAGATCATTCTACTAAACATAAGGTTCAAAATGATTGTCCGATGTTTATTGGGATTTATCAAAAAAATGATTTTTTTATAGCTTTTTAATTTTGTTAAGCTATAAGCACAAGAGGGGTTTTAACCTATAATTACAATAAATATATTGATTTACTTTTGAGTTCCAGTAATGGCTTCGATGGAATTTGTTGGGACGCAAGTTGAAGGGGTTGAAGGATAGAGTTTTTGTTTCGTTTTTTTTTTTTTATTGTGGTTTTGAAATGTAAGGGTTTTAGGGAATTGATGTCAAGTTCACATACTTCCCCATTTTTTTTGTCTTTGGTGGGCTATTTAAAGAAATAATTTTCTCTTTAATATTTTGTTCTCAGCCTGAAAATATAATTTTTCTATACATAATTCTTCTTTTCTGTCTGTATCTTTCTCATAGTCTAAATAGAATCATTTTTAAATGTGCCAAATGTAAAGGATTATTTAAAGTTCATGGATTTCACTTTTTTCTTAAGTAAAGTTTATTTAAACAGTTTTAATTGTTATAGCTCTATAATTATTTTAAACATAAGTCAGTTTCACATTATGAAAATCTTCCAAAGGCACACTTTTATCATTTTTCAAATGATCTTTGTATCATAATTTATTGGACAAAGCTATTCTTTACTGATATCACCAGCAGCATACCATGTAGTTTAATTTTCATTAAGGAAAATTGCTGTTTCTTCCAGACCCTTAATTTATTTCATTAATCGGTGGGGGATAAAGGTCATGGATAATATTGATCTTTTGAGATCGAAAGTGAAGCAATTAATGTAAACTAAAATATTTGTCAATGGAAAGTGGCATTTTCTATAACAACTATTTAAGTTTTGAAGGAGTCGGATGCTCTGGTAATCAGTGATGATGGCTACTGAATTTTTAACCTTACATTTCTTTTGTGGTAAGCAGAAATGGCAATTTCTTTTGCATTAATTAGAAATATTGTTTCAAAATTTTTTAAATGCAGATCCTGTCATTGTCATTTCTCAAGCAGAACTTCAGCAATCTTTTATCATTTCCTTCCTGAATCCAAATATATTGCATCCCTATTCTTTTCTGTCACATTTGAGGCATATAATCATGAGATCTATATAGTAGATTGGTCCTGTTTGGTAGAGCATTATTCTGTTTTTCCTGAAAAATCTTGCTTTCTTTACGAATATATAAAAAAAACCCAAAAGTTTGCCACATATTGTTCACCTCGCTTTTGATAATTTTTTCCTCCAAATTTTGGCAAGTGTGTTGCAAGGCAGATAATGTGAACTACTGATTTGATAAGTCAGCGGAAGTTCTCTCTTCTTTTTACTTTGAATTCTCTCTCTGTCTATAGCTGATTCTCTTTTAAACTTATTAAAAACTATCAGCTTATTGCATTGATGTCAATTATTTAAAAATAGCTAATACCGTTATCACATAGTGTACCCTATATTTGTACTGACCCAGATCCATTTTCCAATATTATGTAATCACCTTTTATCGGATGTGATTGTACAAAACACATAGCCCTACTGAAATTTAGAGAAGAATATCAAACTTATTTTGCTGTATATATATTGCTTTCTGAACTTAAAATCATTGGCTTATGACAGCTGGATAACTAATCTTAGCAATCAAAAAAAAAAGAAATGGTTGTTTTGTGTTCACAGAATATGCCCTAAAAGATTTTATTTTGTTTTAAATGCATTTTTATCTAAGAACTATTTGCATCTGTTGCCTTTGTTTTTTTGTTCCCAGCATGCATGTAAAAATTGGATTTGATTCATTAAATGTTTAAAGCTACAGCAATGTGAATCCTAAATTATTATCTGCGGATGCCGTTTATTATTATTATTATTATTTTTTCTTGTTTGTTTTTGTTATCATTGTGACAATTTGTGATTTTTTTCTTTTTGAAATCACTGTAAATTTTGAGTTAGTCTATTGTGATAAAAATATCAAATACCTTTTGATCTTGTTTTTGCAGATTTTATGTGATTTTACACATTGTGTTTTTAACATAATTTACTTTTTTTGCCAATGCTTCCTTGGTTGTAACCTTTCTCTTTCTTTTCTTCTTTTTTTTTATAATTTATTTATCCTTTCATCCTTTTCTGTTGCTGCTTGTCAAGGCTTACAAAATATATGTTGCATATGCTGATCAGATCCCAGCTACATTGATAAATGAGTGTTACCTGGCATTATGAATGCTTTTTTTTGTTTACCACTTTGTAGATCTTATTACCAAGGTATGAGTCTGACCTATAGAATGTTTTGATGGCAAAACTGAATCATTGATGTAAGAGATTGAGTTGCTTTTACAAATGTTGGTTATGACAAAGATTCTAAAACATTAGGGTATTCTTGTTCAAGAGCAATCTTACAAAAGAATAATTTATTTACTGTATCAACATAATTAAGTGAATGTTTAGAATATTTTTGGAGCAAACTAAACATAACCATTACAAAACTTCAAACTAAATCTGGCACAGGGACTTATAAGCCATTCACTTCCTCAAAATGTTGCATATATTTCTTCTTAATAAACAATCACACAAAGTACTAGACCATTACTGAGAAGCTTTGTGCAGTAATCGGTCTAGCTGCTTTGTGTTGGAAAACTTTTTGTCTGTTTAAAAAGTTATTGTTCCTGTGATGTAATTAGCGAAACAACTATACAAAGTGCAATCTTATCAATCTTTCCTATGTTTCCCCCATTACCGTATGTAAGTTCACCATTGGTTGTTGAGAATGTTGTGCTGAAGCTGTTGGAAATACTTGCCTATGCTTTAATTTACCTCATCGGGTTGATCTCTCTACCCTTATGCATTTATATATATCTATAATCATGCCATCCCACATTTGATAGGAACTTTGTTTTGCTTCATTATTATGTTATTCCAGATCCCAAAGAGAATTCATGCTATATCTTCAAGTGCTATAGGCTTTTTAGTCTTATATGATATCCTTGTTTCTCTATGTTACTCAACTGATTTTGAAGTATTCTCTCAGTTTTCTCATTTTCCATTTACTCGTAAAGATTGTACTCTTGCTTTTTTTTCTTTTATGTTAAGTAAAAATTGTGTATAAAATTTTTTCATTATGATTGATTTCATATATATTTATTAACATCATAATTTTATCATTGTGTAGTTAAATGTCTTTATTCTGAACTGACAAGCTTGATACCGGTATATCATATGACTGATTCTTTTATGTTGAGTTTTGCGATTTTCCGTAAAAGAAAAGAGTGTATATCCATATATCCCCTTCGCACAAGTTGCAGAATATCTCCTTTTAGAAAGAGCCGGAGGTTTGAATTATGTTGTGGATGCTTGTTTGGTCTAAAACTTTCAATTTGGGATGCTTGATTCATCTCAAGTGTTTTTCTCGATGACTGTCTTGGTGGCCTCATTCTTAAATACATCGGGTATAAATTATAAGTGCCTCTCACAATCTTAAATTTGATAAAATGGCCACCGAAGTGAATTTTTTGACTTCTCAAATGACTTGTTAATGTGTTAGGCAGCAGAGCTTTTCATGTAATAGACTTCCATAATATTCTCCATGAATAGAAATTTAGTAAACCAGTGTCCCTTATTTTAGCTTGGCTCTTGCTTTTATTTGTTTGAGACGTTAACTCCTTCAAGTCAGCTCCTAACACATACTCCCTCCAACTAGAGGTTGTGAATCAGTAATTGCCTTTTCTTTTCCTCTGCCTAAGTTTTGTCTTTATTGTGAGTAGTATTAGGTTGTGACTGAAAGCCCTTGACAATGCCATAAATTTAGACTAGTTTATCCATAAGAGTGTTCCCCTTAAGCTTGATCAATGAGTCAATGAAATTTTAAAAGCTTTTTCTTTGAGAAGTTTACAATGTCCACTAAGCTTCCTGAGGAATCTTATATGCAGTGAAAGCTTTTTCTTACTTTAACTTCCTTTTAGATTCATGGATAGTTTCTTTAGATGAACATATCATTCACTGATTTCTCTTTAGAAATTTGTTTTGTTAATGCCTTTGCCTACTGTTAAACCTGGATTGAATACTTTCTTTTGTTAGCGTTTTTTTCTTAACTTTGTTGTTCATTGGTTTAAAAACTTACATTTCTCTGTGGACATTTGCTCTTAATTGCATCACCTTTGTATTGTATCTGTAATTTTTACTGTTCTGTCCAAATGAAAATTTGTTGTCTCTCTGTCACTAAATTACTCACTACTCATCTTGTTTGCTGACAGTATGGGCAGCAAAAAAGCTTCATCTTTGTCAGTGCCCTTGATTGCCACCTCTTGATTCCTCATTTTTCATGTAGAGATTACTCTCTTAAGTTTTCCAATTGATTTCTTATTTGATATGAACTTATTATTAATTACTACCATTTCTAGGCTTTTTTTTTCACTTTAAAAGATTGACTCACTTGTATATGGTTATTTTATTGGGTGATAGTGATTATTGATCGCTCCTTCATTGCAATTTATCCTCCAAAATTCAATGTAAAGGGGATCTCTAAAACATTCTGAAACGCTAAGGTAAAAGATATGTAGACAAAATTAAAATTTTTTAGTATTAATTTTTAAACAAAGGCTGTCTTATCTAAGATTGTGAATTCTACAAAGTGTAATATTTTTTTAATTTTTAAAATGTTGATTATACTAATGCTTCATGAAAAGAAAATTCACTTGCACAGAAGAAGAATATGGTTCCAAAGTTATTTGAATACAAATACAGGAAGACACTGCACAACGAAATCAGATATATTTATATAACAAAAAGTGGAAATTTGTCTATCTCCTGTAAGCATATTTTCTTTATTTATATGTATATATGGTTTAAAAATGTCATAGTGAGAATGATTTTTTTTATTGGTTTTTCAAAAATATGAATATTATTCTGGTTTTAAGGAAGCCTAAAAGTTTGTGAAAATCTTTCCACATATTTTTTTCATCATTTTCAGAAAAAGCTACTTTTTTGTTATAGGAAATCAAACCTTGATGTAACATAATTAAAACAATATATAGCCTGCTCTCAGTACTGTATAATTAGATTGAATGTTATTGGTTGTAAAGTGTCCCACAGTTGATAGGCTCAGTGTGAGAAAATCAGTCTTATTTCAGTAGAAAAGGTGAGTTTTACTGCATATCCTTTCTGGAATGTATATTTTTTGAAAGCCCAATTTCATAGCGTTGTGTGCACAAAACTGACTCAGAGAATGTTTTCAGAAATGTGTAGATAGCAAAATAGAAATGCTTTGAACTTTAAAATTCATGTGCATACTCATGAACATGCCATTTTGCACATGGCTGGTAGTCTTTTCTATCAATTTGTTGTTGAAACCCCCCCCCCCCCGAAAAACCTAAAGAAACATAAGCACATTCTTCTAGCAGATAATTGTTTAAGAACAAGCTTATGTAAATTTTTAAAAGCAACAGATGTATTTCTAATGACCATGGTTTGAGACCCTGAAAATTTTTTAAGGGAAAGTAAGAAATAAAGTTGAAAGGCCTTTCATTAATTCAATATTCAGCTTTTTCAATCACCATTTATTTTAAAAGCGGCCCCAAAGTGATAAATGGTATAACTACAATTTTGTGGAAATGAAAAAAACAAAATCAAACGTGTCTTGCAGATTATTTTCAGCTCCTTTTTACTTTGATAAAACGAAGCCTTAGGTTTCACTGATGTTGGTATTTTTGTGAAAGATTCAGAATTTGCAAATGCCCAAGAATAATTATAATGCCTAAAATTGTTTTCAAATATTCAAGTAGAATCTTATAACACACAATTTTTGTAACATAGGAAACCAGCTTATTTTGTACTTTTCTATTTAAAGATCCTTTTAAATGTTTTGTAGAAGGATATGAATTTATGCAAAAAGTACCCTAAAGTACACTCTCCTATGGGAAATCGTAGCTGCCCATTTATTTTAACATGTAAGATAGAGAATGTTAAAGAAAGGATCTTTAAATCGATTTGGAGTTTACAAAATCTATCTATTTTATTGCTTCATAGTATAGTCAGCATATGTAACACGGCTTATTAATATTATTATTATTATTATTATTATTATTATTTTTATTATTATTAATTTTTATTATTATTATTGAATATTAGTTTGTATTTTCTGTTAAAATTACCTTTTATTTAAAGCATCTTGTTAACAATGAGAGTTGAAATTCTATATTCTTTAGTAAAAATTATGTTTTGTTGCATGTTGCTAAATATTTCATTACGTTCTTTAAAAAGTTACATAAAAACTGAAAAGGAAATTTGCAGAAAACTTGTGCTATGGAAATCCCTCATTGAAATGCACATAAAGGTCACTTGTCGTTAAACAGTTCATGAAATTTTGATAGAAAGCCTGAATTCTTATTTGCTTCGACTTGTTACTGTGGGGGTTTTGTTCTTCTCCTGAAACCTGCAGAGGACTTTTTATTGTGATTTCAAGCCTCGTTGCCCTTGGTTGGTTCTCATCAGTGAATTTAGCTCTGCCTGGTATTGGCTTTAGAAGGGTAGAGACAGTATTTTTTTAAATAGAAAGGCTATTAATAATGAATTGTTCCATTATAACTCATATACTTATATCATGAACTGTGTTTCATAAATATTGATAAGTGAATGTTCGCTCAAGATTATTGTACTCCAAAAAGGGCTATGCTTGATCAATTTTATTTAACTTCATACATACATATAATATTAAATACTACGCTACCACTCTTAATGTCTTTCAGTTTGATTTTTTTTGTAGAGCAACAGCTATGTGAAAGGTTCATATTTGTATCTTTGTTCATCTCAGGTGTTGTACTATTACTACTACTACTACTACTTTTACTACTACTACTACTACTACTACTGCTACTGCTACTGCTACTACTACTGCTACTGCTACTGCCACTGCCACTGCCACTGCCACTACCACTACTAACTACAACCACTACTACTACTACTACTACTACTACTACTACTGCTGCTGCTGCTGCTGCTGCTGCTACTACTACTACTACTACTACTGCTATTGCTACTGCTACTGCTACTGCCACTGCCACTACCACTACTAACTACAACTACTACTACTACTACTACTACTGCTGCTGCTACTGCTGCTACTACCTGATCTACTACATAAATTAGGGAGAGAAGATAGATAAAAAAAGACAAAAAAAAAAGAAAAGAAAAGAAGTAGTAGCAATAAAAGAAGACAAAGAAGACAAAGAAGAAGAAGAAGAAGAAGAAGAAGAAGAAGAAGAAGAAGAAGAAGAAGAAGAAGAAGAAGAAGAAAAGGAAGAAGAAGAAGAAGAAGAAGAAGAAGAAGAAGAAGAAGAAGAAGAAGAAGAAGAAGAAGAAGAAGAAGAAGAAGAAGAAGAAGAAGAAGAAGAAGAAGAAGAAGAAGAAGAAGAAGAAGAAGAAGAAGAAGAAGAAGAAGAAGAAGAAGAAGAAGAAGAAGAAGAAGAAGAAGAAGAAGAAGAAGAAGAAGAAGAAGAAGAAGAAGAAGAAGAAGAAGAAGAAGAAGAAGAAGAAGAAGAGAGGAAGGAGAAGAAGTAGAAGGAGCAAGAAAAGAAGAAGATAGAAGAAAAAGAAGAAGAAGAAGAAGAAGAAGAAGAAGAAGAAGAAGAAGAAGAAGAAGAAGAAGAAGAAGAAGAAGAAGAAGAAGAAGAAGAAGAAGAAGAAGAAGAAGAAGAAGAGAGGAAGGAGAAGAAGTAGAAGGAGCAAGAAAAGAAGAAGATAGAAGAAAAAGAGCAAAATGTGGAGAAGGAGGAGGATCAGAAGGAGAATGAAAATTCGCAGTTTGGAGATGCGGAACACAGGGAGGACAGAAAGAGAAGTACATGTACGAAAAAAAAAAAAAAAAAAAAGAATACGATGGAGATTGGGACAGACGTAAAGATAAACGGACCAAAGTATAAGGAGAATAAAGTAACATTTTCTGCCACTTTATATCTCAAATGTTATAATTGGCCTGTAACTTTCTTTAAAAGTTTCATATGTTGTGGCTGCGTCTGAACGAATCGCCACAGTATTCTTATGTATTTGTTCCACCTGCTCTGACTTTCCCTTATTTAGTTTACCAGAAATTAACTTAATTAGCAAACTTCCATTGTAATTGTTTTTTTTTTTTTGAAAGAAAGCACAGTATCGATTTACAAATAAATACTTTACTTTAGCATAACCTTAGTACGTAGCTTAACAGTAAACTCTAAGCTTTCTTCACCAGAAGAAGTTGTATGACCAGCTCTCTAAATTGAGCGATTTTAGCTGTAGACTGAAAACCGTTTGTTGTTAATGCGAGCTGGTTTTTACAGCATACCCCTATTTTTGTGTGTTTTATTCACCGCTTTGAATCGTAGTAAAATCAAATTTATAATATTTCAAAGAAGTAGAAAAAAAGGGATGAGATAATCTGTTTCTAATTAAATTAATCAAATGGTTTAAAAGCATCTTCGACAGTTTGATCAAACACAGAGAAATACCCCAGCTGCAAAAAACAACTTATAAACCAATGAAATCCACAAAGAGTATAGGCAAACGTATTTTTTCCCCTCTCTTTCTACTAGGGGCAAAGAAGTGTACCATTCGTGGCACTCAGTGCCATGCAATCTAAAAGACAATGGGTTTATCACTTTTGATCTTGAGTTATTGTTTACAACACGAAGTGACTTTTACATACACCAAGAAATGCCCATTATTAGCATTAATATATTAAATCTTAAGAAATTTTTCACATGGGACGAAAAATTGTTTTAATGGTAAAAAACCTATACCTTAACTTTATTTGTTGGTATGTGGAAGTGAAATTTAGCTGTTTCTCCCTATTCTAATGCAGAACTATAGAAAAGTTGATTTGATAGTGTCTCTAAATTTCTCCTTGCTGTATTAAGTATGATAATAATGACACGTTTCTTTTAAACAGTTCTAACTGGAGAGCTCAAGTCACCTAAATTATTGTGTGCACTCCTCTTTAAAATTGGAAACAAAATGAACTTTCACAATGGCTGCTATTTTCTGTAACTGCGAAGTATGATACAGGCTGAAGAGTTTACAGCAATACAAATTTGTCTCGATTAAAGTTTGAGAGAAACTGTCAAAATGAGAAATAAAAAGCAAAAACAGCACCAAAAAGCACCATGTAAGACCTTTATGCTGTTCTAACACCACGGGTGAAAACGCCTCAAACGGGGAGAGAAACTGGTGGTAATCCCGACTAATCACAATATGGCATAATATCATAACTTTACATACCATTAACCATAACATAACCTTTTATCCATCTCTAACTCTACAAAGGATTTTACATACAAAGAATAACTATAATCCTACTCGCATACCTTATTTGTAACACAAATTTCAAAATAAACCTAACCAAATCCTAACCGTAAACTTTTAACATTTACAAAAGTCTTAACAAAGCGCAATCCCTTCCCTAACTTATAATACCTATGAAAATAATCAACATACCAAAAAATCTTACAGCTCAGAAAAAGGAAAAAAAGGGAGGGAAAAAAAATCGTTTCCCTGCGCCTTAATTAACACAAGATTTCATTGGTTTTCCATTAACAAAGAATAGACCATAACCCAAGCGCGCCCCCCCCCCCCAAAAACAAAAAAAACAAAAAAAGAAAGAAAACAAAACAAAACAAACAACAACAACAACAAAAAACAAAACAAAACAAAAAAAAAAAAAAAAAAAGAACAAACAAACATAAAAAAACAACAACAAGAGAAACAAATAAAAAACATCAAAAGAGCAAAAAACAAAAAACAAAAAAAAAAAAAAAACAAAAAAAAACAACAACAAAAAAAAAACAACAACAACAAAAACCCCACAAAATGCAAAACAAAAACAATAACAGCAACACCAACAACAACAATTAAAAAACCCAACAAAACCCTTTCTTTCTATCTTACTTTACTTGTATTTAGGTACTTTTCATCTGATCATGATAAACTCGTTGACTTATTTCATTTTCAGATTTGTGAATGGCTTTGAGCCAGTTCAAAATGAAAAAAAAAGAAAAACGAAATGGTAATTGACATCTGCTTCCCGAATGACTTGTTTATTCCTTTAGTAGATTTTGAGGTCAGCAATATCAAGAAGCACATTTTCCATTTTTTAAAACCATGCCAGACGTCACAAGATGACAGATGCGACTCAGATTTACATGGACCTCTTGCGATTAGGAAGAACACATTTAGTTTTTTTTTTAATCTAGCCTGCAATAAATTGGGTGAAGGAAAAAGTCAATAAAGTACGATACTTTAAATTTGCTATTTTATGTTTCCTTAAGAATGCTTATTATTGTAGAAATTTGTTTGGTTAGGATGAAAACATTCTGTAAGTAAAATATGAAAAATTGTTAAAATTTTAGCCAGACAGATTTCATTCAGAAAGGAAAAAAAAAAGATCAGGAATTCAACATTTGCCACGGAATAAAAACAAGAGCAAACAGACAATCAATACTTTTACCAAGTTAAAATGGACATATACATACAACTTTAACAAGAAGAAAAAGCCAAGATGTCACGTCTCCTTCGCAACGTTAAGTTTCGATCTTTCAACAATCAATTATTTATCGTTCCTCTATGGCAAGAGTGGCCCAAGTGCATTTAGATATACAATGACTTAGAGTAATCTTGCCCTGAATGGTTGTCATGTTAAACTTTCGTGGCGGATCAGGGGCGATAAAGCTCCTATTGTTCTCAGTTTGTTTAAAACCGTAGGTGACACCATGCTTCCCTCCTTCGCCTCCCCCACCCTCTTTATATTGCACTTACATGATTTACCTGTCGTTAGATGTTGTCCCGTGTTCTTAAGAATAGTTTCTTCGAGAAATTTAATATTTTTATAGTTTTGCGACAAAAACAAAGAGTTAAGATTGAAAACAAAAGGGGTAAAAAAGTCAAGACATGAAAGAGTTTGTCCCTCAGAGGAAAAAATCTGTCTTGTAAGACGGGGGTCCTATCAAAAGAGATCTTGAATAACGCTACGCAGTCTTAAAGAAATGATTTTAAAGTCATAAATAATAATGAAACTTCCAAAATGGGAGGAAAAGATAAATTTGTAAGTTCAATTTCTGCTCAGAACTGTTAAAAAATAATTAAAATGATTAAATTTAAGTTTATTTACAATCTTCAGATTTGAAGTTAGAATTTTTCCTGAACCAAACAGATCCACGCTATTGTTTACCCCCTACAGAAGGTCGCAAATACTAACAATAAATGCGAAAGAACTTTGCGGTACATCGTAATCAATGTCAGAAGCATTATCTTACGATCTTCAGAAAGTTTTTTTTCTTTTATGACCACAGTCCTTGGTATAATGACGTTTACGGATACATTTTTTTTGGTTCCAAAGCCAGTTTGGAAGTATTAAAAAGTTAAATTCAAAATGCAACGTCATTAAAGAAAGCTATAAGATGTATAGGTTTAAGATTAATATATGATTGATGATTAAAATATACAAAGTTTAAGGCGACTTCATTTTACATGCCAAAGAAGCTGGCAGAAACCTTCCGTGCCTATCTTCTCATTCATGCAACATTACCTAAATTTTACTTTCATCTAATGGAACAAAGGGTTTTACTTAAATCAAGAGGCTTTCGAAAAATTATTCAGAGGGCAAACTTTTTTTTCTTTAACATCCCTGTACCACTCCCCATACCCATGAATGGAAGATGCTACTATCTAGTTAACCGAAACAGAACTAGAAAGAGACTGATGAACCACGAATTAAACCAAAATACTACTAAAATAACATTTTTCAGTGAAATGAACTTAAATTAAAAAAAAAAATAACATAACTAGCGCTTAAAAACAAATCAATGCTATTGTATTTGTAGTCAGTCATAAAAAAAAAATAACTTAAGGTGATGCTAATCCTCTTCATACTTTGAAACAAGGAGCCCAAGACATCGGATCATAGAGGAACGTTTTTGTGAAAGCAATTAACGAACCAAAGTACTTCTCAAATCTGCTACAGCCTTGTGCTTGTGTTTTTTTTCGACAGTTCAATAAATCCAAGATTGGTTTCCTTGTTTTTTATTACTCAAGCATAAAACTTTTGACGCAAGATTTGTAAAGCTGTGTCTTCTGACCGCGGAGACATGAATTTCACGAAGCGTGAAAATTGTCATCCGGAGTTTTACGCCTGCGTGTCTACCACAG
Source organism: Elysia crispata (assembly GCA_033675545.1). Taxonomy (NCBI): domain Eukaryota; kingdom Metazoa; phylum Mollusca; class Gastropoda; family Plakobranchidae; genus Elysia; species Elysia crispata. Next base: position 215,682 of record JAWDGP010001087.1, on the reverse strand, counting down.
CATGGTGAGGACTTACTGTGTTCAATGGTATTATACAAAGCTTACTGCGGCAACTCCGGCGGCAGGGTAGCTGTGCTCAGATTACTTTTCTTGGTAATAATAATGGTAGTAACAGCTGTATCAATGATAGCGATAATAGTAGTAGTAGTAGTAGTAGTAGTAGTAGTAGTAGTAGTAGTAGTAGTAGTAGTAGTAGTAGTAGTAGTAGTAGTAGTAGTAGTAGTAGTAGTAGTAGTAGTAGTAGTAGTAGTAGTAGTAGTAGTAGTAGTAGTAGTAGTAGTAATGGCATTACTATTATTTGTGAAACATGGTTACGTAGTGACAGTGATTTTGTTCTTTAAAATATAGTAAGAGCTTGGAAATGTTAAAAAGTTCACTATTTTTGTTTCAATTAGTCCTATGAAATTGAAGTTTGCTGGTAATTAAAAAAAATGATGAAACCAGACAATCAGTAGACTGAGAGTAATGGCACAATTAGCTGCATTTACGGATATAAAAAGATCAAACTTACGCCCTTCCCCGCCCGCCCCCCACCCCCTCCAAAAGAAAAAAAAATCCCATTCATCGCTTATATGTAACATTTCATCTGATGATTTGTCAGCTGGCTCATCTCCTCCTCAAGATTAATCTCATTAAGCCGAAGTAATTGAATCAAACAAACCATACGATTCTCTACTGGAGTACTACAGCTGCCTTCAATTTCAAAACGAAAACAAAAACTTGACCACACAGGTGCCTTTCATAAAATCACAATCGTCCTTTTTTCCCAGCAAACATCAAATACATGTTCTCTGCATCCATAATTTGTTTTCACGAGTTTAACACTACCTACACTATTGTTACAGACTTAGGTACACAGGCGAATTGCAAAAGCTAATGGTCTTCGCATTGAACTGTTCGTGTCTACAGGATTAATGGCACAAATTCCAGACAGACAGCATAAAACTTGAATTGGAATTCGGTGGTCATGGGAATAAATCTGGTTTCTAAACAAAAGCTTTAAAGATTTACATCTGGAAAGAACTATGTTACAGCCATGTCTATTTCAACAAAATAAAACTCTGTATCACACTTAAAGAGTTACAGACTTTTTAGAAAAGAACGGACAAACAACTCGCATAAAAAGGTATTTGTTTACAGCACGAGTTTCGGAGACTTTAACAAAAATAAAAGAAAAAAAAAGAAGAGGTGGAAAACAACAAAGTCAGAGGCTGTGAGAATTTCGAGACATTTAGCTTTGAAACCATAGTGAACCGGATATAAAATGATTATCAGTGACATAAAATAAAGACTGGAGACGAAAACCTGTAAAGTTACAATAAAGTATCATAGTGCGGTGGATTAAAGTAACATCAAACAAAAAACAAAACAAAACAAAAATGATAGTGGCCGGTATCCCTGTATGCGTAACAAAATCACAGCTGAAGAAAACTTGAATTTTTTATTTATTTTTTTTTTTTTTTTTGCAAGGGCTTCATAAAACATAACGTATCTCATTCACGTACGCACTTGAATAATATAAAATTGGTCAAATCTTAATCTCTCATGCTGTGACTTTCGTTGCTTCCTCATCGGAAAGGAGACATGCAAAACATTATTCTGAAAAGGGTAAAACAGATGAGTCTGCACTTTTCGAATGAATTTAAAGATGCTTATTATTTTATATACGCTCATTATAAGGCTACTTATTCTAACAAAAAAAAAAAAAAAAAAAAAAGCCATGCGGGAATTGACACTATTTATACTCGCATGATCATGAGCGTTTAATGGGATCTATTAACAAAATTTGATTTTGCAATTTATATTGTTATAAATTTGTTATTAAAAGATATCTTGCGTCTTCTTTAAAGATCTTTTTTGTAACGTCTCTGATTCTTGCAGATACTATCCGTTTGTAAAAATTGATCGCTGACTAAAAGTAAGATTTTCACCTTTTCATCATAAAAGAAAGGTTTCAGGTCCCAGTTTAAGAGGCAGCTTAAAATATAACTGTATATGAAACTCCGAAGGTAAGATATTTTTGTAGGGACTCAAGACTGGCTGCTTGGTTCACATTTTCTTCCCGCCTAATAAGAAAATAGAACTGTTTCGACGATCAAGTGGACTGTCTTCAGGAATATTTCCTCACCTGCAATGTGCATAATGACTAATGCTAAACATGTTAACTGACTATTTAATCTATTCTTTATAAAAATCCTAGCAGGCTAGAAAATCAATAGAACATACACATTTTAAACTATTAACATTGTGCTTTAAACGATAGCAAATTGAAATAGATTTGGCAATTTATTTAATTAAAGAATTTAATACATGCGATTTCATTGTTAAAGGACTTTGCGCAAACACGATTTTAAAAGTCTGTCGCTCTTTGCATTAACTCCCACAAAAGTGCTTCGCAGAACAACGGTTTACGATTGATTTCATAATAATAGCGTCGAAGAAACTTTCAAGGGCCGAAACTCGTTATAGATTTCATAAAAATTAATTTTCATCACCTATGCTAATTATTTTCTCCAGCGCCCATAATCACCTTTCTGTCATATTAAATATAAATATTACGGTCTCAATCGTATGGAAATCTTACCTTAAAAAAATAGTAGGGTGATTGTGCAAGAGAAGCAACTAACACAATACTTGATTAAGAAAAAAAATCGACAACAAACAAATTGTACTATTGCAAATTTCTTTATTTTCTAGGACTTCATATAACTTGTACCAAAAGTAAATTATATTTTATATTGCCTCTGTTTAAATATTTCGTCTTTAAACTATAATATCAACTACATCATATTTGTAATTATATGATAAATGTAACTACCGAATTGCAGTTTGATTTTAATCTTTTTCCTCCAGCCGATTAATGCTTCATTGATTCCATTAACATAAAATTTATTAACTCAGATAAATGAAAAAAAAAACAGCAACAAAAAACCCAACAAAAAACAAAACAAACAAATAAAAGTTTTTCTTCATTACTTTTATTATTTAAAAATAATTTTTTTTTCGTCTTTTTTTCTCTATATAGCCTGTCAAGAAAACTATGATCTCAGACCTTTTTGAATATCAATATTAAACCTCCATCAAGCAGGGCAACCCTGAAAAAATGAGGCCCTAAACTCACTTATCTACTGTGTGGAGCTCAAACCGGCGAACAAGGTTTTTTTCGGACATGAGAGCGATCA
>JAWDGP010001087.1:140000-207500 GCA_033675545.1 Elysia crispata | reverse complement strand
TGTTGATAATGTAATTTTCGAATTGATGGATATTTCCAGTCCTGCTTTTATGTCTATCAATCTCATCCGCTAAGATTGTGAACTCCAAAAGAAAAAACAACAACAAAAAACAAACAAATAAACAAACAAATAAGAACAACAACAAACAAAACAAACAAAAAAAACCATAAAAAGAACTGTGTTGAGTTTGGGTGTCTCTTTCTATTTATTTCAATAGTTCCATTGAATTGCTAAACATTATCCATTCAAATTTTCCAACTAATATTCTTTATGCCCATTTTAGACTCTCCTAACTTGACTGGGTATCACGATAAATATGCATTCTATATTTGTGTTGAGTTTGGGTGTCTCTTTCTATTTATTTCAATAGTTCCATTGAATTGCTAAACATTATCCATTCAAATTTTCCAACTAATATTCTTTATGCCCATTTTAGACTCTCCTAACTTGACTGGGTATCACGATAAATATGCATTCTATATTTTTAGCTCATTCAAAGAAGGGCTTTCTTCACCTAAAAACTTAACATTCAATCGAAATCTTGTTTATTTTCCTTTTCTATGTCATTTTAAACATTTATTTCATTGACATAAAAAATCTTTTGCAAATTCTTTTAAGAATGATAGTCATTCTTGAAGGAATCTTTGTAAAACAAACTGATGCTTCAGGCTTTACTTAACAGTGAGAAATAAACTGGTAGCTTAAAATTGGCAGTTTGATAATGATGCCAGGTTTTTTAAATAAAATGCGCCAATTGTTATTAATGATTGGCTTCAATGTAAACTAAATAAAGTGAGCTTGAAACCTTCTATAAAAACAAATTTTTTCGAATAATGAGGAGATATGTCAATCTAGTGCCTTCTTTTATCTTGAGGAATCAACATTTGACAACCATGCAAGTTTGGCAGTTGGAAGAGTCTGTAAATAAGGCAAATCTACAGATTCAATCTTTGAAATCAAAGCTGAGACTAAGGTTAGAATAAGATTTGTCAACTGTTTAAAACAAATTCAAACAATAACCCATATCAATCAAAAGCATATCACATGGAAATTCAGTGTTGATGAGGTGTCATTAAAACATTAAAATTAAACCAATAAAAATAAAAGAGGGAGCATAAAATAGTTTTCCTCAAAATTCATCCAATTTAATAAATATGAACTATATCATATAAAGAATAAAAGAAAAAAAGAAAGAGGCAAAGAGTAACAGAGAGAAAGAGAAATGAGAGAGGAAGAGCAAGAAGGGAGTAGAGAAAATTAGATTGAAACATACATAGAGAGAAAAAAAGAGATAAATAGATAGATAGATTAAGAGAGAGAGAGAGAGAGAGAGAGAGAGAGAGAGAGAGAGAGAGAGAGAGAGAGAGAGAGAGGAAGAGAGAGAGAGAAAGAGAGAGGGTGTGTGTAAAAAGATAATAATAATAAATAATAATGTCCATCCATGTTCGATTGCTTCCGTGCATATGAATAAAATTAAAATCATAAACATTCTACTGACTTGAATAGAATTATAATGACGGCAGTTGATCTATCAAATTTATGAGATTATTTGAATATGCTGACATTTTTTTTTCAAAAAAGCACAAAGTAAATGGATTAGGAATTGTCTCTTGAAACGTTTAAATGCCACTGTAAATTGAGCTCTAAATGAAGAGTGATAAACCCACACAACATCGATTAAGCACTATTTTGTTTCATCTTGCCTAAACACCTTAAATAACACAACAAAAATTTTGGAGCTCGCTTTCTCAAAAACACTATCTCTTAATTCTAAACAACAAATTCTAATTAACTTACGACACAAATTGTCTTTGAAAACCGATTACTATGGATCTTATAATCTTTTCTATCTTTTCTATAACTTTAAACCCTCCACCTCAAAGCACCTGAAGTATTAATTTTCTATCTTAGAGGTTGTTTTTTTTTATAGCAATGGGTTAATGTGACTAGTCCGATGATAATACACCACACAGCAAGCCTCCCGCATACTGTTATATTATAGCACTCATAGATTAACCCTTGGGATATATTAGATCAAAGGTTTTTTTTTTTATCCAGAAACTATGTCGGGAGGGTCAAGTTTATCATACAAAATAAACAATCAGTTATGGAAAATCTATTACGTGCCATCCCATCGCAAGGAGAGTCGAAAATTCCCCGCCGGCTATGTCACCTGACTCACAAACATTATAAAAGAACAAACGCGCGAATCAGTTAATCTACGAGACTCAGTCATGAATATTCCCTTCATGTCATCTATGGTTACTTTCTGGTATCCATGATCATTTTACAAAGGATAATAGAAGTAGTCCACCCAGGCAAATTACGATGAGAAAGGGTTGTCCGATGAACCCAGAAATATTTTTCTATCATGAAATCTCGCGGAAGTCATCTGCCTTTTATTCTCAAATTATTGCTGGATAAGAGTTCCGTAGAAAAGGACCTTCTGTGCAGATTGCTATTGCTCATTTGCTTTTGCAACGAGGACCTGTTCGTTAACATTAAAAAGGCACTTAACAATTTGAACTAAAGCAACACAGTGAGAAAATGACAGGTTTTTTGTTGTGGAATTGTGGAATATACTTGTTTCTTTACTATCTCTGTTAACGCTTTAATTCAGTTTTTAAGTGTTTCTTTCTTCTTCTTTTTTTTTTTTTACCAATTCATATAGACTTATCCTTAAACTTAAGCTGTTTCAACTATTTCGAGAGTTCTGATCTAACTTGACTATATACTCTATTAATCTTAATCATTGCTTACTATCGGGGTCTGCAGTAAGTAAAGTAACGCTGTAATTGACCAAAGACAAAAAGAGAAATCCATTGTGAGTTTTTTTTTCTCTCCAAACCATCAATGTGAAGGTGAATGACCCATACAAATAGAAGAACGGGACTGCCTTTACAACCTTTCAAATTGTTGGAATAACCCGACTCTTAGTCACATCCCAACCCGGATGGCTTTCGTTAAGAACTTATTATTGAGCTTAATGATATATTAATTATTCATAAAACTTTATGACTTACATAGTCATTATTTGTAAACACGCTTTAAAGATTTCTGTTGCTTTTATTCATTCGCTACGCGAGCTCTTGTCAATATCTAGAGTCATTCAACAGCCTTTGATGAAGTAGCCTATATTGTGACCAGCACTATTTACACAGGTGATTAGCATAGATAAAACCGTGGCTCACCGATAGCATAAACAGTGTAACATTTTTTGCACCGATTTTTGCAAAAACAATTCCATTGTGGTGAATATTGCTTTTCCTACTGAGACACTTAAAACAAGTGCTGGATAAGTCTTTCATCTTTGGTAGTCAACTGGCAGAGAGGAACAGAGATAAACGCTTCCTCGAGCGGTTCACCGATTGTGAAAAAACCTCCCTAGACTTTTTATACACAAATCCACAATGTTGGGTTGCGATTCACCAAGAATTTCTGAGTACAACCATCCACGATACTGGAACAAACCGTCAAATTACTTTGAAATGAAATATTATTTGTCTTGATACATAACTGTAATCAGAAAGACTTTCCTCTCTTCCCCATACTCTTTCTATGTTTTTTTTTTCTCGACCTACCGAATTTTATGGCCAATTATCTGCAAAACAAATGAGATAGGTGATAATGACTGATTGTTTTTTCTTAAATGACAAATAAAATACATAAAGATTTATTAATATAAGCTCGCGAGTAGTTCTTCTAATCCCGTAGGAAGGCAAAGCAAGTTATGTTACTAGCGCCTTTCATAATCCGGGGCCATTGTCACGTTCGGTCTAAATTATACAGTCATGACCAAAATATATGTGGTTATAGATATACATTTATGACCAAAAAGTTATTATAAAGTGAAACAAATCCTTCAATCCACCTACACCTACACAAAAACACTCACTTACATAATCAAATCCGGGAGAGAAGTCAACATTTCTTTAACCAATAAGATTTAGATTTAGATAAGATTTAGAGGAGGCAAATGGCTGGAAAAGTAATATAAGTAAGAATTATAATTATAGAGCTTAAGTTTTAGGTAGGTTCAGCAGAAGCTAGAAAAACACTTTGAGTGAAAACAGCGACTCGTAAGATACAATTAATTAATACCTACAACTTTCACTAATTTCATTGCATTCCCGCTACATTTTTGTCCACTGTAAAATCTTCAAATGATCACTTCTCTGTCTATCTGTCTGTCTCTGTCTCTGTCTGTCTGTCTGTCTGTCTGTCTGTCTGTCTGTCTGTCTGTCTCTCTCTCTCTCTCTCTCTCTCTGTTTTTAAATTTCTATGTTTAGACCTCGACACCCTTTTTAGTTCATCGTTAATTTCTCCACGTATTTTTTTAATCCGAAAATCTAATTTTCTTTCTCCTTTTTTCGCTATTGCAAATGGATCAGCCCAGCTAGTGACGGAGGTGGAAGAGACAAATTAACTTAAAATAAATCATTCCAATCTTTTAATTGAAGATAAGCAGCTTATCTTCTCCATGTAGACTAACATGTAATTTATCGGCAAGTATCAACGGTCAGGTACTTAGACCATCCTTTGGGCTAATCGAATGGCTTCTTATCACACTCGAACTGACGGACGCAAATCAATACAGTAATCTGATTGTAGCAACACGATTATTAGAGCGTCCGTCCATTTCACTGGCGCCCTACGTTCAGGGAGAATCCGATCACCTCTAGTTTCTGTGATTTCTCTTTGTCTCCACCCACTTGGACTCTCCCTGTAGAGACCACGAGGGGACGAGATATATCGAACAATTATTCAAATATGCTCACTCTCTAGGTAAATCGATAGTCTTTACTTTATAAAAAAAAAAACAACAAAAAAACCATTACATACTCGATTCAGTGCGTTTCGCCAGAAACACTCACCAGATTTGCAGCTTCGATTGGACGGTAATGCAAGCCATGGTTTTCTGTTCTCTGCAATAGTGCTCAGTCTTTCCAGATCGTCCTTTGATCAAAATGTAATATAAAATTGGTTATGAAACTCTATGTAGCTGTATAATAATGAAATCTGAATTTCTTGTTAGTGTTTTTTTTTTTCGTTTAAAACAAATTCTGTATGCTTTGGATGAACTATATTAAATCAATGTTCTAACGCTCCCTGAGCTTCTTTCAAAACTTTATATGAGGAGAGTTCAAATAAAACACCTTGTTTCTTCACCTTTTACAAGCATTATTCACCTCTGTCACTTTCTGGTTTGTTTCTTGCATCCGCTTCCCTCAAACCTTCTATTCCCGATCTACCTCGGTTTTTCTCGAGCGCTAAAATTTGCAGTCTGCCTGTTTCCCCTACCAAGTCCTCTTTTTCGGAGAAGGGTGGTTATTAGGTATGATCTGTATGTTGGTGAGTAGATTTGTGGCCTTAACAGTAATCAGTACTTAACACCAGAATTTTGCTATGCGCTTTCACCGAGACCTCTATCGTAAACCAATCTACCCTAAATGTGAAGAACTTAAGTTAAAGATTAACATTAATCTTATTTTTAATGTGTAAATAGATATAGAACAAAATGCCGAAAAAACAAAACAAAAACAACAACAACAAATAAAAACAAAAAGAAACAAAACAAAACAAAAAAGAAAAAAAAAAAAAAAAAAAACCAAAAAAAAAAAAACAACAACCACCAAACTAATATCACCACCACCACCACCACCAAAAAAAAAACTTTGAAAAATCGAGCCGTGTAAATACAAATACATACATTATAATGGACTAAAAATACGAGCGTCTTGGCTTTTAACTTAAATTTATCGAAGCAACATCGATTCTTAACAAAACAAATCAAGCTTTAAAATAACTACATGAACAAGTTGCGCTTTTGAAAGAAAATCTTATGCCTTTTTTATCCTTTGGACTATTGTTTTATATCAGATCTCATTTTGAATTAGCAGTTGACGATGTAGCTACACTCCTTCCAAATGTTAAAAAATTTCATCCGACGCTAAAAAACTTGACAATGTATTCGGAAGTAGGAGAAAGGGTGGTCGTGGTGGTTTGGTGGGGGAGGGGGGAGGGAGGAAAGAATGTTTAGAGAATTCTGAAACACTGATGATAAAATCTAAATGGATATAATATAAATATATCGTATTATTTTTTAACCTTAAAACTAAAAAAAACCCAAACAAACAAACAAACAAACAAACATATACACAGAAAAAGACCCCCCGCTCCAAAAAAAAAAAAAAAAACAAAAAGAAGAAAGCAGGGAACATTTCTCTTTCATACAAACAAAAGACAGTAGCGAATTTCGGTTTATCGTATTTAACAATTTTCCTAATCTTTCATTAAAATGATAATACTTTGTTTCTCGCGATTATTTAAGATTCAAAAGTTTCCTCTACCTTTTAACTGCTTCAAATCTTCATGCATTGAAAACACATATTCCAGCTAGGTGCTCATTTTTAAACTAGCGGTGTATAAAAATGAAAATAATAATAATAATAATAATAATAATAATAATAATAATAATAATAATAATAATAATAATAATAATAATAATATAATAATAATAATAAGAAGAAGAAGAAAAAGAAGAAGAAAGAAGAAGAAGAAGAAGAAGAAGAAGAAGAAGAAGAAGAAGAAGAAGAAGAAGAAGAAGAAGAAGAAGAAGAAGAAGAAGAAGAAGAAGAAGAAGAAGAAGAAGAAGAAGAAGAAAAAGAAGAAGAAGAAGAAGAAGAAGAAGAAGAAGAAGAAGAAGAAGAAGAAGAAGAAGAAGAAGAAGAAGAAGAAGAAGAAGAAGAAGAAGAAAAGAAAAATAAATAGGGATAGTAGAGGAAAAAGAAGAAGAAAAAGGTAAAGAAGAAACAAAAGGAGAAGAAAAACCACATACATTTATCTACTTGATTTTTTTGCTTGACCCTTCTCTAATAGCATTTTTTACCACTCTCCTGGTACCGGGTATCTCATATAAGCCCAATAAGTCATAACCGACACACGATAAGTCACAATCAGCACTAGAAAGCAGGCCAACCAGCTCTCAATCCAATTTGGATGTAAACCTGTACCATTTATGGTGTATGATCAGCTCGTTCCCAGGGGAAACTCGTCACAATCGCCCGATACCTTCACACTCACACGCACACGCATCTTGTGCGCCCAATCCAATTAGATTTTGCGTATGGACGTCGCAAGATGATGAAGTGGACAGCTATGGATATTACTGCGTATCTCTCCGCGCGCCGACATAGCTTGAGAAAATTGTGTGGTTTATGCGTGGACATTTTTATGAAAACAAGAATGATAAAAGTTCAAAATTTAAGAAAATAACTGAGAATAGTTCGTTTTAAAGTCATGCAGTACTTGATCTTTAATTAAAAAAAAAAAAGACCAAAGCGAAACTGAATGAAAAAAGTTGATCCTAGATTTGATTCATCCGTTTATTTTTTTTTAACGAGAGAAATCTCTTTTTAATCATCATAATAATTAACAAGTTGATTTTGATCATAAAGACCTGTCCTGCTGATTTCTGAAATCTTACTTTTTTTTGTTTACCCATAGGACGAGTATTGCGCAATGAGATGAAACCATTCTTTGGATAAAATACCACAGGGCGCAGCTTCTTTGATAACGTATAGGACAGTTCCTGCGTCGTATCAGCCTCTATTAAGATATTCAAAATCATGCTCGGTAGAAAGGGCACTCTGCGTCGACAACAGTTTTAATTCTTTCTTTGTTTCCGTTTAAAACTTTAACATGATTATACATTGCTGTAATTGTTATTACAAAAGCCATGCTTCAATAAAACCCTTTCTGTGTTTTGATGCCTCATATATATAGACTCTTGCCTCTCTAGCAATTTTCAGTTGGACACTTTACACTTTCTCGCTTTTTTCTTTTTTTCTTTCTTTGCAAAATTAAAATATTCGACTGTCTGAAAATTTTAGGATGCTCTAATAGTTTAAGTGTTTTGCCATTGCTGCATTGGGTCCGGCTCTTGAAAAAAGCGGTTATATCATATGAAATTAAGATCTATGAGAAGATTCGCCGCGTAATTTACGTTGGAAAAAAATATTTTAATTGTAATTTAATTAAAAAATTGAAAATTCGGAATTATTTTGCGCTCTTCACCCACGAATAGGGATAAAATGCTCTTCAAACTTTTTTTTCCCACTTTAAGTAGCTACCTCGCCTCTTTTCTATATTTAATTCTCTGTTTTTTTTCCTTTAAAAAATCGGAAAAGATTTGGATTTCCTTGCATCAGGGAAGTTGGACAAAAAAAATAAGAAAATATCACAACAAAATAGAAACAACTTGATAGCAAGCTTTTTAAAAAAAAAGGAAAAAAAAGAAAGAAAAAACAACAACAAAAACGAAATAACTGACACAAGTCTTGTAGAACAGGATAGCTACTTGCTTTTGTATGCACCGACATCGTTTTTGTGTCGCTAGCAAAACAGATCACGTCCGAGCTTAACGCAAAATGCCGTCACAATGTCTTTCCACAGCCACTGCCAAAGCCAGGACTAGATACGTCATCACCAGAGGCAACACTGCTTTCTCGCTAATTGCAACTGTAGCATCAATAAGATGTACACGACTTTCGGTTTATCAAGTTCGCTATAGATCAAAATGAGTAGAAACCTACATCATTAGTCTATATAAAATTCCTGAGGAAACTCAGATGATTTTTAACTACTTAAAGTAACATTTATTGAGAGAGAGAAAATAAAAATATAGCGGCTTTCAGAAGATAACTATAACTTATAAAAAAATTTTAATTGGTCAACAACAGCACTGAGAAAAATATCAATAACAAAAATACAAATAAAATGCAAGGCCCCCACAAAAATATGGAACAAAACAACGTGCAGAGCAGCGAGCGGAAGAAAGTCTATCACTGACACTCTTTGCATAACAAATTCAAAATAACAAGCAATTAAGGGCGGAAAAATAAGCTAAACGCACACGGAAGCAGATCCATAAAATATAAAATCGCAGACTTCAAGCACCTATGCCCCATTATTCTGATGTGGTACAGTAGTCAGGATCTTTCGTGTTTGTCTGGGTGTTTATACAAGGGTTAAAGAGCCTCTATTTGAGCCCCTGGGCATTGTGTTCGGTTGACCCTAATCTCCTAATTGCATACTAACGACTCGATCTGGGCGTGACCTCTCTCCTTAGATTCACGAGTGACTATTCAGCGTGCCAGAGTGAGTCTGATGACTCCACGCGTTTTTCCAGTCCCTCCAGGCTTACGATAGGTACAATTCCAATGAGCATTTCTTTGTCCTCTATGTCATCTCGATGCTCCTTTCTTGCTTTTCATTACCAATAATTCAAGAAGAAGAAGAAGAAGAGGAAAAACAATAATAACAATAATGATAGCAATAATAATATTAATAATAATGATAATAATAATAACAATAATAATAATAATAATAATATAATAATAATAATAATAATAATAATAATAATAATAATAATAATAATAATAATAATAATAATAATAATAATAATAATAATAATAATAATAATAATAATAATAATAATAATAATGATAACAATGATAATGATAGAAAAAAAATGATATTGATAATAATAAAATTAAGCTGGAGAAGAAGAAGAAGAGGAAGATGAAGATGAAGAAGAAGAAGAAGAAAAAGAAGAAGAAGAAGAAGAAGAAGAAGAAGAAGAAGAAGAAGAAGAAGAAGAAGAAGAAGAAGAAGAAGAAGAAGAAGAGAAGAACACGAAGAAGAGGAGGAGAAGGAGGAAGAAGAAGAAGAAGAAGGAGAAGGAGGAGGAGAAGATGAAGAAGAAGATTAATAATAATAATAATAATAATAATAATAATAATAATAATAATAATAATAATAATAATAATAATAATAATAATAATAATAATAATAATAATAATAATAATAATAATAATAATAAGAAGAAGAAGAAGAAGAAGAAGAAGAAGAGGTTGAATGAGGAGGTGCAGGAGAACCAGAAGGAGAAATAGTAGAAGTTGAAGTAGACGAAAGAAAAAAAAAAGAGGGAAAGAAATAGAATGGAAAGTGGAAGTAGTAGAAAGAGAGGAGAAAGTTGAGTTGGAAGATGAAAAAAATAAACAAAACAAAGCAAAAAATAACCAATGAAACCCCTAAAAAATCGCTATTTGTCAAATAAAATGGAACGGTTGATGCAATATTTTGTTACGCCTGAAGGTGGGCGCTTTATGTAACAATAGATATACCCTCGTCTGTTTCCGCAAAATATTAATAAAAAATTGAAGATTGGATATAAAGCTACGCTCTCCACTAAAAGAAAAAGGAAAAACAAGTATATACATATACATATAGTTTACTCAATTATTTATTCAATAAAATCATTAGTTATTTTCTAATCGTTTCGTAACGACCTGTACATATCAAATAATACCAAAATGTTTTGAACTCTACCCCTCCGCCATTACAGTAGATCAAATCCGTCACGGTGTAACCGGGACTGGAAAAAAAAACTTTCTTACACTTGGTTAGAAACTGCCACTCAATTGAAATAACAGTTTCTATCTGACCGTCCAGTTCATTGGCTTTCAAGTGGTCAGCGATTGTGACTATATCTATTATCTGGGCTATGGATATTGCCTCTCAGAGAAGAACAAGAATGATTGGTGTGCAAAGAATGCTTAAAGTAAATATACAGTGCCTGATCTAATTCAGGTTATCTGCAATGCTAGAATTATATTGCGTCAAATGATTATGTGTGTTCTTCCTTATTTCATTATAAAAGTCGTTACTGTCTTTTCTATAACTCGTCTTTTCCTCGCTTTTCAATTTTTCCTCTCAACCCTTTTCTTCATTTCCTTTTCTGTTCTTTCTCTCCTTTTTCTGATTATGAGTCCTGTTGTTATCATAATTGTCATTTTTTAAAAATTACTACTATTACTACTACTACTACTACTACTACTACTACTACTACTACTACTACTACTACTACTACTACTACTACTACTACTACTACTACTACTACTACTACTACTACTACTACTACTACTACTACTACTACTACTACTACTACTACTACTACTACTACTATCACCACCACCACCACCACTACTACTACTTCTACTACTACTACTACTACTACTACTACTACTACTACTACTACTACTACTACTACTACTACTACTACTACTACTACTACTACTACTACTACTACTACTACTACTACTACTACTACTGCTGCTGCTGCTGCTGCTGCTGCTCCTGAATGACTATAACTTTTATTGCCATTGATTATTTGTTTTTGTAATTAATATTATCAGTTTGTTGGTAATATTTTTTTTCATGTACCACTGATTGCTCCTATTCCAAATAACATACGCTTCGTTTAAAAAAAAAAAATGCATTTCTTTTACAAACAAACTGGACTCCCAGTTTGAGCCGAACATCATTCATCTTTGCTACGATCAGCCAAATATGCTGCTTGCTGTGTTAAAAAGTGAGTCACATCAGAAATTTTTATTTTCCTTTCTGTTGCATAAGACGAGATAACGAATACGGGCATTAATGTCATGTAACAAATTGTAAAGGTGGATGACAACAATGATCTTCTCACGCATTCTTTGAAGTTGTGTTTTCAGACCCTTCAACTGACTTTATGACGGTACTTGATAGGATTACAGGATATGGGTTTTTTAGCCACACAGGAAGAACAGCCGCTATCGAACTAAACGAAAAGCACCAATATTTGCAGTTCATTGATCAAACACGGCACATCCGTACGGTTTATGTGTCTGAGTCCTGGGGAGTCAGTCGATGTTACTCTCATGCGCTTAAACATCTCTTACAGGAATTACCCAGCTCGTTTCGATGGCCATATCCGTATGAGAATCATTATAATGCATTTCCAATAGCCATAAATTGTTCACATACTATAAAGACAATTCGAGCCATGCATGAGCAAGGGATTCAAAGGCTGTGGGGGAAGAAAAAGGGATTTGGAGAGGATGCATTTTACCTTGATAAAATTGACGGTAAAGTCGGAATATTATACAAGTGTCTCTATGTAATACTGATTTGTTTAAATTTTTCATCTGTCCACCTGATTAAGTTTTTTTTTTCTATTATTTTTTTATATGAACATTATATTTTGTAAATTGCTCTCTTAATGCTTTGATAATTTTAAAGCTTTGCTTCTTTTACTGCATTCATTTCAGAGCAACCGCTTTTAATATTGAAACCTTTTCCTAACATGTGATGGCTTTTGTAATGGCCTTTAAATCAAGGCTCGACGCTTTTCTCCGGAGTTCCGGAGTTCATTTCACGTAAAGATGCAACGTTTCTTTCAAAAGAGTCTGATTTGTACTGCATTCCACACCAACTAAAATACATTCGCTATCTGACTTCGTTGCTCTTCATTTCTTTCCCTAAATATTCTACCCAATTTCTCTTGCTTGAATTTGTTTTCCTGATATATTTATTTGCCTCCTTGCTCTTTTTATCGTGATATACCTTCGTCATACACTCTTTTTACCTCCAGATTGCGTCTAGAGGCGATAAACATACACATAGATAATGATTACTAAATTTTTATATCCAAACCCAACGGGTTCTTCACATGTTTAGCTTTGCAACTTACTCAAATGCAGTGCTCTAACTTTGTTTGGTTTCCTGATATACACATTTCTGAAAAAAGGTCATTTCGTACTTGATAAAGTTCAAGTTAAGTGCTTGTGCGCTTGATTTATAGGAAATAAGTAAATATTGAAAAAAAAAAAGAAGGTAGGGAATCTTGATCTCTTGACCTTGCATGACGCGATTCCTCACCCAGAACACTCTGCATTGAAAGGTTTGGAAAGACCAAACATAAATATTGCTTTCTCGTGTAGAAGAGTGACACTTCATCAACTGATTCTGAAGGAAACCGATCGCAGTCAATATTGCTTCTCGAGAAAAGGAAACCTTAGAAAATATGGCTGCTAATAACATGCCGACCTAGATCTACAGAGCTTGATGAAGGAAGAAAAAAGAATACAGTGAGACAAATGAAAAGAGTAAGATTTATGACAATATCCTTTTATGTGTTGCAGCTTTTCATTGCAGAATAGGTCGAAATTGGTGAGTGGTAGAGGTGCTGTGCGAATGAAGATAAAATGAACTAGGCGAAAAGATTTTGACTACATCAGGTCTCCTCCCGATGCCTTGGTATTATTTCTGATACAACACCGGAGGGTATCGATATTAATGGCACTTTTCGGCACTTTTGGGAATTGTGAGAGAATCACAAGTTTTTAATCCAGCCTGGATCCCAATCTCGAATTTTGTAAAAATAGGTGCTTCAAGTCATGTCTCATCAGTAACAATCTCTGGCAGCTGCAGATTTCCCCATTCCATGCAGTTTCCATTAAATATCTTAGGCCGGTCCGCACACCAAACTTGATCCTCTTAGGCAGAGAAAAGCTTAAACGTATTATTCGCAAAAAAAAAAAAAAAAATTATGATTTCTATATTTAAAAAAAAATAACCTAGCCAATGGCCTATCCAGGTTTTCTGTACCGTCATACGCGCAAAGTATTTTTCTCATGACTTTCCCTTTTTTGGAAATGTTGGTTGATGGTTACTTTAACAGCCCTTGATTTTTTTTTATTCAATCTGTCTGTCTGTCTGTCTGTCTGTCTGTCTGTCTGTCTGTCTGTCTTTCTCCTCTCCTTTGTTCTTATTCTCTCTTCTCTTTTCTTCCAGCCTCTTTACTCCTTACCCATTTATCTTCTTAGAATGACGAGTACCAAAGAAATCGTGTGAAAAGATAAATGACAGGAACAACTAACACTTCATGTGCTCTAAAGCTTCCTCATAATACGGTTATGACGGCAAGTTAGCTTTTCATCGCTTGCTTTCTTACTTCTGGTCCTTTTTAGCCACATCGTTATATTTCTCTAACTGTATATCTGCATATCTGCCTGTGTTTGTTTATGGGCCTATGTGTTTGTGTCTATATCTGTCTGTATCTGTTTCTGTCTCTATTTCTTTTCTATAACTCTGTGATGTCGGGCGATGATAAGTTTTGTAGTTACAACCTGCGTTGGAGAAAAATGATGGCTTTCAAATAAAACGTTCGCCCTAAGCTCTTCAGGGGATTTACTCCACTAGAGTTTAAGGTTGTATGTGGGTGAGCTCTGAACCTCAGTTTTTCAGCCTTGCCTTTGTTTGATGCGATAGATGGGGCGCGACGTCATGGCTTATATCGAAGCTGTAGGAAAGATACAACCATAGAGATACTCCATTGGATACAACCTGCTAACAGGGCTGTTCTTTTGTTGCTCATTAAATTAGTCATGTCATTCAATCTCGTCTACAAAAACTTTCCCAAAGGGTTAAAGGTTTTATAAATACTCCTATAACTTTTTAATAAATGTTTGCATTTTCTTTTTGCTACAATTTTCTTTAAGCCGTCTATTCTTAGTTCTCCTATTACTATGCGTCTCTAGTTCTTGCTTTATCAAATAGATTGATCATAGGGTTACGTTGTCTTGAACAAATAGTTTTTGTCAGTAAAAGTTAATATAAAAAATATATTCAGTCTTATAAAATTTTTTATGTGATATTCCTACATTGAATAAACATTTAAAAAAAATTAAAATTCTGACTCTAAAAAAAGTTAAAGACTCACTAACAATGTCAGTAATTCTCTGCTTCTTCTTTTGTCTGCTCATAAAAACTGAGGAAGGGGTCTAAAAAAACATAAATATATTCTGTAAAATATCAAAGTCAAGAACAATTCATCGTGTCATACTTAACTTAGACTTTGACTCTGCTTTACATGAGCGTCGATTATGTTTTGAAACAGCATGAAATTATTTTTATTTATCATGGGTCACTAATCAACTGAGTTCTTTCAGTCTTTTTAATGGATTATTTCTATGCGTTTGCCTTTGATAACTCCTGATTTGGCGTCTTACTAAAATGTGTTCCAGACATATTCCATCCCAGGTTATAAGGTGCTGAAATTAGAAAAACAAAAAAAAACCAAACAAACTTGGATGATGACCGCCCTTCCCACCCCTCTCTCACAGACAAACACACACACAACGTTCTATTAAAATATAATGATCGTTTGAACAAGGCTTGTTAAATGGAATTTGCGATATGCTCCAAGCTCAAGATAAATTTGATCCAACCTTCTAGACCAGTATCACTAGAACATTGGAATGAAAACTTAACCTTTAAGCATTGCAAAGCAAATTATTCAGAACAGAACAAAATGATTAATTTTCCTTTATCGCACCGATAAAAAAAAAGGAACTGTTTGGTTTAAACAAATCAAGATAACGATTGCAGACTGCTCTCGGAGCACGAGTAAATATAAATATTTAACAAAAAGCAACAAAAATCGTTGTTTGATACAAGATTACTGCATTAATTTTTTAATCGTTAGTGGAGGTGAATGAGTGCTGTTCGGAATAGCCGGTAATGCTTTCAACCTGAAGCGAACATTTGTAAAAGTAGATAAAAAACTTAAATAAAAACACGTAAACAAACAAAAACCAACAAACGACTTACTTTTTTCTAGAATAGATGCTTGTTAAAATCAATATCTTCTACTCTGTTTATTTGCTATCAATAAACGGAAATTATAATACCAATTTTATGTATTTGGTGTTAACTATTGCCTAAACACCTTTTTTTAAATAGGCATTTAGAGTTTCAGAATGTAATTGCATCGATTGCAACTGTCTTTCTTTATCACTTACATAGTTTGGAAATAAGCGCTTTAGTGTAATCAAGTGAGTAACCAAACCAGAGTTATCAAGAACTCAAAAGATAAAAAAAATCTAGTTCTTGACGTTCATGACAGCAGTTTTTCATTTTAATTCCTTTTTTAAAGCTTAAACTGACTGCAAAGTGTCAATATTAATTTCAAGGTTGCACTTCTAATCACCCCAAATTGAAAAATTAATTTTAGGATTGAGGAGAATGTTCAGTGTTGATAAATCAATGAATAAGAAAGATATATATATATATATACATTTTTAGACCAAGAACAAAAACTTGACTATTTACCACTTATGATAATCACTGAGATCAGAAACAAGACCATTGGAAAGGTGTAGAGCACTTTTTAAGACATGCTGCTTATCTTCGAAATATTTTCCAGACCTGTCTAAACCTTTATCTTGATTTGCAAAACTTTAGACTTTGCTATATTACACTTCTCCATTTCATAGAATGTTTTGCTGTTCACAGGTACCAATCCGTGGTTAACATTGCACTAGTAGAGCTTGATAATGAAATGTTTCGTTGTTTTGTACTAAGCACTCGCTAACTAGATATTTCAAGTTTACTTTTTGTCTGATTTGTATTATCATCGTATAAAGATCAAATATCTTTATACCCCTCACGCCTCCTATCGTTAAAGATGTCTTCGCGTTTCTTGCTGTTGCCAAATGCTGTGAACTTTTCATAGTCCTTATTTTTAAACTTATTCCTTTTCTAGTTGCTGGTTGCTTTTTCTTTTGCCTTAGCCTTGGGCTGTGATATTCCCTTAAAGTATTTCACGACCGAAGAGGCTGAGGTGATATATTGGATAATACATACTGCACCCCAGAATTACTTTGTGTATAAGAAATAATCTCTCTTGCGCTCGGAATGCACACCTCATATACAACAAAAAAAAAAAACCAACAACTTTTTATCCGCCACATGCACACTTATAAACTTGTATGTGGCCCAAATTGACAATTATGACACAATAATTATTTGCGAGACACACAATATTGATATAGAGAGACAACAACAATACCACTTCGCAATATAAACGAAGAACTACTGATATTAAATAATAAAATATTTATCACTTTTTATCCAGTAAAATTGTCTTAATTGTATAAAAAGGCATAACTACAGAATCTAGCTCTTAATGAATGTGTTTAACATAGGCATTCACTACTGGTTATTTTGAATCGCGTGGAAATAACGGTCATATAGCAACCCTCTGTTGACCCAAGTTTTAAAGACATCAGTATATTTTTCCTTATCTTGTCATTCTCATTTAAATAATGAACCTCATGAGACCTCATTTTTTGCCTCTCAGATTATTTTAAAAAACAAACTCTGAAACAAGCATAAACACAAATATATTTGATCACATGAACAATGCCCACATTGCCTGAATACACCCTGAAAAGGTCCAATAATGTATAATTCATTGCCGAAACTTGTAGAACCGCGCCTGGACTACAAAGTGTATGGCATGACCTTTTCAAAACACGCGATCACATTATTCCCCTGACTCCACCCATACATCAATCATATCTCAGGGCTGAGAACCACGAGATGCCTTTTGGAAGAGTGAACTCGTGGCGTGTTTTGGTCGACTTTTAAATTCAATTGTTTGGTTATTTGTCAAACTCTAGGGTTGAAACAATCAATCTCTCAAGTCAATATTAACACTTTTATCTAACTTGCTGTTTATTTTTCCAGCGATAGACAAGAAGAGAAAATGACTTATTCAAAACTAAAGAAAAAAAAACCTAAAAAAAAAAAACCTGGTTAAACAGCAAAGCAAATGCCTGCGCCAGACTCAATCATTTAAAAACTAAAAACGAGTTTTTTGATTACATAAACTATAAGGCAACATGTACTATAAATATAATATTGGTTGGTTCTTTTTGTAAGCTAAATTTTTTTAAAATGATCTTTCCATCCCGTTTCTCTTGCTCTCTTCCTTCCCTTCATACACCTATCAACACATCTCCAACTATTCGTTTGATCAAATGAACATAGGATGTGAAAATAGATACTAAACACTTAAAAATGCAGGAATAACAAAGATAGCAAATCAATTTCGAGCAAAAACTGCCTCTATTACTGGTCTTGATTCATGCCATTTTGTGAAAGCTCAAAACTTAGTCTTCTCATAGTATCTAAAGAGATGGATGGGGCTATCCATCCGCTCCAATCATCATTAATATTTGGGAGATATTCAATATCCACAGGTCAGATCTGCTATGGAACGAGGAAGTAAATCAAAGAACCCCAATATCCACCAAAAACTGTAAATATGAGCACACACATATTCACAAACATAAATATATATATATATATATATATATATATATATATATATATATATATATATATATATATATATATATATATATATACACCTATTTTTTTTACTTCAAAATCGTACAATAGATACCGAGCTCAATTAGAGAAGCTTCAGATATTGTGAAGTTTTACACATCGCGTTGGTCTCTGAGTTAATCTACTCCCCTTCCCCCCCCCACCCACACACACACACATTATTTATGTTCATCAAAATCGATGTACATTTCTCAAAGCCCTGAGACTGCTGCCCACCTGTTAAAGCTCTATATCGCCTTATCCTTTGATGATTACAATAAAAGTCATTACATTTGTCACTCCTCAAAACGATCAAAGAGAGGAAAAAAAAATAAATCCAACTCTTGTTTGTCGATTTTCCACATCTGTTCGTGACATGAACAGTAAGATTTAGTCTAATCCTTCGAGGATACGCAGCGTTAACAATGCATGTCCATAAACAAGTTTCACAGTCGGTTTTGCCGCCCAGAAATACGCTACGCTAAAAGATCTACACTTATAGCGGCATCTTGATGTTATCTTTCATGTAAAATTCATAAAGGTCACATTTGCATCGCCCAAACTTCTAGGAGTCATAACTATTAAAACAGTAAGAAAGAAAGGCCACAAAAATATTGTTTGGTTGCTTTAGCCACGTTTCTTGTCTCTCCATTCTCTCAACTTAGTAACTTCGCACGTCTGCTGCGGATAGGAAATGTAATTGTGTCTGAAAAAGAGAAAGGAAGAAAAAGATAGATGGCTTGATTGCTAGATAAACAGATAGATAAACAGGGACAGATAAAGAAATAGATAGATAGATAGATAGACAGATCGATAGATAGATAGATAGAGAAAGATAGAGAGAAAAATAGAGAAAGATACATAAATACATAGATAGATTAATAGATAGATAGAGAGAGAAAGAGAGAGAAAGAGAGAGCGAGAGAGCGAGAGAGAGAGAGAGAGAGAGAGAGAGAGAGAGAGAGAGAGAGAGAGAGAGAGAGAGAGAGAGAGAGAGAGAGAGAGAGAGAGAGAGAGAGAGAGAGAGAGAGAGAGAGAGAGATAGAAAGAGAGAGAAAGAGATGGAGAAATGAAGTTTCAGAAAAACGTTGGTTTCCAATCTTAGCGATTTCGTACAGGCTTGAAGATAATTACCTGTATCTCATAGTCATAGTTAAACAGCACATTACCTGAATAATTTTCATTTACACAATTTCGTTTACAATTGCTTTTGCGACTGTTTTAGTCAAAGTAATAGTATCGTGGCTTTGGGTAAAACACCATATATACATACGCTTCAACACGAAAAAAAAAATCACTGCAAGAGACGGTTAGCTCTTACGTCGCTAAAATATGTTAGCATACATAGCAATAGATTGATCGAAGTTTGGACACATTGGAGACGTACATGTTTTGAAGCTTTCGAGCCCAGTAGCGCTATTTGATCGTCTTATTTATCTTAAATACATCAGCATTTCCCTCATGGATTCCACAAATGCTTCGCTTCATTTTTTTTATTGTTTCTACCCTCTGTTAGCTTTTTATTCCCCATTGGCTCAGATTGTGGCGCTGCTTACCTCAGAAGATTACTGCTGTTTGAATAATGCTTAGTGAAGTAGTTGTTTAGCTGATGTTTTTAACAAAAACTGCTTAGAAGATATTTAAATTTAAGATAGCTGAATAATGCAGAGTGAATGATAAACAAACAATGAATTCCAATCTCTTATTTTACTTGTGATGGCTTGCATGTTAAATCACACTTTAACAGAAATGGTTATGATGACAATAAGGATGCATCTCTGTTTTCTTTTTTGTGTCACTCCTCTTCCTCTTCATCCTCTTATTCCTCCACGTCATTTTTGCTTTGGCTATTTGCTGCTGCTACTGACGTTGTTGTTGTTGTTGTTGTTGTTGTTGTTGTTGTTGTTAATGATAATGATGATGATGATGATGGCGTTGTTGTTCTTTTTCTTTATTTTGCACTGCCCTTCCCCCCTCTCCCCTTTTTCTCCTGTAACGATCTTCTTACTTGTCATGTGTCTTTTGACTGATTTTAAAATTACTACTGGAACACTGCAACATTTACCTCTTTTTTATTATGCAACATGGACATGGTAGGGTGGATATAAGAGATTATATTGTACGCGTTGCTTTTACACTTTTATTGAGAGGTCTTCATTTTACCAATGAACTGCTATTTTCTTAGATCTGCAAACCTTTCTAAGAATATTATGGTGGAGCATCTTAGCTTTTCTCAACGTTACAAGTAAACTACATCTTCTTTTAATATACAAGCAAAAAGTCCATATCATGGAGAGAAGATGGTAGAGAATGACATAAATAATGTAGTTTTAAGTTTTTAACCTGAACACAGGCGGTCTTTTTATATTGTTTATTATATGTGTATGTCCTTTTGCTTGTCTATGTGTATTTCTTCCTGTCTTTCTGTCTTCGAACTGTTTTATGTGCCTTCCTTTTACCCTATGTATCTGTGAATTGTACTTTTGTCTGTATATCTGTATATCTAGATCTGTCTATTCATCCATTTGTCATGTTCTCAGTATGCTTTATGCCTATCTGTTTGAATCTCTCCTGTTTCCCCTCTCCACAACTGATATTATTCCAGCTTTCAAAATCTTGATTCCTAAATCCTTTTCTTTTTTTTTTCCTTGTCCAGAATCACAATAATATGACTTCAACATTCCAGATTTTATCTTTCAGTAAAAAGGCACGGTTACTCCTGCCTGGTCAAGCCCACCCATGACCCTAGCCACCCTGGCTCTCTGCTATCTTAATATCTCGTAGCTTTAGCTTGTTAGCGGTGTCTTCTTGTTAGCATCGCTTACGCACACCCGTTTCCTTTGGCAGACGGCTTAACGTGTGAGGGAACTGTTTGAGTCCCTCCACAGATGTAGAACTAGATAGAACTCATTATATTAGCTGACGTACTGACAAGATGTTTTATACACGGCAATGTAGTAATGTTTGTTCGCTCTTTTCACCCGTTATCAGGCCTGTTTGAATAGTTAGAGATAACGTGTTTCAATCATTATTCCTGATAAGAATAACTTGCTTGTAGCCTTTAACGCGCAGTAAAATCGAAACACAACAGTTATAAAAGATTCGTCTTTCGTAATATTTTTTTTTCCATTGTAAATATTTTGTCTAAAATTTGACTATTGTTTACTGACAAATTAACGTCAATTAAAATATTATCAATTCTCATTTTCCTATCAGGAGAGCTTACAGATTGTCAAGAACTGAGCCAACACCAATGGATCCCTTCGAGTTACTTCCTGATCTTATCTGATTGATAGCCCAATTTTTATACGATGCGCAAGCAAAAACATTTCTATATAATTTGGAAACGCGTCATATTTTATTGTAAAAACTGCAGTTTGGAGTGGTTTCAGAGTCAGCAGGCCAAATGTTGTTGAAGGGATGGGGTACAGCATTCTATGTACCCTACTGTGTTCTCTGACATTTTCTTGCACAATGGTCCTCACGATATCAGGGGAGCCTTTTTCAAAGGCTGAGAAAGAATTTGCTGGAGTAATGAAAGAACCAAGAACAAAAATAAAAACAGACACTTCAGAAAGACACCACCTGAACAGACTAAAATCTTATTCAATTATGCGAATGAAAAAGGAAAATTTTGAGCTTGATCTCTATGATTTTAAACCACATATCAAAAGAAATAGAAATAAGGACATTCACAACAAACCCAAGAATATATCAGGACTTGTCTTACCTTCAGAGTTGTTAGTCAAACCAAATCTGAACGTAAAGGATAAAAATATCATTACTGATTCCAAGGAACGTTTAAAAGAAGAACCAAGTGTCCGAAGGAACTCCAAAACATTAAGTAGGGCAAAAAAGACAAAAACAATTAAGACATTGGAAGGATTAAATATTCAAACAGGATTAACTTACGTATCATTTCCGTCCTTAAATTCTTCAAGTTTCCCTACATCAAGCCTGTCATCATTGCCGTCACCACCGGATGTTGTGCAAACAGAGCGTGATAAGATGACTAAAGCATCAAGCCTATTGAGGCTTTGTTTAACTAGAACCGGATCACACCTGAGTTTACAAACACGCCTTTGTTCAGACTTCAAATCAAATGTTACTTCTCCTACTCCTCGAACTTCAGTTGTTTCACCATTTTCATCATCAACGTCATCAATACCATCATTAAAATCAACACCATCATCATCATCTTTAAAAACATCATCATCATTCTCACTACTACTACCACCACCACCA
Source organism: Elysia crispata (assembly GCA_033675545.1). Lineage (NCBI taxonomy): Eukaryota > Metazoa > Mollusca > Gastropoda > Plakobranchidae > Elysia > Elysia crispata. Next base: position 185,195 of record JAWDGP010001087.1, on the reverse strand, counting down.
CCGCCCCCACCATCAGCACCATTACAATTGACAAGTCTACCATTATTTACTTCAAATTCAAGAAAGGTTTCACAAAGAGTTTATCAGCTCAGAGATAATTTGCCTGTGCTTTCTCAGCCCGGTCCTTTGAAAATACCAGAAACACAAAACTCACCAAAATATTTTGAAACAAATAATGCCCCTCACCACAATAAATCAGTGACATTTGACAGCTACTCAGAGTTACTCACACGGGAAGAAAAAATTATCGCAGAAGAGAGAAATATCTTTAGAAAGAAAACTAAGCCTATTCGTCGACAAGAAGCTCGAGCAAACGTTAATCCTTTAACAACCATGCTGAAACATCCAAATTCGGAGATTTCGAAAGCAACTTTATCACCATCCTTCCATTCGCAATTCTTTGACTTTTCTAAAATTCATAGAAGCATCCACTCTTCAAGAAATAGGCATGTATATGTGAATGATTCTCATAATCCCAAACGAGTGAATGAATTAACCAAGAAGCTTGTGCTCAAGAAACGCAGTAAGAGAAACGTAAGCATGGCACCAACCCTTCAAAATAATTTCTCTTCTCCCACTACATCAAGCCCAGACGTGGACAGTAACAAAGGCACTTTGTCTTATAGTCCTGAAAGTGCAACGCCTGACAGCGACATGGCAAGAATTCTTTACCACAACAGTTCCGACTTGTACAGTTATTTGCACATCACCAACAACAGCAGCAGCAATACCATTAAGAGCAACATCAGCGACAGTCAGAAAAGTATCAGGAGCAATAAAAGTACAGAGCGTATTCATGACCCGAATATTAGCGACAGAGTAAACACCAGGCTTAATGAAATTGGCGAACTCACGGGCTACGAGGATAGGCTTGGTAGCTCAAATAACGACCAGCCAACCCAGCACACTACTAGTCAGGATTATTTCAGCAATAGAGACGCCACTACCGCTACATACACAAGTAGATTAATTGCCCAGCGACCTGGCAGGTTCTCCAGCCCTCTCGACACCTTCGAGGACATCCTCCCCAGGAGGACGCTACACATCGGCGGCTTTTTCGAGTTGTCGGGTCCGTACCCCGGCAACGGCCAGTCGGACCTGGACGCGGCGTTGCTGGCTATTGACCACGTGAATGACCAGTTCATTATCCCCGGATATCGACTAGAGCTGCTCTTCAACGATTCTAAGGTAAGAGCACTCGTTGATACTGATTACATAATTGAGTGAGTTGAACCAGATTTCGGCATCTTTGATACAGTTTAATGAATGCAATGAAATTGGTGGGAACAATATGATATGATGTAAGTAAAAAAAAGAAGAAAAAAGAAAGAATGATTATTAAATCCAAACTTACGTTTTTAAGTTTCTTTATATAAGTGGGGACGCTTAATATTAATTGTAATATTTTTTATTTACTAGGATTACTTAAATTTCTTGTAGTTAAGCTGTGGAATCAGAACTTCTGTTTCTTTGGGTGTCTCTAGTTTCAACTCTATAATCAATATCATTCATATCTTTGGTAAGCTACATTTATACCCACTTTCTCTTAGAAAAACAGCCACACACGTTACCTTTAATATTTATATTTATATATCATTCTACCTATATTTTTTTTAACTATGCGGATACCTATTAAATTTGGTGGATGCATTAACAAAAACAGAGTAAGCATGAAACAAGTCTTATGAAAATCACCCGGTGACACTGACTTCTAAAGTTCTTTAACAGCGTGAACAGATTAAATGACTATACTCAGTAGTACTTTAGATTTTTATCAATCATTTTGAAAACATGGAGAAAGAGCAAATTACACTCGTCCCGACATGACTCTGGTCTGAGTGATGCAGTTGTGCATGTCAGCATACCTACTGCAAAGATCAGCGTCTGTGGAGTTAATGGAGAAGTTGGTCGTGGCATAGCTATCTCCTCTTTCCTTACTTCCTTTTTTCTTTTTCTTCTTATTTATTAACCCTTTACCATTTAAGGTTGCCTTGTCCCCCTCCCTTTCCCCCCCCCCTCTCTCCCTCTCTCTTTCTTTTCGTTTTGCATTTATTTTACATCACTGTTTGTTAGAGCTTAACCTAGACCTATACATATAAAAATCAATTTAGCAAAGAATCTAGAACATGAACATCTAGAATCTATATATTTTTATAATGTATTAAAATAAATGATTTTTGAGGCAGAGTGTAAATCCCACCACTAAGAACTAAATAATAATATGCTGCTCAATCAAACTTGTTCTGTCTGATTTGATCGCCCTGGGAGTATATACAGTAAAAAGACAACCTCGAGTTGCTTTTCCACAATCTTGTGATGCGTCAAGTCAAATTGCAAAGACAGTCTGATTACGCACCATTGCGCAATATAAATATACAACTTTTATAGGCTATTCAACTGACCAACCGAGTTAGATGAGGCCATCTACGGATCTAGAGAAACATGGTGAAAAAGGCTAAACGCTTACAAGGCAGTATCTTAAACTTTCACGATATATGATAAATATTCCATGTCTTCAACAGCAAGTCAGCTTTTTTTTCAAACCAATTTCTCCCCGCCCCCTCTCCTATCTCTCTCTTTCTCACTCTCTCTCTCTCTCCCCCCCCCCCTCTCTCTCTCTCTCTCTCTCTCTCTCTCTCTCTTACTCCTCCCCCTTTTTTGTCAATGATTATGCCCATAAATTAATAAAGTCAACCGGTCTCTATCGTTCTTATTTCTCTTCTCATTCCTTTCTTCGGTCTTCGAAACTCCTGTACCAACGTTTCCTAAGCAGACGGTGACACCAAACCATTTGACCATCTAGCCTAACTAATCATATCCATTTAGTTTCATTTGTTACACCATTATTCCTTTAATCTGCTGTGGAAAAGAAGAGAGAGTGGGAGGAGGGCGTAGAAATTTTCTATTATCATATATTTCAGTGCATTTTCTCCATCTAACGGTTTTTAAACCCCTTCTCTGTTTCCGCATCTCACATCTTTTCTAGCTACGCCATCAATGGTAGGGTATCGAAGTTTGTAGGACCTACCATACTCGTATCTCGTCCAAAAACTGACATATCATTGTCTAAAATATGCCAATTCACAATCTTCCATGCAAAGTACATTTCATTAGAAAAACTGCCTCCTCTTACACCTATGCCTTTTAACTCTCTATCCTCTCCCCCTCCTACCCCTCATATCTCACTGTCTCTGTCTGTTTCTGCCCCTGTTATACTCACTCTCTCTCTCAACCCACAGCCGTTATCTCTCGGCAACAATATCTAGATCATAGATCTAGGCTTATTGAGCAATCTCAAGATTTATGATACGTGGTCAGGAAAACTTTTGCCCACAAGTCGTGACTGACCGCATTTAACTCACTCCTTGCCGAGCACGGCCGTTTTGCTCAGGCCGTTAAGGACACGCTGCCAGTGCTCGAGATGGAGAGCCAGCTGGAGATAGATGGCTGTGTACAGACAGATGACACCTTGATTGATTAGAAACTCCGTAGCTCTGTCACAATCCGTACTAGCTGGGACAGGAATGACTTCCGATAAACAAAACCTGATAGCGGTTGCTGCGAAGATAGGATTATTCTGAGCTTAGATTGGTGGAGTAAAATCAGGAACCCGAACGCTCCGGCAATAACTGGATATTTCATTATATACACAATTAGAGCTGTTGTTTAGGAAAGGTTGAAAAATTAAAGTCATTTTGAATTCTGAGATAGGCTGATGGGAAGTAAAAGTATGCTAATAACAAAGCAAAACATCCGTGGAAAAGCCAACAAATATTTGATAGACAATTTTTAATCACTCGGTGCCAATTTATAATGACTTGAGGTCTTTTTTATAGGCATCAACGGACTGTACCTCCCTTAAGGAAAAATGTGAAAAAAGTTATGTCGACTCTTTCCCCTCAAATGAAGTATACACAACTTCAGCCCTCAACAGAAAGACCTTGTTGTAAGATCGATTTTTAAAATATGGTAGTAAATGGAGATGGTAGAAGTCGTGCGCCGAAAAAATCTTACACAAAACCGATTTTTCTTGCTCGTGCAACAGTCTCCCACTCCTCCACCAGTCCTAATACTCTTTTAGAATTGGATTGAAAATATTTTTTTGCAGCGTTGGTAGATGAGCCTTGGAATCCTTTAAACCGATCTAACGAAAACCATTGCACACTAGGGCAATAAAGATCCGATCTTAATGACATAAACATTTTTAAATGAAAGATTGATTTTAACAATGATATTGCATATTCTTTCTCAAATAACTTAAGGAAAGCTTTTGTTACAAAGCTAACCATGGTCTATAAAGAAAATATAAACAACTTTAGCTTCTATCTTGACAATCTCAGCCGAAACTAGAGCGAACTTATATTCATTCCATTGAGACATAATGATTTTAGTATTTCAGTGCACTTGGATGTGTTCCAGGTGTACGTCTGCGTTTGATCACCTTAGGTTAAGAACAACTTGTTTCAGAGAAAAAAAACCCCACCAAAATATTTAGACTGAAATAAGCATATACTCACTATCTGCTACTTTTCTGCATGAGCTTAATTGAATACCGTAACACGGACCTGTCTAGAACCTCTTAGGACTGTCACATTGTCATGCGAGCAAAAAAGTATCATAACTTTATTAATAAACAATGATTAGTGAATTTCATGCACATACTCATGAGAAATGGAATTATCCAAATTGATCAAGGAGAGTGAAGGTAGGGAGGCGGGGCAGTTGGATAATGATCATGTATTTCCTTCTTTTAAATCAAAACCGCCTTTGTGAGAGAAAAAGAATGCCAAGTTAAAATAATTTTCGCAATAGCAGAAGGTGGGATATTTCGCTGCTCCTGTCGTGATGCTAGCATTTAAATCCAAGCAGGGTATCTCTTACTTGATGGGAAATCCGTATCTAAGCATTTCGAATATGATAATGCAACCCCCTGAGCTCTTTCAGTTTTCACGAATAATTAATCATAACAAATTTTGCTTACGAAATCAAGAATTACAATTTCATCCATTTGGAGTGCCAGGTAGCTCAGCGAATAGTGCATTGGAATGACTACATGGAGGACCGGGGTTCGAATCTGGTGTGTGATCCCATATAACCAGCCTTATCCTCATGCTTGTTGGTAACCTAAGAGTCTCTAGGACTGCGAAAATTACAACTTTAATGCTCTTAGTCGCAGTTTCTGGCCAGAAAATCAGCTCTTGCATTCTACTGCTTTACGTAAGAGTAGCTGCTCGAAAAGGCTAACATGGCGATTAAGGAACACAGTAAAAAAAAAAAAGATTAGACGGATATTTCTCGTTTGCTATCAGCAAACATAAGAATTTGGAAGGAGGAAAACGCGGGTTAAGCTCCAAGCCTTCCTCCCTAACTGTGACTAATGACTAGGCAAACAATAAGTGCTGGGTAACCAAGCAAACTCTGGCAAACAAAAAAAATCCCACATTTTTTTTCTTATGCACTGTACCTTTATATCTTTGCTGAATTCAAAGAGTACTAGAGTTTAGTTTGCCAAATTCAAGGAAAAAAGTTGATTTTCTGCACCCGACATTTAAGTCAAAAAACAAAAAGCTAAAAAAAAACCCCTCAAGTACAAAGAAAATATATAGGATAGTATAATTCGAATGAAAAAACTCCATTTATTGAATTTTGATCATCCATTTTGTTTTCTAGGAGGTTATTGATTAAAAAAAAAAGCAAGTTACAGAAATTTTCAGTTTACAACTATCCACTTGTGGCAAACATATGTCCTTATTATCTAGAACTGTGCTTTATTAGAATGAAAAATTTAACATTCCAAAATTGTTTTTAAATCTCTATTTTCAAGCAATTTCTGTTTGCTATAATTCATCTCCACAGGTTTCTGATCTTTCCAAACTTGAAACATTGTTTTTCACGTAATGAAAGTTCAGAAATACTAACTAATAGACTTTAAAATAAGAACAAGTGCCTTCCTAGTGGTAACGTCACTTTCTTCATTTGGACGTCGGTTAAAAAAAGCAAAAGCAAATGAAAAAAAAAGAATCACTAGGAAATAACCTCAGAAATAATAAAATTAAAATTATTCCTCGCCCAAATACACGAAAAATGTTACCACAAATCACTGATGACTCCATAGCCAAAGTCAATGCTCTCTTTCAGTGCTTATTTACAATGTTTTCGTCGAGCCTTTGAGCATAGGCTTATTGATAGAAACTTTAACGCAGAGCTTTTGAAATATACCTGAGCCAGGAGGTAGAAATAATTTTCCAAAATATATCACCTTTAAGTACCTTTCCGTGTGAGGATTTCATTAATTGAATATTCTCACCAATTGGCAAGTGGAATTACTGCACTGCAATGACTGCCCTTCCCTCCTCTCTCTGTCTCTCTCTCTCTCTCTCTCTCACACACACACTTTATGTCCATCTATTTCCCCTCTTGTACTGAATTTTTGTCGTCCTGCTTGTTCAGCTTTCTTTTTTAAACATATCTATAATTTTGTGTCACCCAGTCTTTCTCTTCCGTTCTCCACTCTCTCTTTCTCTCTTCCTCTTATATACGGATGTGCGTTATGCCCTTCTCTCTCTTCATATATAATTTTCTCCTGCCCCATGATTAAGGTACCTTCAGAAAGACAAGCGATCTTACAAAAGCAGAGCAAGGCAGTGTTAACTGCTGTCCAGACAAAATGACCCCTTAGAGATAAACAAAGAACCAAGGGAAATATAGCATGCAAATCTTTGACCACAATCTTGGCTTCTGTGAAATTAACCAAAGCGGTGGGCCAAATGCGAAAACAACAATTTGACCTTTGGAGATGCTTTGCCTTCTCATGAATATACGGAACAAAAAAGCAGGTCGGGAAAATTCAACGAGAGCAAAAGGTTGATTGCAGCATGACGTGCTTCTAGAATCTTCTGTTTTTCTCTTAACCAGTCGAAAAGATAACACGCATATTATTAATATGAAGCAGTGGTACTCTTTTGAGTAAAAGCTAGATAAGGAATTACAAAGGCCGTCTCGTGAAAATGTAGACGACCCTTTATCTCCACTATAATAGCCCAGATCCCACTTCTGACACCATGTCGTGTATCCTAACACATAAATAACTTCACATGAGATTGTGGGTTTCTTTGGTAACTTGGAAATCGATAGATCTAGACTGTTGTAAGTAGAGATACAGCGTCGTCTACATCGTCACGACATGACCGTTAGTCTTCTAATTCCTTAACTTTCTTTTACATAAATGCTTAATACTATCGTAAAAAGCTATTGAGCGATGTCCAATATATGACAATTACAGAATAAAAAGACGAATTTGGAAATTCAATCCATGATTTTCAAACGGACTGTAAAAATAAATGTAAAATCAATCTTGGCAAATAAATTATCTATCAACTTTTAACTAAACATCGATACTTGATCGCAAGCAATTTCGTAAATACTTTACACTTAAAACCTTATGAAAGGCAGGCCATTTCTACTGAAATAATTGCTTCTTTATTAAATTTTTTTGCCACCTGAAAAGATTACTCCCTGAATTTCTTTTTGCTTTTCTTTTCCGTATTTGGGGAAAAAATCAATGGACCTTTGATTTATAAGGCTAGTCTTTGTTCTCGAAAAGAAATGTTTTCTCTTTAGTTAAATGTTTTTTCATGTTGTCTTTTTGTAAAAAAATAATATATATGTAGTTACGTTTGTTTAAGTTCTCGTAACTCCTTCAGGTCAATATCATAGATGAGAGAAACTTAGAGAGAGAGAGAGAGAGAGAGAGAGAGAGAGAGAGAGAGAGAGAGAGAGAGATGGAGAGAGAAAAAGAAAGAGATAAACAGAGAGAGATAGAAACAGGGGAGACGAAAAAGAGGAGCAGTACATAATTATAAATAATGTTATGGATAAGACGTGCAAACTTGAAAAATGGACGCAAAACAAGAAATAAAATAGTGAAAAAGGATAGAAAAATAGATAGATGGATTGACAGAGAGGGAAAGAGAAAGAGAAAGTGAGATAGAGAGAATATAAGACAGAAAGACTTAGACACACAAGTAAAATAGGTAGGGAAGAATAGAAAGATGACAAACGGACAGATAGGCAGAGACGGAGAAACGAGATTGACACGGACCATAAATCCACTTTCATACTTAAAGCATTAGTTGAGGGTGAAAAAAAGAATTACAAAACAAAAATAAAATGACTCAAAACAAGACAAAGACAAAGAAGTATAAGAATCACAATAACGGACATTTTTTCTTGCCGCAAGTAAAGTGGAGTTGGTGATTTGAGTTCCCCGAGCGAGACAAGAGGAATAGCCCCCAAGATGGGTTCATAGATCAATGGCAATAAGGCACAGTTTGAAATCCGACGCTAGAAGACGCTAAGATGATCCTCATCGCTCTACGCTTCACTTTTTCTCTTCATTTTATGGCCGTGGCCACTATTTCTTTGCAGATTTAAGAGGGACACTCACCCTCCGACGCCCAAATCCTTTGCGACTGGTCCTATTTTTATCGTTTTTTTTTTTTTTAAGTAAGGGTGTGTGTAGATAAAAAGGTGTTTTCGTTTTAGGAGCACCGATGTAGCCGTGATCCAATTTCAGCCCATGAAATTTGGGTACACCTTCGAACGTTGAAGATCTAGTTCGCTCACTACTGTTCATGCTGTTCTTATGTCGTGTTATAGATAAGAGCGGGAGCTACGGCTTGATCTAGAATCGGAATCTAGGGAGGATAGAGAGCATGAGAGAGAGAGAGAGAGAGAGAGAGAGAGAGAGAGAGAGAGAGAGAGAGAGAGAGAGAAAGGGGGGGGGGGAGGTTAAGAGAAGAGAAAGGAGAGAAAATCTGAAAGGACTGATAGAGAAAGCGAGAAAATAAGAGACATACATTGAGAAAAGGAGAATCTGTACAATAGTCAGAAGAAAGGAAATAATCTTCGAGCGAGAGTGAGAGAGAGAGAGAGAGGGAGAGAGAGAGAGAGAGAGAGAGAGAGAGAGAGAGAGAGAGAGAGAGGGAGAGACAAAGAGAAGAAAAAGAAAGAGAGGAACAGAGGGAGAGTAAGGGAGAAGTAAAACAATTGATTGAGACAAGAGCAGAAAATATCAGGGTAACAATTTAAAATATAAAAAAAACACAAATTAAATGAGTAGAGAAACCTTCAAGTAGGTATTGATTGTTTCACAATTTAACTGTTGATTAAAATTGATTGAAAGATTGTATTTTTCATCACATTGCTTTCTATCATGGATTGACATCAACCAGTAATCAATATTTCCAAATCGATAATTTTAGTCTTGCATATTTAAACAAAGGCGAACAAAATAGGCTTTTTAAAAGTTTACTAATTCCATGAAAACTGAAAGAGTTTAATATTCGAACGATTTTTTTTCTTACATTTGAGAGTCAATTTCTTCATCAAATAATTTATGTTTTACTTTCCGATAACATAATGCGAAGTGAACTCCAAATCACGGAGAATGAACAAACTGAAAGGGTAGTGAAACAGCAACGAAGAGAGGAAAAAGGCTTGTAAAAGGAAGAAGAAAACTGAATAATCATAAGAGCAAGATGTACCTAGGCAAGATTCTGGATGTCATAGTTTTCTCCCTTCAAGTCCGGACGCAGGTCATCGATTATAAACCAGTGAGAATAATGTATTTTAACACAGTGTTGCATGACAATGTGATTAATTGATTCATAGTTGGTAACTTGATAAATACAATCATATACACACAAATAATTAGATAGCTACAGAATTAGATAAATAAGAGGGGGTATAGAGAGAAAGAGCAAGAGAAAGAAAGAAAGAAAGAAAGAGAGAGAGAGAGAGAGAGAGAGAGAGAGAGAGAGAGAGAGAGAGAGAGAGAGAGAGAGAGAGAGAGAGAGAGAGAGAGAGAGAGAGAGAGAGAGAGAGAGAGAGAGAGAAATAGAGAGGCAGCAATACAGAGTGAAACAGAGTGAAGGAGACAGATTGAACAATAAGAAACAGACTTATATGTAGTTAGGTAGAAAGAGATGAAAAGAGATACAAAGATATATAGAGGAGAAGAAAGAGAGATAGAGTGAGTGAGAGAGAGATAAAGAGAAGAAAAACGACATCAGGTAAAAACAAAATAAGGAATGCTTTTATAGTAGTTATATCGAGACAAAAATGAAAAAGAATACAACAAAAAGAAAAAAAAAACAAACAAAAAAACCAGCAAAAAACAAAACAAAAAATAAAACAAAACAACAAAAACAAACAAAAAACAAAATAAAACGCACACTATTAAAGATGAGGAAACAAGAGTAATAAAAATAAAAAGAATGGCAATCTTTTGCAAATTAAACCTGGTCAGAGGTTAAAATAATAAGCGGATATGACCTGACCTATTTGATCCAAGTAACTTTTCTCAGCTGCCAGGGAATTCTTTTTTACTGTAATGTCTTTCTCTTTAAGAGCTGTGTACAGATAGAGCTTTTATTCATTCAAAGCAAAGCATATTGTCGGTACAGTCGGGGAATCCAAGCATTGGCACTTAAATTAAATAAGCGAAATCTTTATAACTGATGATCTGTTTTCAATTACTGACACAGAAATCTAAAAGATAACACTGGAAAAAATATACTTTTTCAAGTGATTTTTCAAGCTACAAAATTAAAAAAAAAAACACTTCTCCACGATACCCTTTAAACTAAAGCAAGTAGGTTAAGTGTATCAAAGTCTTTATTTTTGGAAGAATTGGATAACAGAACTACAGTAACTGTTTTGTGTAACGGTTTAACTGTGTATGTTTTGTTCTTATCCGTGGAACCCTTTCCTCCAATTTATTTTTAATTCAGGAGTTAACAGTGGTCTTGAAAAAGCTTGCCATCTACTGCGCTGCTCTAGAGGTTCTATATAAATAAGATTAACTAAGGAAGTTGGAGGCAGAACTTTTCTTTAAACATCAAAACTTAAAAATCTGCATAGATTTATAAGAAAAAAAAAGAGAGGATGTAAGACCTCAGCTTTTTTTTAAGGACAATACTTTTTTGTGAGATCAATTCGTGACTTAAGAACTATATGGATAGATTGACAAATAGATTGAAAGATGGAAAGAGAGAGAGAAAGAGAGAGAGAGAGAGAGAGAGAGAGAGAGAGAGAGAGAGAGAGAGAGAGAGAGAGAGAGAGAGAGAGAGAGAGAGAGAGAGAAAGAGAATAAGAGAGAGTGAGCGAGGAGGAGAGAAAGTGACAGAAATTGATAGACAGATGAAGAGAATGGGAAACAGGCAGGGATAGAAACATCCTGTTTGCCCATAGAGATCAAATAGCATTCGTGTGTTTAAAGAATAAGGTCTAGAACTCTGCAATCCACTGGATGTTTGTGTCGCTGTGAGTGTTTGACATCACTCAGTTATCTTATAGTATATAAAAAAAAGAGGAAAAAGTCGTTTTCCAATGAACGTGAAAATGCTTTTATCATAAAATATCTATTCTCATAATCCCCGGTTAGGGTGATCTAAATCGACTGCTAGTTAAACAGAACCGAAGCAGATCGAATATTTCGAATCACATAAAGCTTTCAGACAGAATTTTAATCATGAAAATGCGCGTTTAGTGATGCACGAGAGGAATGGTATAAAGAAGAACCAAACTTATACTATCGCAGCGATTTTTCTATAATCACTTTAACTTTTCTTGTTGAGTTTCCGTCTGACAATAATTTCATGAAGAAGCATTACCCATAACTCTTGAAACTTAGATAACATTATCCTTGGCAATCATTCTTTTCTTTCCTGTTTTGGTGTTTCTACCCACAATTCCTGTACAGGTGTTTCTATCTACCCACAATTCCTGTGCAAGTGTTTCTATTACCCACAATTCCGAGGCCTGCTCTTTAAGCTAAGAATCCTGAAAGGGGAAACAGAAGATGATAAAATCAACTTTCCGAGGAGCCCTACGGCACTTTCCACCTCTATGTTAGTAATGTACTGACTCGACCCATAAAGTCCCATACTTTCATCACTATACTGGAGGAGTGGCTGCCAATTGTAGAAGGCATAGTTGCACGGTGCTTTTCATACCCACTTCGATTATTGAATCATAGCCGCTTTTTTTCGATCAACCGTTGACTATCCGCTACTGATGTTCCATTATGATTTATGCTCGTTTTTCATAGAGAGACTGACATAGGCATTTTCTCTCTGAAGCAATGCGTATTTGAGTTACATAAGTAATTAATTTTATTTGCAGAAAATTTGTAACAAATTCTTGTCTTCGGCGTGAATTTTAAAATGTTTCACATCTACCTAAAAAGAGCTCGATTGCTCGAAACAGAAGGATTTGGTGTAATCTACAATCTGCCAGATCTCCGGAGTGAGGACTTGCCAAAATAGCTCTCATACATGCCGATAGAAAGAAAAAGGATATAAGAAACAACGTTACTGCCCTTCTGAGTCGCTGACTGTGAAAATTCAGCATAGTTTTGAACTATCTAAATGTCTATGCTAATGTGAGACAGTGCTTTTAGCATACGAATTTAGATTTATCATCATTTTCGAAAATTCATAATTATGTCCGTGCTCAACCACTCTTAATTTCCACAAAAGCGATTACTTGGATAAATGTTTCAAATTGTATGCTGTAAGCGCTCTTTCCTCCTTTCTCTTTCTTTATTACTTTCTCTCTCCCTCTTTTTCTCCAGATACCTTTTATTTTTTTTCTATCTTTCACTCATGTCGTCACAGGGCCAATCATTTCAATGGTCAGCTTCATACATGAATTGGCAATTTGTCATAAAAAGTCAGCGCTGTCATACTTAGGTCCTCAGGGAGTCCACACTGAACCTGCACACTCGAGTTCCTTGGACATGTCGAGTGGGAGCGAAATGAGAGCGGCAAGGAGTGAGAACCGGGAGGGGCATGAAGCTCGGGCAGCGCAGGAAAAGCAATGGAACGCTAATGAATTATTATGTGGCAAAAAGTGAGACACACAGAGACAGGGAAATAACATAGAAGGGGAGGCGGTGAATGAAATTGCCAGAGATTTGGAAAGCTAGAGAGAACAAAGAGATATAGAAGCATGTAAACGATGGAAAAAGATGGCGAGAGAGGGAGAGAGAGAGAGAGAGAGAGAGAGAGAGAGAGAGAGAGAGAGAGAGAGATAGATAGAGAGATAGATAGATAGATAGATAGATAGATAGAGAGAGAGAGAAAGATAGATAGATAGAGAGAGAGATAGAGATAGGTAGATAGATAGATAGATAGAGAGAGAGAGACAGAGAGAGAGAGGGAGAGAGAGACAGAGAGAGATAGAGATAGATAGATAGATAGATAGATAGATAGAGAGAGAGAGAGAGAGAGAGAGAGAGAGAGAGAGAGAGAGAGAGAGAGAGAGAGAGAGAGAGAGAGAGAGAGAGAGAGAGAGAGAGAGAGAGAGAGAGAGAGAGATGTCATTGCTAAACCCCCCTAACGAGCGGTGTTAATTAAGCTGCTAGCAGTCTTTGTTATAATCGCTTGTCTTCTCTTGTGTAAACTTTTGCATATAGCTCAAATCATTATGTATAATAATCTATCTTGTATAAATTCCACCCTGTTGCTCACACAGTGAATATTATGAGGTTTAATCTGCCTTCATGCACATTTTTATTTTGTTATGTGTGACTACAAAACACTTCATTTTTTCCCTTCCTTACACTAATTTCCAGTTTCTATTATTTGAAAGGATGACTTCTCTCCTTTTCTACAAATTGCTCCTCTGCTGAGCTCTTTTCAAGAAATAAAGCAATGTGGAATGAAATTAGCATGAACTTTGCCATCTCGCATCCATGGTCTAGTAAGGGATTAGTGATCAGGGACAGATCTGAAGGTCGCTGAGGACATTTCCTGCCCATTTTTAGGTCATTGAACCATTTTCAGACCTCTTTGTCACTTGTCGCCGTTGATTTTTTCGATCGTGACAAAGATAAGCTGACTTTCCATGCACTGTGATATCAAAGGTACGCTAGTCTTTTCTCAGCACCAAAGTGTACTTCGCAATAGATTAGATAAAGATTTTTGAAAGATATTCAGAAGAACTGAATAAACCCTGAATCTCTGGCAAAGTAAAACATCGGAATAAGTCATATTTTTTCATTGTTTTGGAAAGTGAACTAAGAAGAGAACAATTATTCTTCAGCAGAAAAAAACAACAACTATGTAGCGTTTTCAATTTTTTTTGTTACATTCCAGCCCACTTTAAGTTCTGATATATTAATGGTTATCATACATTTTCTAATCTTGATGCTGTTTTTCCCATTCCTCCCACTTTCCGTCTTTCTCTCTCTTTGTCTCTATGTATCTTAAACTATTACAGTATCTGAGTGCACCCCCGCCCTCTTCTCTGTCTCTGTCTGTCTGTCTCTCTGTTGAAAAATCTCTTAATTTGATTTGAAAATCCTCCCAGATTTTTTTTTACTACAGCCATACAGAGTAAGTAAAACAGTTTTTGAAAACTAGACAAGCATTAATTTTTATCTGAACGTTTCTCCGCCCGCCCTCCTCTCGTCGCCAAAACTATGCTCCTCTCTCTCCCTCACCCAGTCCAGCTTCTCCTCATTTTTCAATCTTTTTTCTCTCTCAATTCGTTTCTCAACTCATTCCATCATGTTTGTATTAGTATATCACAAATTGATTACAGAATTTCCTTCATATAAACTTCCGCACCATAGCAGACACTACGCAGAAAACCGAAAAGACGCTTTAATTTAGCATGGCCAGTGCCAAGCAACACAATCGGAAATTAGCGCCAGGAAAGACAAGCAGGCAGGAAGGAGCCTGGGGTGAAGGCCCTCATTTCTTTACCACAGAGTACCGCGGTGATCTACCCTAATGCCAGATCCCCACGGTGAAGCCAGGCCAACGCAGCTGCCAAAACTTTTGGCACCACAGAATGCGAAAACAAAAAGAACAGCAAACTCTTCCATAGCTGCTTTCCAATCACGCTTCAAGTGCGCCAATCACTTCTGCCCACGTTGCCCTTAAAATGTGTTTGTACAGAAAGATTAGAACAAAGGTCTACGCAAACTCTTCATTCAATGAGATAGCGCTATTGATATAATTTTAATTGCGCTAAAAAATGCGTATATCATTTTATATTGCAATGGTTAGCCGAAAAAATTTCGCTTGATCCTATGACACAACTATAGCATGAAATCAGTCCTAGCACTTAACTTAATAAAATTCTTTATCACTTTCCTGCCCTTTGTGATCATTGATCGATGCATTTTGGTAGGGTTGATGTGAATGAGTGAAGTCTAGAATTCGCACTATAATACAAAAAGACCGCTAATATAGAAATCGATATGTTCAGAAATGCAAAGTCTACGTAACAGATTTTCACAAGGAAATATCTGTAATTTCTGTGGCGGAACCAACACCATGTAGTTGTTTCGCGCCTTCAATCTACGTCAGGTCAAAAACCTTTTCTTTGTTTGACCAAATGTAAACAGTGGTCATTTAATGTAGGGCGTGCTCCACGTCGTCCATCAGACACCGCATGGCAAACATGGTGGTTCCTGATTTGCTGAAAAAAGAAGGAAGAAAATTAAAAAAAAAACCTAAAAAAAACCCCACAAAGACAAAGAGTTATTATGATAGAAAGAGACAGGGATAGAGAGAGAGAGAGAGAGAGAGAGAGAGAGAGAGAGAGAGAGAGAGAGAGAGAGAGAGAGAGAGAGAGAGAGAGAGAGAGAGAGAGAGTGAGAGAGAGACAGAGACAGAGACAGAGATAGACAGAGAAAGACAGATACATAACCTAGAATCAGATAAAAGACAGATCGAGAGGAATGAAAATGGGAACATTCTGTATAGAGAGCTTCTATCGAGCAGTTCTGTTAACTATACAGGATCTTACGTTAACAGGACATGTTGACTGCACTGCTTGGTTCTGAAAATTAGACTTACTACTTACTACTACCACTATTACTACTACTACTACTACTACTACTACTACTACTACTACTACTACTACTACTACTACTACTACTACTACTACTACTACTACTACTACTACTACTACTACTACTACTACTACTACTACTACTACTACTACTACTACTACTACTACTACTACTACTACTACTACTACTACTACTACTACTACTACTACTACTACTACTACTACTACTACTACTGCTGCTGCTGCTGCTGCTACTACTACTACTACTACTACTACTACTACTACTACTACCACCACTACTACTGTTATCGACAATAATAATATGAATCATAGTAATTATAACAATAATACTTATGGATATAATTAAGTGAATAAAAATTAACTATAATTACAAAATATAGCGCATGACCTGTCTGCATAATTCTCCTTTTTTAAAATAGAAGTCTTGTAAATAAGGAAAAGTGAATTTTACTGATGGCCGAACTAATAACATTAATATGTGACCTTCGTAAACTGAACTGTTTTACATAAGCAAACATAGACTTTTTATCCAAGAAAAGAAACTGCATGGCTGAAGAAGCAAGAAAATGGACATTCTAAGAAGAGGGAGCGAGACGGCCTGGCCTGATTTTTAAGGGCGTTGATAAATGAAATAAGACGTTGTGAAAAATGAAAATATGAATTATTGCATGAAGACGCGATGGAGAGGAACAAATGAAAAGAAATATTTCAAAATAAATAAATAATAAAAGTATGCACAACATGATTGTAAAGATAAAAGCTATGATTGACAAACTAATTGAAATTTTTGCATAAAATCACCTCTCTTCAAACAAACACATGAAAACACATGAAATTTCATTGAAATGAAATCATAGCGCAGGATAAAATAATTGTGCCGAACAAAAACGTTCATGAAAAAAAAATGAATTAAAAAATTTGAACAGATAAGGAAAAAATGAATAAATAAATTGGAAAAAAAATTCCTTTACCAAGTTTTTATTTTCTTGACTAGCTGCATATCAATAAAATGGACCTGTGGCCCCATCTGCAAAACTCCATATTCCATGCAGAGAGGCGCCACACTGGTTCTCCCCGCCCACAGACAACTCCTGGCTTTGAAGGGTCACATACGAAAGGACATCAATTTTGGGATTGGCGATTTGAACAGCATAATTTCCAAAAGACAAGGGGGAAAGAAAAAACGAGATAGTAATGCAAGATTGCACAATTCTAAAGCAGAGATTCGCAGGAAGGACAGATGGGGAATAAAAGAGAGAGAGAGAGAGAGAGAGAGAGAGAGAGAGAGAGAGAGAGAGAGAGAGAGAGAGAGAGAGAGAGAGAGAGAGAGAGAGAAACAGAAAGAAAGAGCAAAAGTGGGAGAGAATGAGAGCAAGACATATACATATATATAGAGAGATAGAGAAACAGAGAGAGAGAAAGCAGAGAGAGAGAAAGAAGAGAGAGTAAGTAAAAAAGTGTCTCTGTTCCGTTGCACTCAATTGAAATAATCTTTGTTTTAAGATTCCTAGTTGTCACAGGAAGATCTAAAGGCATTTCGTCAAAAGATGCTTATCAATAGCGCATTTTGAGAATCATCTTTGTAAAGACAAGAAAAGGTTTAAACAAAAAAAACTTTAATCGAGAACAAATTTATAACTTGAAAATGAAAGATCTATAGAAGTAATGTAACTAAGAGAAAAAAAAGGGAGAAAGGGAATCAAAAGGGTTAGAGGTGGAGAGTGAAGAAAAAAATCGAAAGAGTAGGAAACGGCAGATGATAGAGGTCACGATTTATGGAGAGAAAATAATTTGCATGATATGAAGTTTTAATATAATGAATGAGATAGGTAGAGATAGAGCACTAGATGACTCAGTCGGAAGAGCGTTGGCCCGAAGAAGGAATCGATCTCAGACTAGGCTATCCCATGGCAGGATCGGATTCCATCTAATCAGCTCCGTTCTTGGCTTCACGGAAAACTGCAGTCCTCGTACTCTTTCCCCGGGAAACTTAAGGCACATACTAGTCAGAGAACTACAGAGATAGAGCAAGACACACACTCATAGAAAAACCAAGGAGATTTTGAGGGTGATCTAAAAGAAACGCACATCTGTGATAATCATTAACAATGGTTAAACTTTCTCTCCTTTATCCTTTTATTTGTTAGAATGATTTTCTCAGCAATAAATCTTTGTAATTACAAATACACTACGCCGCTGATTATATCAAAAGACGCACAACAATTTCATTAGGTTTTGAAGATACTTTTTGCGCCGAAAAAAATCTAAATCGGAGGATGTTGTAGCAACATATCATGCATTACTTACACTGCCTGAGGAAAGTTTCATCCATAACGACACTGTATGGATTAAGGAAAAAAGTTGAAAAAATAAAGTTGCGGCCTTGCAAAGGAAAGTTCAGCAATCCTGATATATGGCAGGTCAAGTCCAATATTATAAAAATAACTGCCATTATTCTCCTTTTTCCCCCTGGGTGGGTGGAACTTTAAGATGAGTTTATGAGCATCTCAGCGGAAAAGGCAATCTGGAGCGCGAGCCTCATAAACCCGAAAACCAGAGGATGGAAAGATGATAATCTGGGTGCAGCTTGAGCCTCCAGTGGTAATAAATTACCATAAAGCTGTTTCTCTTAGATGAGCAATAAACCAAAATAATTTGCTTACTCTTAAGATTAATTTCTCTAAGATAATCTATAGCTTAATTCACTCAGCCCTACTTTCCGCAGCCATGCTATTGGATTTTGTACGAAACTTTATGTTGATAAAACTAGTTAGTTCGAATTTGCGGGTAAGTCTTGCCACCAACCCGAAAACAGGACAGGGGGAAGATAAATACAATTTAAAAATAGATACAGTGAAAGAATATCCTGCAATTCAAACTAGTTTCAAGGCTACATTTTCTGACTCACAGCGGCAACTGCAATGAAACTAAATGAAATGCAGGTTTAGCTTAAACCCCCCCCCTCCCCCCCCCCCCCAAAACCACTGTCGACACTTTCGTGAAAAGTGTAACGATATAAAAACTTAAAGTATAACGTTTTTTTTTCCATTACAGGAAAAATAAATAAAAACAATCTTTGTTTTGCAGGTATGGCAAAGGATCATCTAACTGTTTCTTAAGTAATCGAGATTTTTCATTTTTTTAGAAAAACAAAAAGCAAACATTCATCGGCGTTTTAATCGGATCTTCTTGTTTTCTAAAGGAAAGAAAGCACCACTCAACAGTAACATCGACATATTTTATGGCGAACTTTGGAAAAAGGATTAGTCGCGGCCTTCCTCCAGTTTTTAGCAGATGGGTTTTTTGCTTGCGCTGACAACACTCCTCTCATACGTCTGATGTATTACATGTAGGACAAAAAATCTTTTAGCCATTGCGTTTAAAAAAATTATAAGCTTTTTAGGGTAAGTCGGATTTTCTTTCAATGTTTAAGAGGCGTGTAGAATGCAAACACTTGTTGACACGATTAAGTCCCAGAAACCTGGGTTTTTCGATTATTCGCAAAGCGATTATCAGTTCTTGTTGTTTCGTCTTGTCTAAAACCTCTAGTATCAACCTGTCACATTTCTCGTTTTCTCCACTTTGCACGATCTGTAAAATAATCCCAAACAAAGAGTACAATCATGGAGGAAAATATACACCAGAGGTAACAGCATTACTATACTACATCATATTAATCTTTTCTGAAAAAAAAAAATTAAGCTAGTTACTTTCTTATTACATAAAGATATGATATTCAGAATTGCAACAAGTCTTAATACATCTGATTTCTTTTCTCTGATCATCATGCATCAAGATTCTCGCCTGAACTTTATATTAGATTCATCTTCATCATATTCCAGCATGGGAAAAATTATTCAAAATTGCATTTGGTATTTACCATTATAAAAAGCATGATTAACAACAAAAAATGGACTAATTTGTTTTTCGCTTAAAACTCAAATGCGCTAAAGAATGATCAATGGAACATAATATGTGGGAGGAAACGTTGCTATAGCTGTCCTCGATAATGGAACACTTTTTAAAAAATACTGCAAAGACAAGGGTAATGATGAAAGAGCATAGAAATACATAAAGGAGGTGTGTGGACAAGAGGCCAAAACGAAAGGAAAAAGAAATTGAATAAATGACCAGTGGCGGTGGTAAAAAGAACTGGAGGAAATCACAGTAGTAAAAGCTGCGTAGACTTAGAAGGAAAAAGAAGAAAATCATAGAATCAAACGAAAAAAATGAATTTCGTTTTATAAAAAAACGTATCGAAAAATTTTTCCATCACAAAATATTTTATTACAAGGTCTGTAGCTTATTGTAGTAAATCTCATAGGACTGAGATTATTTCTGGCTTGTAAGGCGATCCAAGCAGTTGATAGTTGATATCTTTTAGCTCGGTTCTTCTGACCTTGGCCCTGTTTTATGAACTTCACATTCCATCCTTAATCCTTTTAAAACCATCCTTTTTCCCTTTTTTGGCCATAAATAATTGATTTGGAAAACAGAAACAACCCTCCAATTAAAAAAATACAAAAAAAAAAAAAAAACCACAAAAAAAAACCCAAAACAAAACAAACCACCATCACACCACCAGCAGCATCAATAGCAACAACAACAACAACAACAACAACAACAACAACAACAACAATAATTAAATAAACCAACCAAAAAGAAACTCCAAACAAACCAAAAATAGAAAAAAAAACAAGAAAAAATAATGGGTGATGTGATTGCATTTCAAGGACACAGAATAAGAAAACGGGACGACAAATGGAAACCAGAGGGAGAAAATGGTAGACGGTAATCTAGAGAGGTAAATAAATTTATAAATAGACAACCAGCTTGATGAAAGGGGAGATAAATAAGGAAGGAGAGACATGAAAGAGAAATAAGGGAAATATACAAACAAAAAACAAAGAAAGGTGAATAAAATTAAAAGGGACATAGATTTAAAAAAATGTGTGAAAGACCGATAAAGATAGACAGATAGATAGATAGATACTTAGATAGACAGGCGGCCTAGGGAATTACAAGTACTTAGAAAGATAGATGGATAGATTGATAGAGAGAAAGGGAAAAGAAGAGATAGTGAAAAAGATTAGGGAGAGAGAGAAAGAGACAGCGTCAGAGAAAACGAGGTGGAGGAAGAGAAAAAAGGAGAGAAAAAGGAGGACGGGAGATAGACAGATAGATAGATAGACAGAGAGTGAGAAAGAGAGAGAGAGAGAGAGAGAGAGAGAGAGAGAGAGAGAGAGAGAGAGAGAGAGAGAGAGAGAGAGAGAGAGAGAGAGAGAGAGAGAGAGAGAGAGAGAGAGAGAGAGAGAGAGAGAGAGAGACAGAGACAGAGAGGGCGGCAGAGAAAAAAAATTGCCATAGTTTTTGATGATGTAGTAGGTCAGTTCCGAACAAAAACGTGGCTACAGTAGGGTTTACCAATATTTCACCTGGTGAAAATAAAATTATGGGTTATGTCATTTGCTTTCAGCCATGTGAAGTCATTACAGTATTATGTCAGGCTGTCAAGCCTGCTAACCATAATATTACCTGTAGTTAGAGACGAGGAACGAATTCAAAGCATAAAAATGGGTTTAATTTACCGCAGTCTAGAAGTCCAGTTGAATTGTTTTATCTGAGACCGCACAGAATGTCAGTATGCAATTAAAAAGAACTAGATTTTGTGATTGCTTTATAAGCATCTTTCGTTTCAGGTTAGACTATGATCTAAAGAGATCTCAGTCGGAATGAAAATAAAGTTTGTCATCAATTAATGCCTACATAAATTTCAAAACAAACAACTAAGTAGCGAAAATTAATGATGCATGTGGTTGGCATTGATTTCCCGCAGGCTTCACCATTTTTTTTTAAAGTTTCAAATTTTTATTATATAAATCCATTTCAAAATCTTAAATTTGATGTCAATAGCTGCTTGTACGATGAACCACCCCTAAATACCACTTAAACCTTGATTCACACATGTTCAATATATTCAATACCTCTCTTTTGAACTTCAGACGGGTTTAAAAAAAAAAAAAAAAAAAAAAAAAAACTTACTTTGACTAGTAATGAATCACTTCCAGATTTGAGTGCACCACTACCTTACCAAACTCAAATGACATTCTCGTAAACTGATACCGATTACTGTAAAAAAAAAATGTATGATTTCTTTTGAATTTTGCTTCGATAATGTACGCGTTTTTTGATTTGTATAATCATTCTTTAGTGAGTCTGCTAATTATGAAAAGTGCTTTCGCTAAGTACAAGAAAGTCAGGATAATAATAGTTACGGCAAACTTTCGGTTTTTAGTTTATTGAAAAGATATTTCTCTGAATATCTCGATTTCTAATAAGCTTTGACCGTGGAAAAAAAGCGTCCATTGATCTACTAATGTATGTTCCGAACTTCTTTACTACAGCCACAATAAGCATGTAGTAGGTCCGTGACCCGATTGGACAGGGGAAAATTTTATAACCTCCTTTACAGGCTTCATCGCATACACTACAAATTTAGTGTTTGATATCTAAATGAATTACTATTATTTTAGACAGGTTTAATTGTAAGTCAGTTTACGACCGTACTACTTTAGAAATCTCACTCTTCTGACTTACGGTTTGAATTTTATAATAGTAATTATCCGTGTTGGCCACTCTATCATTGTGCTGTTTGGTACTCTTAGTTCAAGTTTTAGAGCATGTGTTTGAGGGAGTATAAACTGTGTATTCCGTGTGTTTGGGAACTTGTTGAGTACATTATTACTTTATTACAGTACTCGTCAAAGAGTAAAATGGTTAATTCCCTGCAGAAAAGAATCTCGTTTACATGAAAAAAGAAACAATGAATCGAGAAAAGAAATATAATTTAAAAAAAAAAAAAACGAAAGCTAAAAAGTTTTGGGCAACAAAATTTTTTCCACTAAACCTCCATAAAGGATTCTGAATTTGAGAAACTTGGAATGTTCGTCAAATTCAAAAATTTTAAAGAAAAAAACAACAACCTGAGAATGAAAAAAAGCTTTATAAGAAACTTGAAACCAAGTTCCATCACCCTTGTAATTGATAAAGCTGGTACCTTAATTCAATTCTCACTTCAAGTCTCTTTAAAATTTTTGTACGACGGCAAGGTCTGTGTTTGCACGTAAAACCCATTATGTTAAATCTTGCACTGGTATCCCTGGTTCACAAATCCCTTTTTATTATTTAGTTCTCTTTTCCTCTTTTCCTGCTGTGATATTCTAAATTGTGTTGAACATGTGCGACTGGCTGTATAGTCAATTATCATTTATTCATTCCGTTTTATTTGAGCTCGGCAGCCCTAACTTCAAATAATAAACAAGCTAACCTTTGTCCATTTCTTTCAGGTTAATGATTTGTATCAGATACAGACTAGCCACTTCGACTTTTGTGTGCTTGATGTTACTCTTTCAAAGTTCTGTAGCCCAGTTTAAAATCTTTTTTTTTAAATCATTCTCCTTCTATCTACCATCTGTCTATGAATCTGTCCTCCATCATCATAATTCCAAATTATCTTTAGTCTTTCCTCTCCTCTCTCTCTCTCTCTCTCTCTCTCTCTCTCTCCCTCTCTCTCTCTCTCGCTCTTTCTTTTATCTCCCGATCTATCTAGCTTACATTTTGTGCACTATATTATTCATCCCATCCCATACTTACTCGAAACTGCCAAGTATGTTTCTTTTACTACTGAACTCTCGCCGCTTTCATCACGCAACCACCTAATTCACATCCACCTCTTAAGGTGTTTGCTAAACATTAAACTCGTTTTTTTTTTTCTTTTTTCTTGCCTTTATACTTCACTTAACTTTTTCCTCCATTAGTTCTGTTGCCATTGGTTGCTCTGTTTCTAGCAACGCTGATAGACAGTTTGGTCCATTATCATGTTTTCATGTATACAACATCTATCATTCTATTGCCTACCTTTGAACGCGGTTTGAATGACCAAATCTCTCGCACATGCTCCAACTCCAGCCCAACCGTCTTTTGAGCACCAGAACAGGCCGAGACATTGCCGTAAATATCAGCCAAAACTTTCAAAGAAAAGTAATGGAGACAGCAGTTTGTTTATGTTTCGGTAAAGTAAGTGACGACAGAGAGGGAATATCTTCTCTTTGATCTGGTGTCAATGGGTGCTGAGGGTCAGTCAAGCAAAGTTCTCGCTTAAAGATAATTGGTTTAGAGTGAAACCTTATGAAATATTTAAAATATTTTATGTTTTGTGTTAAAAATGCGGGGGAAAACTTACGCACAATTAATATGCGCGAGGGCGCAAATATGTTAAAAAAAAGTGTCATCATCATAATAGGCCCAGAATTTTTGCAGATTTGCTTATTAGTTATTTTAAAATCTTCCTCTTTTACAAAATTCAAAGCGCTTCCCATTATTTATGTTTCTAATATACATTAAAAGCTAATTAAAATTTTTTATTACGTCCTAAGAAAACCATGCTGACGAGAATTAGAGTGTATTAGAGGAACGTTTACAAGCCCTACCTATAGCGCAATCCGTCCATAAAGGTTTGAAAGTAGAATTGTTTTACATCCTCCTGGTCTCCGTTAATTGTAATAAGTCGGCATGGAACTCTGAGCAACAAAGGTAAGTGTAATTCCCATACCCAGAGAAAACAGCCATAATTACATTTATTTGCTTCAGGTACACAGCCGCCTGAAGATGCCCGAGTATTTTAGAGCTAATCTAAGTTACAAGGTTGGTGCCCGACAGAGCATTCACGTCTGATAAACCGCTTCACGTTTCAGATAAGGCAAGTGCGTTCGTCTGGACTTGTCACTTTCTATCTTTATACATCTACAACTACCGCATAATTTGAGTTCTGGACCTGGCATTCATAAGGCTGTTGTGGTCAAGAGAAGCTTTCCAGCTACCAATTTGTGTCTTAACTTTGTCATCCTCACTTCCGGGGAAAATGAAGAACATAGAATTATGACCTTTAATAGCGCTCTATGGGTGTACACAAAAGTGCACTAGTGACTAGTAGAAAAATTGGTCGTTTTGTTCCTTTTGCATGCAACACATTTATAGACAGCGATTCGTTTTCATTTAATGAAGGATAAAGTGAATCCTTATTCTTTTATAATCTTTCCAAATCTCCGATGATTCAAAGAGTTTTAAAGATTAAAAACATGTTTGCTTTCAATACATACCGTAATTCTATTTAAGAAGGGGATATATGATCATCAAGTTGAATTTTGATGTCGATTTAGTAATTTGCTACATTAAGTTTTGTTCATTTAAAATAATAAGATGGTAAGAGCTGAACGGACGTTCATGGTGGGAGTAGCGAATCAATGCAAGAGAATTAAAAATAAGATGAAGAAAGGAAGTATGCGGAGAAAAGTTAAAAAAAAAATTACCAGAAAGAGAACAAGTGGCAAAGAAAGGAAAGAAGGACAAAAAACAAAACAAAAAAACGAGCAGAGTAAAAAGAAGATGAAGGAAAAAATTTGAAAAGTAGAAAATCAATAAATTTGCACAAACATGAACAAGGAAAAATGAAATAATTCTAAAGCATCCCTAAAACTTGATGTGCCTTTTTTCTGTTTTTTTTTTCTGTTCATGGTGTTAATCTAAATCTTTCTTCTTTCCTCCTTTTGTAAGGCATTGTCCAATGAGTCCAACTAGTACAGAGCTAACTTTTCTATTACGGCCAATTCCGGATCTTCAGTCCTATCCAAACTAGATACTTGACAAGACCTTACATACAGTGGTTCACCGTCCCCCACGCAAAATCACAAGCGAATCAAATTACTAGCTATTGATTTCGAACTGAATGAGGTCGTCTCTATAAAATACGACTCACTTTCGTATCTCCCAAACTTTGTCTTGAAAACAATTTTGTTTTTTGCTAGTCTGTTTATCAGGCAGTCTTGAAAGTGTCTTCTTCTCTCTCTTTTTTAAAGTCGTATATTTGTCACACTCTGTCAATGCTCATCCGCCAGTTCTCCCTATTGATCCTTCCACGGCTCTCCAAAGTCGACGCCATGTTGACTGTGTACTGCGAGTTGTACTCACACCCAAGGGACCTGAGTACAAACCAAAAATACCCAAAGTTTTGTTACCACTGTTCACTCCTCTCGAGCACACTAGTACCCATATTCTATGTGTATGGAAGTGGTAAAAGGACTCAGGAAAATCTCAATGGACGATTTTTATTGAAAGCCGGCCATTAACAAAAATGCTCTTTCACTTTTGATTTATCTTGATTAAGTTTCCTGGCCAATTGAAAGATTTAACAAACTTATATGAAGTTAGCTTACTCTTGTACATAATTTTGATAAGATCTCTTTGACAAAAAGGCAGAATATGCAATCGGATCGTTTGCTTTTTGCTACGGAATGTCTAGTTTTAAATCATGTGCACTCTTGTTTCTAACCTATACTAATTTTTCACAATCACACTAAATACTTATATCATGTAAGGAGTTTGGAATGTGCTGTGCCACTCTCATTTTCCCTTTTATTCTTCACTTCCCATTAATACCATCATGGTTATACAGTTAATACTGAACTATTCCAATCCAAAACTTTTTTCAATGCTCTTTAAAAAAAAGGCTAATTACTTACGAACAAAAAGATTAATGCATAGAGGTGATGGGCTTGCGAGAAGTCATGGCTGCCCATATTTAAAAAAAGTATAGAATGAGCAGTAAACAGATTTATTGATAGCTCAGGATATTATAATATGATTTAAGTATTCTAATTGTCTCTGGTGGTGCTGGAGAAAATAGTGAAAATAATAGTTTACTTTTGGAGACTGCCTGTCTATTTGTCAGTTTCTCGGTGTTTCTTTCTGTATTTGTCTGCATTCTTTTCCTGTGCCTGTCTATGCTTAATTTACTACTTACATAAAGTTCATGGCCATAACACATCTCTTTTTTTTACAGGTGAAAATTCAGTGCCGTTGACTTTTTTACACTCCTTACAATTTTTTAAAACATAATTTGCCCTTCTTTATTACTTATTTTATGGTTTTTTTTTTCAAGTTAAAGCACCACTAGTGCCATAGGTGCAACAGATTAAAGCCGGCTCCCAAAGAATGATCCTAGTATTATTTCCAATCCATAGAATGTAACTTTCATCTTCTGAACGTAACAAGATTCAACCGGCACTTGCTATAATCAAGATTCTTGTGAGAATATCGCCTTGCCAAGCGTCTTTAAATCCTTAACAATTCATTAGGTAGCATTCCAGGTAGATACAGGCACGTCTTCTTTAAATTGTTCCTCTTCTTTTTTTTTTTTTTAGAGATTTAATATTTGCTGAGAACTCTTGTATTTTAAAAATATTCTAAGCTTTTTTTTTAAACTATAGTTAAAAAAACTCATCGCACCAATACTTTTACTGCGTAATCTACATTATTTTATGTTGTAATTTAAAAGATGTTTCATAAAGAAATTTATTTCATTGCTTCCGGTGACACTATTGTTTGAAGTTTTCATGCATATGTTTATAAACATACAAGTATAGAAATATACACTATTTAATTCTCTTCTTTAA
This sequence comes from Elysia crispata, assembly GCA_033675545.1. Taxonomy (NCBI): domain Eukaryota; kingdom Metazoa; phylum Mollusca; class Gastropoda; family Plakobranchidae; genus Elysia; species Elysia crispata. The sequence goes on along the minus strand of JAWDGP010001087.1, from coordinate 157,794 downwards.
GCTCGTTGATTATTGCTAATTAGGAATAAAAAGTGTGGAATCAAAATTATCATCATTTTTAGACACACCGTTTACCTGTTTTATCTCTCTCTCTCTCTCTCTCTCTCTCTCTCTCTCTCTCTCTCTCTCTCTCTCTCTCTCTCTCTTACTCTCTCATATTCGCTAGGAACATTTTTTCCGCTCTCCTCTGCCTAGCTCTGTCTATTTATCAACTTGCAAATCTGCCTATCAGTTTGTCTCGCTGTTTGTTAATCTGATAGTCTAGATATATCTTGCTATTAACTTCTCTTTTTACTTGTCATCTCGGATTAAGCTTCTCTCTCATCAGTTGAATCTCAGCACTGTTACATTGCTTACATAAACACAGGAAATGAACCGTCTTCAGTAATTAGCCGTGCCGCATTAGTTTATCCTTTACAAGTTGAGCAGCGATGAGTCGTACAATTTTATGTCCCTTAAGCCTCAACATATGAGGAAAAACTGCTACAGACAAGTTCATCTCCATAGTATATATGACAAAAAAGAGGGTTAAGCTCTTCCAACAAAATACATGAAGTGTAACAGCAAAAAACAGCCGTGAGTAACGGAAAAAAAATTATATGGTTCAAAACTGGTATTTAAATTACAAAACAAAACGTATATAATGTTTATAAAAGTGCAATTCGTTGGGTTATTTTTAGAATCATCACATACCGACAAGTTTTTGTTTTTAATGTATGTAAAAACTACTGTAATTCGTTTTAAATCATTTGAAACAACACAATTTCGAGGCTTTCACTTTTTTTTTACGAAAAAAAACAAAAATTTCACAACCTTTCATCTATTTCTATATCTATATATTTGGTACCTATCAAGTTTTTATCTAGACAGAGCGGGAGATAAAGACAGACTGGAATTTTGTGCGCATAATGAAACAGATTAAAAAAAGTTTAAGTCTGATATATATTTTTATAGAAAAGCTTGTTTTTTTATCGATAGAGAGAATTAAAGATAGAAAGATGACTACATTGCCAGAGAGATAGATAGAAAAGTATATGGAAAGATACATAGATATATAAATATATAAATTTACATTTATATATATATATATATACATATATATGTGATAGAAAGAGAGAAGGAGGGAGGGAAAGAGCGAGACAGATAAATCGAAAGGTAGAGAAAGTGAAATAAATAGATAGATAGATAAATAGAGATAGAGAGAAAGAATAAAAGGGAGAAAGAGAGAGAGAGAGAGAGAGAGAGAGAGAGAGAGAGAGAGAGAGAGAGAGAGAGAGAGAGAGAGAGAGAGAGAGAGAGAGAAATAATATTTAGTTATAAATAAAAATTACCTTAATTAAGCCAGTAGAGAAAGGGTACAGGAAATACAAATCTAAAGAATGCGCCGAATTCAAAATCGTTCTTGTGACATGTTTCCGGCGAGCCCACCCAGCTAAAACCTCTTCTCTGCTATAACCTCAAAAAATAAGTAAAGAAATGAGTTGCAGGCAATAGTATGTTTTATAATGTAGTAACAGAAAATAATAGAAGAAATTTAAACCGTCTGCATACAAACATTTTCTTGTATCGCACCAGTCAAAGCGTGCAATATAACGAACATAGTCCACCAGTCTCAATTCTAATAGAAGCTGTAGACCCCACAGAGAAAAATACAAAAAAACGACAAAATAACGAAGCGAAAAGAAAAACAGAGGCTTTCTCACGTAAGTTTTATCCTACGCACATTTGCATAAATGACATCTAGACATCAGCTCTTGAGGAGTCTCTTCGCTCTGCAATGGCAATTCTCATGTTGAAGCCGTCGCGAAATCCTAGACTAATGTTCTCATCTTTCACTGTTTTCTGTGATGACATTCATTAGACGGGATACGGGCGAGGTTCCAATAAAACAGTCTCAAGTGTCATTGGATGTGGTAATGTTTCTTAGCTGTTCATGGCAATTCTTCATTCTTTCATTTTCTTCACGTGCAAGAGTGCAATTTTCCTCTCTGTGCTTTTGAAGAAGCCGTTGTATTAGAAATTGACTTCATAAGACAAAGAAATAGAAAGAAAGTAGAAATTTTGTGAGATGAGTAAGCGAAACCGAAACAAAGAATAAACAGGGGGCATAAAGAAAGGAGCGATGGAGAAGGATATAAGTGAAGATCTAATTTTGAAGTGTGGACATAATCAAAATGTTGTTAGATTTACCTACACAGACTAACTGAGAAAAAGGCAAGGAAGGAGATAGAAAGAAAAAGAGATATAGAGAGAGATAGAAGGAAACAGAGAGAACGAGAGAAAGATAGATAGTCAGAGATAAAGGGAGAGCTAGAGATAGAGTGTTAGAGTCTCAAGCGTTATGTGAAAAAAAAAACCCAACAAAACACACACACACACACCAAAGGAAACGATGGAAAAAGGAACTTGGACATTTCATCTACAGATTAAAGAAACGACTGATGGTCATTACTTTTTTTCTATGTCTAGAAATACTTTCCTTTTTTTTTTACATTGAGATGGGGTCACAGAAAATGTGTCTGCGGCCCTAAAGCACGCTTTACGTTGCGAAGCTTTTAAAATCCTAGTCTAATTCTTCAATTTGATGTGCGGATTAAGAAGAAACGATTCCCTTTTAAGTCAATTAACTACACGAGTATCACTCGACTACCTATCACTGAAGTCGTGTTTGATTCGTCATTTATGCACGAAATATTAAACATAGCGGCGACATCAGCAAGCCTATCTGTGCTAACAATTAGACTTTATTTTCTTTCCTTCTAATTTGTGCTTTATTGCTATTTTCAAAAATTTAAAATTTAATCTTAATATCTCATTAAAAGTTGTGATTGCTTAAACACTAACATTTGTGAGTTACCTTGGTCAATAGATCTAAAGTTAAATATATGGGATCTATTTTTCGAGTGAAGGTATGTTAAAGATTTAGAAGTGACTCCACTTTCTGCGCTTATAGCCCATACTGCACTGTCAATGATATACCGGTAGCTTAAGTTTATTGTTCATTCAAGAACGGTAGTTATAAGTTTTAAATGTTTTTTTCGCATCACGGTATTAGGAGAATGTGTAGTCCTATTACTTCTTGGGGCTTTGGAAGAAGAAAATGGATTCTACAGTAGCGCTACAACTCACTGGATACACTGGTTCACGCAAGGAAGTAAAAGAAGAAAAGAAGAATAAATTGCGTGTAAGCTCTAAATTAGTAATTGGAAAAAAAAACAGACGATAAAAGTTATAGCGTCTTGGTGTGTCTCCATCCACTAAGGAAAAGGAAAAGAGAGAGGAAACAGAGTGAGAGAGGTTTATGAGAATAAAGAGGAGGGAGAAGTATAGAGCAAAAGAGAGGGAGAGAGAGAGAGAGAGAGAGAGAGAGAGAGAGAGAGAGAGAGAGAGAGAGAGAGAGAGAGAGAGAGAGAGAGAGAGAGAGAGAGAGAGAGAGTCATCAAGATAATGAGAAAAGGAGGAAAAAAAACCACACAAATTATCGAAAATTTTAAAATTTTCTTTCAATATAGTGTGCATTCATTCCAGTCTATTTCATGCTCACGCCTTCTCATTTCATTTTTAGTCTGTACAGTACGACAAAATTTACAATATTCGTCATGATAGAAATCAAAATTTTACAATTTTTTCTCAATTGCCTCCCTAAAAAGTATAGCATTTTTATCTTCTGACTTTTGTCACTACCGAAATTTTGGGCCTGTGGCGATCAAATTTTAAAGCAATCCCTACGGCATATTGGAGTTGTGGGTTTGAGGAGACGAACTGCTTTACAACATTCTTATTCTCTTGTTGCGCCGCAACATCGAGTCCTATGCATAAATTTATTTTGGTCAAGGATTAAATTTGTTTTATATCAACCTTCTCATGACTTTTATCCTTCCTTATTCTTATTTTTTAATTTTTTTTTCACTTTTTCTAACCTCGAGCAGTGCGACCCTGGAGTGGGTATGGACGCTTTTTACGACTTCATCTACCGGAAGTCCAACGAGAGTAGTCTTCTCATGGTGATGGGCAGTGCATGCACTGAGGTGACGAAAACCATCGCCGAGATAGTTCCCTACTGGAATCTTTTACTGGTGAGTCGGCTAGATGAGAAAAATAAATGACAAAGAAAGCGAAAGAAAGACAATAATAAAACAGAGGAAGAAAAAAGAGAGAGAGAGAGAGAGAGAGAGAGAGAGAGAGAGAGAGAGAGAGAGAGAGAGAGAGAGAGAGAGAGAGAGTAATAGAGAGAAATAGAAAAATATTAGAGTTATAGGCATAGACAAGCAAATAGATTGTCTCACTGACAATAACCATAACCGACGTTTAGGACCTGAAAAGAATCGTGGTTGAGACTATGCTAGCATTTGATACAGAGAAAGAATACGTGAAAGAAAAAAAAAGAGACCAAAAATCAATGCTAGATATAGGGAGAGCCAGAGAACGATAGATACTGAGATAGATAGATAAAGGGATGATAGATAGAAAATAGATAGATACATAATTAGATAGATAAAGAAATCAGAGAAAGAGAGAGAGGTGAACTACATGAATAATAAGATTTCAATCTGTTAAATAGAAATATTTAAGAGGAAATCGTAAATTATGAACGAAAATAAAATTAAAAAAAAACCCACAAAAAATAAATTTTAACAGTAACCAACCTCCCCCCCCCCCAAACAAACACACAAACCAACAATGTGTAATATTAATTCTTTTATTGTAAATAAATATCACTGGGCACACCCAATCGCCCCAATCTTAACGCAAAACTTGCAGAAATCGACCATCCTTGAATTCAGAGTAAAAAACATAATTATATACGCAGCTAAGAATGAAAAGAATACAGTCACACAAAATGACAGTTTGGATGGGTTACGAACTGAAACTATGGAAACAATAATGCACAACCTTCCCCTAAATGATAGAGCTTAATTCTTGACATAATGAGAATACAGGTGGTCAATCGTGGTATAATTTTATATAATCCAAAGGCTCGATGCTGTCGCTTAAAAACTAAATCTTGGTGTATCTTGGAAAATGTTTCGAGATCTTTCATAGTGCAGGGATCAATTCCTCAGTCTGGAAAAGCAAAACGGTAGCACCAGTTAAGGATGCGGAGCAATGCTTAATGTATAGAGTTTCGGATCAAAATAATTATGGTGTTATCTATGAATTTCTAAAGCTTTTATAGAACCATGTAGTGTAGTAAAAAAGATTGCAAAATATCTGAGTAAAAGTATGAAGCAAAAATTTTTTGATGATTATGGAAAAATACGTCTCAATGTTTCAGACTATTACTGTAATGACAGGTCCTCTCTTTCCATCTCTTTTCATCTTTATCTGCATACCTTTCTTTATCAATGTCTCTGCATGCCCGTCTTTATCAATGTCTCTGCATGCCCGTCTTTATCAATGTCTCTGCATGCCCGTCTTTATCAATGTCTCTGCATGCCCGTCTTTATCAATGTCTCTGCATGCCCGTCTTTATCAATGTCTCTGCATGCCCGTCTTTATCAATGTCTCTGCATGCCCGTCTTTATCAATGTCTCTGCATGCCCGTCTTTATCAATGTCTCTGCATGCCCGTCTTTATCAATGTCTCTGCATGCCCGTCTTTATCAATGTCTCTGCATGCCCGTCTTTATCAATGTCTCTGCATGCCCGTCTTTATCAATGTCTCTGCATGCCCGTCTTTATCAATGTCTCTGCATGCCCGTCTTTATCAATGTCTCTGCATGCCCGTCTTTATCAATGTCTCTGCATGCCCGTCTTTATCAATGTCTCTGCATGCCCGTCTTTATCAATGTCTCTGCATGCCCGTCTTTATCAATGTCTCTGCATGCCCGTCTTTATCAATGTCTCTGCATGTCCGTCTTTATCAATGTCTCTGCATGCCCGTCTTTATCAATGTCTCTGCATGCCTCTCAATCTGACTCCCTGTCAGTCTTTCGCACTCCTCCTCCTCTTCCCTTCTTCTTTCATCCAACCCTATCCATATTTTCTCTCTCTGTGTGTCTCTGACTCTCTGTCTCTCTCTGTCAGCCTGTCTGTCTATCTGTCTGTCTATCTCTGTCTCTGTCTCTGTCTCTGTCTCTCTGTCTGTCTCTCTCTCTTTCTCTCTCTTTCTTTCTCCCCACTCTGCTGTTTCGGCGAATCCACCTTTTCCCTGATGGAAAGCACCTTGACTTGGACAAGCAATGTCTTTTGTTTTTCTTTTCTCCTCCTGAATTATTCATACTTCAGTGGTATTTTTAGAGGATGCCTTTTTTAGAATCTCAAATTATATTTCCTCTCCGAAAGCTTAGACGGGCAACTCAAATAGAATAAAAGGAAACAGCGTAGACGATAATTGTTTACGAGCTTCTAGTCTCTATAGATCTTAAGACCAGGATAAACTCAAAGTTACCAGAGAATAAAGGCAAGGTAAGCGACTTCTTCTCTGTTGAGCCATCATGGCAGTGCTGGCGCCCTCTATTGTTATCTATTGTCTTTACTGTTGTACTAGAGATTTCCAGTTTTAAGAGCGGAATAACTTAACAACGAATGAGGTTAAATTTGGCAGGTGATTATACCTTTGTGCTTCAACTTCCTATCGACCTCCATCTAAATCTTTAGAATCCATGCTCGGTTTGGTCTCAGTCTTTCTAGCTTGAGGTTTTGTAAAAAAACCAAAACGATTTAGGGTACTTGCGAAAAGAAAAAGAGCTTGAATCTCTTTGGCTATTATAAAGAGTCATTGGACTTCGGCCAGTGATGTAGATTTAAATATTGATTATATTAAATAATGCTATGATTTTTTTAGATTTCCGTATAACCTTCTTAAAAGATCTTTTGAATTAAAAAAAAGTTGAGCGTGGTTCTATATAAAGTTTCGCATCAAAAGTATAATTATCTCGACATAGCACTCATAGGTTCTCTAGATCTGTGCAACTGGTATGCTTTAAGTAATAACCTAATTTCATTTGATTCATTGTTTCTAGGATTACAGGGTAAAGGCTCAAGAGAAATTCACCTAGAAGTAAGATCTTGATGCTTGCTATCATATAAAACAGTTAAATACTGGTGTAAACAATGTCTAAATAAAATGCGACCGTATGGAGTTATGTGACTTGCCAAGAGATGCAAAATCGTGAAGCCAATTGTTGATGGGGTTTGAAAATGGTTGTGAAAGCTATTTCAAAAAACAAACAAACAAATAAACAAGATCTCCCATATGAGCAAAAACGAGTCTTTAGCAAATATTGTTGAGAAAAATTACTGCTCATTGAGTACCAAGAGTTTAGCCTTACCTCGAAGAAGTGCATGTGAATTGTGTCGTTCACTGCTGCGAAAGAATCTACTGTATAAATCATCTACTGAAGGTCGATGAAACACGGATTCATAATTTTGACCTTGTACCTAAAGTTGCAAGCATACAGTGGAAAACCCAGGCATACCATTCGTCAGTTAAGGCAAAAATCGTAAAGTGAGCTAGAAAGAGTGATGCTCACTGTATTTTTGAATACGAAAGGAATTATTATGACTGAATAGCTTCCACATGGCACGGGTCCAAAATAGGGAGTTCTACTCTCAAGGGCTATTTAAGGTCATAGGCAAATGGTAAAAGAGTGTCCACCTGAATGAAGGCTTCAGAGAAAAAAAAAACTCACATAAAACAAGGCACATGTCAAATGTCAGGTCTTATCTTATTCACTTCTTGATCAAGTTAAAAACTTTTGGTACTCCCCGCATATTTCGCATTTTTATTCCTCCAGTACCGGAAAAAGCCCTTATTTATTAAATTCAAAGGAATATTTAAGTTTTATTGTTACATTTTTCTGAAAAGAAAAAGGCACGGTTTGGCTACAGAACAAAACATTTCCATTCACATCTAAACACAGCAGTAACAAACGATGGTTTTTGTATATTCTATACCAGTAATCTTGGGAAACCTTTGGAATTATAAACCATATTTTTTTTCTTTCTTTCCATCTTCAGATTTCGTACGCCGCGACTTCCCCAGCATTAAGCGAGCGCGAGAAGTACAGGACTTTTTTCCGGCTGGCGCTGAGCGACTCAGCTTTGAACCCGGCCCGGCGCATGCTCATTAAGCACTTCCTGTGGGATAAGGTGGCTATACTATACGAGGATTTGGAGTCAATGTCGCTGGTAAGGTGCTGATGATACAAAAGAGAAAAACTTACAAAGATAATAAAAGAAAAGATTGAAAAGGTTGACGATTAAAAACACACACTTACACTGAGAGATTTATATTTTTTTTGTAAATTTAACGATACAAACATTTTAAAGTATCTTTTGCACATGGCAGTTGAAAAAAGAAAAAGAAAACATAAAATTAGTACATTTTGAATCACAGAACCTTATTCCGTTTCGTCTTCAACTGAATTCCCGATTATCATAACATATTCATTCTAAAATTAAAATAACTTAAAGGTTTCAAACGACCATATACATTTCACCACCAACCTTTCTTCATTTTTTTAAACAGGCATTCATATTCATCCTTGAGAATTATGCAGCTAGGCGAAAATATCTGAGATTACCAAAAAATGTTGAACGTTTTAATATCGAACTTCCTCAAATTTTCAATGGAGTCAGCCAATATTGAGCCTGTGCAGGGTTTGAAAGGAAGATTTTTTTCTTTATATTAAACCTCCTCAGGCTTTCAACGGAATCAACAAGGATTTCACATCACACGGTATCTCCATAAAATCATCCACATCTTTCAAAGACGCTTCGATGGAAGTGCCTGGGAAGCTGAGGGAGCTCAAGGTAAAGTAAATGGAAGCAGGCGCAGTGTATTAAAGAAATAACCCCCGGCTTTCTCTGTGATTGCAAAAATAAAGCAGGTTATGTGGCCAGCACTAATCAAATTCTGTCCAGGTATATGCTGCTTTTCGAGCCTCTCTTTCTAACAGGAAGACTAAGCCCACCTGCTATCTCTAATCTATGCCATCTTCCACTGTTGTTTTTACTTTCATGTAGATTTATATCACGTTTTCTTATTCCTAGGTATATATCGCTTCTCTCTATTGTTTTTTGTCTATTTTATTTCAATGTGGTGAAATTGTTAGTCGGAAAATAAAAAAAAGAAAGAAAGAAAAACAAATGACAAAGAAGAAGCAGTGACTGAATTAGAGATATAAATGGAGGGAGCGATAGCGAGAACGAAGCAGTCAAAGAAAGGAAGAGAGAGGGAGAGAGAGAGAGAGAGAGAGAGAGAGAGAGAGAGAGAGAGAGAGAGAGAGAGAGAGAGAGAGAGAGAGAGAGAAACTGATAATTAACACAGAGAGATAGTAACTGAAAAAATGGATGGATAAATATATAAAAAGGTAGATGGAAAGAAATTTGAAAAGAGAGAGAAATATTAAGTAAAAAGATAGAAAAATATAGAGTGATAAGGAAAAGATAGAGTTTAGAGAGGGACTAGAACAGGCAGAGAAAGTACGAAAAGAATATTTTTTTAGCTTATAAAGACGAAATTGAAACTTTCGTTCCCTGAAAACTAGATAACCATGGAACAAAGAGCCAACACATTATCTGGATAGTATAGTTATTGTTTGACTTTAATTTGTTTTTACCTAAAAAGTTAAAAAAAGAATTTTTTTTTCACCTTCCCGCTCTTTGTAAAGCTCTTATTCGCGAAAAGACATCAAACTATTGCGTTTCACCTGTTCATACGATAGGAATATTGTTGTAGCTTTCTAATGTGTTGATGGAGATAAACAATACATCAAAGTTTGCATTATTGATATCTAAGCTGAACTAGTTTCAAAGACAACTTGCCACTTTTTCTCTCTAAAGATTTGGAAATAATTTTGAATCGTGAGGTAGCTGAGCTTAGAGACTCGCACTTGTAAACTTCATCGAAACGCTACCCTCGTATATTTCCTTAGGAAAATTATTCATTCTTGGAACAGGAAAAAAGTTGATCCCGTAACAGAGAATACCTCTGGTAATTGAGCCTAAAATAACTTGCAGGGATATTTATCCTCACCGATTGTATGGTTAATTTAATTTAACTTTATGTAGACTTAAAAAAAGAAACAAAACAAACAGGGAACAACAATTAAAAAATGTCAATAAATCTAGTGAAAAATATCTATATGAAGATTTGAATTTACATCAAATGAAACTTGAAACAACCACGATAATAATCATAATTACAAAGGTTCTGCGTTATCCATAAAATGAAACATGCTTTTCTCTTTTTCATTTCACTTTGACGAGGTCTGGACATTAATTCACTTTCTTAAAAGAAAGTTTGTCTCGATATATAAAAACCCTGGCCTTTAATGCGTCTTTTTACGTGAGACAAACAAAAATCTAAAGAGTGATGAAAAAACTATATCAAAAGCAGATACTAAAAACACTGTAATAATAATTATTACTTGCGGGCAAAGCCTGGTACTGCATCTAATTTTACGTTCCAACATTAATCTATGATTATATATATATATATATATATATATATATATATATATATATATATATATATATATATATATATATATATTTGTGTGTGTGTGAGTATTTGTTCATTGTGCTAGATTAAGCCAAAAGAGTTATTCCATTTATATCTACATTTGTCACAAAGCAATTGATTTTTAAACCCTTTAATTATTTCAGTATAGAACAGACGTAAATGTTTTCAGTAAAACGTTCCAGTTCTATAATGGCGTTTCAACTATACCAATGTCTACCTTTCCATCGTTTACATTTCAAAGAGAAAAAGTGGGTCAGAATAAAAGATTAAGCGCGAAACCAAGCACGGACATTTTTTTTTTACCCAAGCTTGTAACTACCTAACAAAAAAAAATCTAGAATAGATTGATCCATTAAAGAATAATCAGAGAAGTAACAAGGAATTTTGTGGCAACTGTTACAGTAACTTTATTTCGAACATATTCTACCAATGTGGCCTGTGTTTGAGCATTATTTTTTCCATCGAATACTCACCGGAAAGCAAGAAGAGCATTACATTGAGCTTTTATGCTTGGGTTGACCTCCCACGGTCCAAGTAATTACGACTTTCATCAAACATTATGGAATCCAATAATAATAATAATAATAATAATAATAATAATAATAATAATAATAATAATAATAATAATAATAATAATAATAATAATAATGAAATATATAAACTAGTATTTTCATTTGACAATAATCACAAACGCCTTCATAGATTATTTAATAGGTTATACTAAATGTTAGCATTGCATTTGCATTCCCTGAGCAAGTTTTACACTCTTTTTCTTAGGAGGAAGATGTTAGAATTATCATCGGTGGTTTTTCTGGAAAGTCAGCAAGGCAAGTTTTCTGTGAGGTAAGTAATTCCCCCAATCTGTCTATAACAATATATACAGTAACCAATACACATTCGCAACATAATTTAATTTACAAGTACAATGAAAGGCAGACGATCGGAGAATAACTGAAAAATATTAAAGCAATGAATACGACAGAGAGAAGGAGAAAGGAGAGCTACAGCAAAAGAAGAAAGACATGTATAAAATTTAAGAATGAGAAGGATGACTTTAATTATTCGTTCATCTTTATCACAATGATCATTACCTCTAAAATCATCAGCATCTTCTTAATCAAGATCTATTTCATTTTTGTAATCTTTTCCTCTCCATATCATCTCCATCATCATCATATTTAAATCTGTGAGTTTATACTTACAAGACATTTACCGTTATACAAATAAATTCCCTCAATTTAGAATGAAACGATCAGAATCAGTCAGCTTTGAAAAGGTTTAATAATGAATTGAACGGTGTGTATATATAACCCTTACAAAAGGAATGATATTACAAGAAAATGCTATCAATAGTTAATCTTAGTCATGATTTAAGATTCCTATGCTCCTGTAAAACTTTGCTACAAGAAAAAAAACAATCAATAGTTACTTTAAAATACATATTACAAAATACTCATGGAGGCTTGAGTAATAAAAGGGTAACTTCTAATGCTCTGCTGTCTTAGTCAGCTCTCTCTTCTAAGGCCCCGAGAAAGGCTATTTCCACAGGTTATATTAACTTCTAAATTCCTTACAACTCAGAACACATTCACCCAACAAACAAAATTCACGCCAAGCTAACTCATACGTTATTTACAAAGTGTAAGTCTCAAAATATAGATGGCTTTCAATTTAACTTTTATGCACTCTAAAAATCATCATTATCATTATCAACACCTATCATTGTTCTCATTATCATTATCCTCATCATCATCGTCGCCATTAACTGATCTGATCTAAAGCCTATCCGCTAAAAGCTCTGAGCTTTCCCAACCTGATCTAAAGTCGAGATTAAATATCTACACTGGTCCCTGTCTTGCGCAACTTGGCGTAGGCACTCGAAGTCTAAGATGCTGGTATATACACTTTTCCATTTTGTGTCAGACGGCATTTGGATAATGTGATTATTTTTTTATTTTATCGTTTAATATATCTTATCAATGTAAAGGTAACATTAATATACAAAAAAGCTATAAATAACAAAAACAAAATAAAGCAAAAACAAACAAACAAGCAAACAAACATCAAACAACAACAAAAACAAGCCAAAACACACACACACACACCAAACAATTAAAAAAGCAAAACAAAGGAAAAAGCCAGCAAAAACTTCAACTGCCTCCACTCCTCCTCCTCCTCATCCTCCTCCTCCTCCTCCTCCTCCTCCTCCTCCTACTACTACTACTACTACTACTACTACTACTACTACTACTACTACTACTACTACTACTACTACTACTACTACTACTACTACTACTACTACTACTACTACTACTACTACTACTACTACTACTACTACTACTACTACTACTACTACTACTACTACTACTACTACTACTACTACTACTACTACTACTACTACTACTACTACTACTACTACTACTACTACTACTACTACTACTACTACTACTACCAGTACTATTACTACTACTACTACTACGACTACTACGACTTCTACGACTACTACTTCTACTACTACTACTACTACTACTACTACTACTACTACTACTACTACTACTACTACTACTACTACTACTACTACTACTACTAAGCATGCTACTGCTTACTGCTACTACTACTACTACTACTACTACTACTTCTACTACTACTACTACTACTACTACTACTACTACTACTACTACTACTACTACTACTACTACTACTACTACTACTACTACTCATAGTAGATGCATTCTTATCGCTTTTTGTGCTAAAATCTTAATCTTGCCAGCCAAAAATAATGGCCACATATTTCGAATTAGGAACTGGAACTCTAAGCAAAAGAATGAAAAACTTCATTTGCACCAACTTGCCTTTTTTAAAGAAGCTTTCATGTTTGCAGCTGTGACGTTTTCATTTTATTCACCAAATATAATCAGGCTTTCAAGAAAAGCATTTACGGCCCTCGTTACGTGTGGATCCTAGTGGGCAACTTGAAGCATCGTTGGTGGGCAGAGCAGGTTGCTGACACTAACTGCACTCGGGCTCAGTTATCTCTTGCCGTAGAGGGCGCTTTTGCTGTTTTTAGCCTGGACGGATTGCCTGGTGGCGGAATATCTGTTGCTAATCTGGTAAGTTTGGGAATTCTACGGTGAAATTCGGAAATATTTACAGCTGGACATCAACATTCAAGTCTCAGACTCTCTTGTTACATCACATTTATCTTTCTGGAAAATATTTATTTATTTATAAAACAGTTAGTCGATAAACAGCGTTGCTATCTTAAGACTTTCAGAAAGTATGTTTAGTTATGAAAAAGATAATATGATTGCTATGATAACTCCTTTTAAAACAATATTATAAAATGGAAGATCATTGTAACGAATACAAAAAAGGATATAAACTAATAAATCAAACCTGAATGCACGAATACTGTAAAAACTGTGAACTGCAGAGGATAGCAAAAGGGTCAGAACCGATAGAGGCCATTTTGATTCATTCGTAAGAAACAACCAATCAAGAGTCGTATTTATTCTATCATTTATTTTGTCACGCGACAAGTACATTATCTTTGATTCTATATGACTCAAACCACTATTTTCCAGAATTCCCAAATGTCTTCATATACAATGGAATATTAAATACAAACACTAGAAAATAAGACTACGTGGAATAGAGGGTTGGGGATAGGCTTAAAAACGTGAAAAAGAGAGAATATTTATAAAGTAAGAAGAAAAATCATGTTGAATTGAGAAATTTCATAATATTCTAATCATCATGAATTCTACAGGCGTTACTAATCTGAGCTCATTTTGTGACAATCTATACTCCACTATTTTATCGTAATCTTCTGTTATCTCATTATCCCAAAAGCAATGCAATCTGTTATGCGTACACAAATATGTTTTCTTTCGTTAATTTTTCTTTCCAATCAAAGACGTTATACTTGTAATAATTTTTATACCTCTAAGGAAATTTTAATTTAAACATTATTTCAATTAAATGGCAATCTAAAGTAAGTGGAACTTTGAAAACAATTTCTTAGGCGTTGAGCTATTCAATGAAGATAATATTGATGTAAACTCTCAAAAGAAACCGAATAAATATATTCTATTACATAATAGGAATCAAGGTTTCACAGTTAAATTAGATTGCTTCGAATATAAAAATAGTAGTCTTAATGAGGAAGTAACTATCTTGAGACACCATGAGTTCTCTTAAATTGCAAGAATCACTTGCCATAACTATGTCTTAACAAGATTTAGAATGAAAATCGCCACTGTGCTAATAATACATTTTAATTTTATGACAGTCAACTCTTTTACATGAACTCCTGGATGAACATAAACTTTTACAACAATCAGTGAAAGGGTATAAAAAGATTCCGATTTGCCAAACGGCATAATTTGAGTAATGTTAAAAATATGTTATGACAATGATAGAAGTCATAGCAAGGATCGGAGCTCCGCCATATTTCCTAATCAATAAACTTCTATTACGAAAAGTTGTAAATATATTGATCTTGCTCCTCATTTGTTCGCCCATATTGGTATTCGTTTATATTTTATACTATGGCCTTTGTCACAATTAATTAAGATGTGATTCTATAAATCTTTTATAGATTTCAACAAGCGTGCACAATATAATGGTTATCGACCAGGCTGCATGTTGTCATAGCTCGCTTATGCTCTGTACTGATGGTTATCAACAAACAATGGGCAACTGCCAATATCATGTTTCCTAATCTGTATTAAAGTATGCTTTATTCTTTTAAAATTCTGTAGGTTCCAGCTAGGTGGTTGAAAATAATGTAATGCAAGTATCAATAGTCGATAGTTGCTTCATTGATATGTTTATCTGTAGAAGTTTTATTTCAACAATGTCGCCAAGGACATCCCCTTCTTTGCCAGAAATGTGTTTGTTACGAGGAGATTCTAATTTATAAAGCCATAATATTGCCAATACAGAATGTAACCTCTAGCTGGTCTATCGCTATTCCTAATGGGTTTCGAACCAGGCTACTCTTGAGAAGGCATAAATTTTGTGATGGAAAAGTTAGAGTTAAGGTTCAACTTTTGGGTTATGATCAGTAAAGTACATGGGTAAGAACTAGAGTTTAAGTTTGACTTTATGCTTGGCGATAGAGTTGACTCTAGTGCAATAATAAAGGGCACTTAATTAGCATGAAAAATGCTAACATAAACACATTTGATTTGTTTTAAAGAAACTTATTTACATCAAAAGTTTTTTTTCCGTGATTTTCCCAGCCTAACGACTTTTCATAGAAAGAAAATTATCAATGCCAAAAGAATACACAATATAAGTTGTTTTCATTAAAATTTCTACTCAAAGTAGCCTATAATTCTTTTATTTCAACATTAAACGACCTTTAAATAACAGTGCCAAACATAGATTAATTAAATCTTTCAAAACCAGATCTAATGAGACGGATGTTGCAAATTTGCATTTGACAAAAAAAAAAGCATTTGAAATTAGCTAAACTCTTCTTTTTTCTTTTAAAAATTATGAAATTAATATTTCCGTAGAGAATTTTGGTAGTTCCATGCATTTTTCTCCGCCGAGAATCTAAGATAAATGTTTTATTCTAAATATAAACACTGTAAAACGTGATTTGGGCCAAATGAGACTCTTTAGACTCGGCGCCAGACAATCTTCTTAGCGCCTTCGATCTTACTGTCATTGATTCATTGATATCCTCTTATCTCCTACAAATAATTAAGTAATATTCATACCCTTAAAATCACATTGCGTGATCCTATTCGTGTAGGAAAAGTTAATTTATTATTGAAGTAGTGCGTGAAATGAAAGTCAAGGGATGTTTACGGGTTGTCTCTTACAAACCAACTAAAGTAAATGACAAGGGATCAATTATCTATTATTTAGATATTCGATCCGCTATAATCTCTAGACTTCCTAGCGCTGGGTTATAATAATAAAAAAGAAACGCTAAAAAGAATCAATGTTCTTTTTACCTATACCATGAAGCACAGTCACGGTGAATTTCGCAAAGGCCACAAATCAGATTCCTACCTCCTGTATCTTTTCCTAGACCTCTCGTCAGTTTCAGGAAGCGTATAATGACGCAAACGGTAGCCGACCAATGAGCGTGTTTGCTGCAAGTTCCTATGACACTGTGTGGACAATGGCCCTCACTGTCAGGTGGGTCCTAGTTTGAACTGAATAGCCTATATAGCGTCCTTCTTTGTCTACTTTGCTGTCTTTAAATTTCTTCATAAGCGTTGCATTCAGAAAAAACAAAAGATATGAAATTAATAAAACTAAAATGAAAAAAAAAAATTTAAATAATGCAGGAGGACGTGTTTTAAAACTAATAAAGAAAGACGCCATTCACCCTATTCTGTCGATGTCTTCCACTTGAAATAATCATGTGGTTCCATATTCTTAATCGGAACATTTACCTCTGAAGTTATTAAGTGTGAATTGATTTAATGCCATGCTAATAGATATGCTAAATCTTTACTTTGATCTATATTTAATTCAGATTAGAATTAATCTTGGTTTAATTTTATGTGTTCAAATAATTTTTAATATTCAGATCAAGATATTTAAAATATCATTTTTTTATCTATAAGATTTATACAAATTCCAAAGTCACTACATCTAGACTAAATTAATCTTCAGTTACAGTTCAAATGAAAAGAAGTGGAATCTGAAAACCATAATAATATCAGTGCAACGTACACAACTCCGAAAAACTATCCAGAAAGGTCAAATTAAATATTTAAAGCAAGCTCCTAGATGAACCAATTTAGAAACAAATCCTTTCTAATGATTTTTTTACAGTCCACCCATTAAAAAAATTGTGTCACTTCAATTTTGAGTTCTCACAATCTGTAAGGTAAACCCTGTGGCGGAATTGTTGAAGCTAATCCATCATCTTCAAATATCAACGCAATTTATTGTCAGATAATAACAACAACAACAACAACAACAACAACAATAATAATAATAATAATAATAATAATAATAATAACAACAACAACAACAACAACAACAACAACAACAACAACAATAATAATAATAATAATAATAATAATAATAATAATAATAATAATAATAATAATAATAATAATAATAATAATAATAATAATATGATGATGATGATGATGATGATGATGATGATGATGATGATGATGATGATGATGATGATGATGATGACGATGATGATGATGATGAGAAAGACAAACATAACATTGACATGTATCTTTTACTTTTTTGTTATTCAACCAACTCTGTCCTTTATTGCAATTATATTGAAAAAACAAACAAAACAAAACAAAACAAAAAAAAAAAAAAAAAACAA